>CM070739.1:8134434-8553202 GCA_036346245.1 Bonia amplexicaulis | reverse complement strand
CTTAGTTTTCTAGGCTTCATATGCTTCTTCGACTTTTGAGTTGAAGATTGTCCTTGCCCTCTGCACTTCCTCCTCCAGCCTAGGCAAATCATTAGCATCGCCCATAATCTCACAGAGGATGCCATGATAAGCTTCCTCATAATCGACCGCTTCTGCTTGATTGGCAATGTTATCCATGTGTCTCTCCACTGCCGCAAGAGCTTCTTCCGCTTTGTGCACATTGCAAAGAAGAACGAGGCTGGGGGCGGTTTCCCTTTCCTAAGTGGCAACGAGACACCTCCGTCGATGGCAGATGATGAGGTCCAGCTAATGGATGGAAGCGAGTCAAGGAAGGAGAGCAGGGCATGAGCGGAGGACCTGCTCTAGATGTAAATTGTTGGCTGCCTGTGTAAGGTTGCGACCGAACAACTCATGATGGATAGATGAGAGGAAGGAGATCAAAAGAATATTAGATGCCATTATTGAGAAATATGGTGAAGAAGATGAGGGAGAGGACAATTTAGAAGAGCTGGATTAGGGCATGCATATTTAAGCGTTATCACAGATGGTTCGTAAACCAAACCATCTCTGATGTTAATATCATAGATAGTTCGTATACCAAATCGTCTTTGATATATGACTTATCATAGACAGTTTGTATAATAAACCATCTTTGATATGTACATTATCACAGACGGTTCGTATAACAAATTATCTATGATAATGACACATCACCGATCTATGGCGTATCCCCCAGGATTTTGATCTCACCCGTCCATTCTCTCCGCATCGAATGGTGGGCACCGGTTCCTCCCACTACTCGGCCCTTATTAATTACTCCCCATCTACCTTTCCACCGCTTGGCCCTTATTAGTTACTCCTCATCTACCTTTCCACCAACAGTCACGCATGAGTTCATCCACTATATAGCTTTCTGCATCCTGCCCTCGATGATGCCGACTACCACCGTGAGCTAGCGCCTCCGTTGTGACACCACGGTCAACTGCATAGCACACTCTTGTCGTAAGTGACGTAAGAGTGTCTTATTCAGTCAAACCGTCATGCCACAAAGGTGGCGCTACCGCTGCCTCTCCACTGCCGGTGATATCCAGCCGCCATCCGATGCATCCAGCTTTGTTCCTCGACGACGCCGACTACCGCCGTGAGCTAGCGCCTCCATTGTGATACCTCGGTCGACTGCATAGAACACTTTTGTCATAAGTGTCGTAAGAGTGTCTTATGCAATCTCACCGTTATGCCACAAAGGTGGTGCTACCGCCGCCTCTCCATTGCCGGTGATATCCGGCCTCCATCTAATGCATCCAGCTTCTACTGTCTGTTATGTTCTCTGCTTCTTATATATTCTTACCATGTTAAAGAGTTGGGTTCATTATCTTGTTATATTGTAATGTTGAATTCTAATCTTAATGGAAATAGAATGGGTTGTTGTGTTTGCCACTGTATTTGCTTATTTTCAAAGGGCATAGGTAACATCATTTCTTGAGGCTAGCCAAAAGACAGAAAAAAATTTAGGTGTACAATGAACTATCACAGACGGTTTTGTGGTATAAACCGTCTATGAAAGACTATCACGGACAGTTTTATATACCAACCATCTGTGATACTCGCCAATCATAGACAATTGGTAACTAGAACCGTCTGTGATGTGTGATTATTATAGACGATTGTTGGTTCGAGCCGTCTGTAATAGTTTTATTCACAGACGGTTCTAGTTACAATCCTTCTATGTTGTCTTTATCACAGACGGCTCACAAATCGTCTGTGATAACCTCCGATTATCACTGACACATAAATACAGGTGGTTCAGAAAATCGTCTGTGATGACACTTCTGAACCGGCTGTGATGACCCATTTTGTAGTAGTGAGGGTGGGAAGGGTCATCGGTAGAGTTGTCTAATTACCAATGATATGGACGAAGCGTAAGCCGAGGCGTTGAGTAGACCTGCGGGTGTTATGGCCAGGATAGCCTCACAGCCAGACGATGCAAGGCAGCTGTTGAGGAGTAGTCACACTGGCATGGTTTGTTGTACTACTTGTTGGAGTGCAGTAATGTTTTTGTCAATGTGTTCTACTCATATTGTACATTGCTTGTAATGTTTACGTAACTGTTGTGGTATTGTCCCATTATCATTACATGTACGTAGCGCCGTAACACATGTAGCACACATTGCATGCACTGTTTACATTACTGTTGTGGTAGTATCACTTTTCCAGTACCTTTTGAAGTACTGTCCTGCAAGCCTTGTGCTATTTTGTTTGTTCACTTACAAGTTAAATTTACTCTTACTTTACATTTATTGTTTTATTTGTGCATATGTGCTAACTTGAAGTTGTTTTGCATGTATGGCTCATGACACTCTGGATCGGAGTGGCCTTTCGGCCTCCTGCAGGAGCACGTCAACCGGGTACATCCCACGTCGCGTCACATGCCGCATCCTGCAGGCATGAGCGACATGACTGAGTTGGGGGTCATCTGCACGCGCACACCTTGAGTGGCCTAGAGGGACCCACGCTGGATAGACAGGTTGGCCTATCGGTGGCAATGCCTACTTGCCATACGTACATTTCATACTAATATTTATTTTGCTTCGTAGGCTCAGTGCTGTCGGTCTACTACCTCTCTCCCGGTTGGTGCAGGACAAGGACGAGGATGGGCTAGCTACACCTACGGTCGACGACGACGGGGATGTCCAGAGCGATCCACGATGCTTCCTGCTCGACCGCTTCCTCGCCATGCTCTTTTGGACCGGTGGCGCCGAAGACTCACACTTTCCATCTCCCATTCGTGGAGATGGCCACTACCTATAGGATGTATCCTCGCCGCTCGTCTACCTATCGAGGAGGTGCTGCCTTTTGTAGGAGGGCCTCGATGATTGGCACGGCGCCTTCTTGCCGAGTTTACTGAGTCCTTCCACCACGACCGCTGCAATGACCCAACGGTTTATTTCAAAATTTCGGTAAAAATATTAAATTAATTTAATTTAAAATAAAACAAGTGTTCTTTGATTGCTTAAATTTTAGAGATTTTATTTGCTTATTTTTAGCTTTTAAAAAGCTTTTGTCCAAAGTAATTTAAATAAAGATATAAAACTATTATTAAGTAAAAGATATTTTGAATTTCTATAAAAAAAATATCATTTCAAATTAAGTATTTTTAAGCTTTGGTTTTTATTTAGAATTTCTGTGATTTTCTAGGATTTATTTGGAGTTATCTGTATTTTATTTCACTCACTCACTGACCGACATGCGGGGTCCGCATGTCAGCTCTCCCTTCTTCCCCACCTTCTTCCACCTCGCGCCGGCCGCCATTAACGCGCACGCCCAAGCTTTATGTCCTTTATGTCCCAAGCAAATGCGCATATGAGTGCCCTCTTTACCCCGCCTTCAAAGCCGACGTTTCCCTCTCCTTCACACCCCACTCCTTCGTCGTTTGCGCCACCTTCAGCCACCTTTACTCCGTGAGTAACCACGGCCATTCCCCTCCCCTCCGCCTATAAAAGCCCCTCCCCGAGGATCCCCGTGCGCTGTCGCCCCTTTTCCCCACCCCAATTTCTCCTTTCGAGCGCCCGAGCCTCCCCCGTGCCGAAGTTCCCTCCACCGCCGATCAACTCCGTGAGGAATTGCCGCCGCCTCGGTCCTCTTCGCGCCTTGCCGACGCCAGATCCGCCTTCCCGTCGCCCTTGGCCGAGCCCCAAGCCGCCCGAGCGCCGTCGCGCCAAAGCCATCCGCCGCCGCTCCTCTTCCATCGCCGGCTGCCCTCAGATCATCCTCGGCCCTGCGCTCAATCCCCGCCTCCTCTCCTCCTCCGCCCGCCGCCGCCGCCGGAGCGCCGGCGACCGGGTCCCGAAGGCCGCTTGGCCGCCGCCGCCGCGCTGCGCCCACATGGCAGCTCACGTGGCACCGCGTGGTCGCCTCGTCGACACCCCTACCGCCACCTCCTTCCTCACAGCCACGTCGGTGTGGACCGAGTCCACGATGGACCAAGCCAACCGTGAACCCAGCCCACCAAAGACCCGGCCCCACCTGTCAGTCAATTAAATCTTTTTCAGTGTAAAAATAATTCAGCTGAAAATTAAATTATCGCTGACATCATAAATAGCCTTTTCAAGACAAAATAAATCGAAAATCTACCTTTTTCTTTTCTTCTAATTAAACTTCCGAAAGTCAAAACTTTCTCATTTTAACTCGATTTGACCTGTTCAAATTTCTAAATTCTTCTAAAATCTTAAACTACCCATTTCTAGACTATTTTTGAATTTTATTTGAATTTATTTGTTTGGTTCTTCGCGTGTATAGATTTCAACGATCTCGGAGAGCACAACCTCAACGATTCGAACCAGATCTTCGAGCAGGGCAAGTTACACCTTTGACCATGTTGATCCTAATAATTTAAATTATTTATATTGTTTTCAAATTATTATGCATGCGTAATTTTTATTCAAGACTAGTTTAAATTCAGTTTTGAACTCTAGTTATGCCTAAATCCTTTGAACATCCAAATTTGACATTGAAAACCATTATACCTTGTCAACCCTAGATAAAACCTAGTTAGTACATTAGTATTAACTAGAAATTTGGAAGAAATGCTTAGACATGCTTAGAACAATTATGATTTCGGATACTCTTTCACACGAAATGATAAACTTTAAAACTAAATTCTTGACTTTGGTGAGTCAGAAATGTTTATGAAATTATTTCCAAACAAAGTATGAAAACTTGGTTTAGTCTTTGGCAAATGGTTAGAGTGGTGGGTGCTTGCTGGCATGCATTGTTGTTTGGTGATGCAATATTGAATGCTAGGCACAAGGGGTATGTGGTTGGTGCCTAAGTTAGTAAAGGACCGGTCTGTGAGCTACTGTTGTAAAGCCCTATCGTACTACCACAATCTGGTATGGGACAGACCTGGTCGAATAATTTGTGAAGTTCCAACTTGATTTCTCTTAGGCTGAATGTGGGCGCGGCGTAGGCCGTGAGAATTCTCACATGGCACAAGAGGGGGCTCCAACATGTGGATTCATGTTGTGGTGAAACCTTAGTGGCGGCGTGATTATGTTGACAACGGATCAATGTAAAGGCCTTGTCATGATCTCCTTGCTGCACACCAAAGGAAGTGTGTTTATCCGATGGCAATATGGGATGATCATGTCTTGTGGGTAAAGCTGTACAACCTCTGTAGAGTGTATAACCTATCCTGGATAGCCGTGCCCACGGTCATGGGTAAGCTGAGTGAAGTTTTTCACGGATTAGACTTTGTTTTGAAAATGGTTTATGAAAACCTTGTGGATGGATGGAATCCATGAGAGATTTTGAAAACCTTATGGATGGGTGGAATCCATGAGAGATTTTGAAAATCGTATGGATGGATGGAATCCATACGAGTTCATTTTGGAAAAGATGGTCCGGGTGGGATGCCCGTGGATAGGTTGGTATAGGGGATGGACCTGCACTAACGTTATTTATTTGATTACAATGTTGATTTTACATATTGTTTCAAATTCAGCTTTTGCACTTACTTTATGATATTTACTCTAATGTTCCCTTATATGCAAATTAACCATACTATGCCTTCCTTTGTCAATCCTTATGCATGTATTAACTCAGTTAAACCTCCTGGTGTAACTTGTGGAGTACTTTTTGTAGTCATGTTGCTCAATTTAACTCTTTCAGAGAAAGCATTCGACGACTTCGGTTAGGATTGCGGAGTGCGATTAACACAGAGGGTTTCGGAGTTGTTGCTCCGGGTCCCGACAAAGATGGTATCAGGAGGGACAAAGGCACGGCTTCCCTTGCGGTGGCTGTCATAGTTTTGGACACGTGTTCAATGTCCTTCCCCTCTAGAGTGCTATGCTTTCCTTTCTGCATGACTGTCTTATAAACTTTTTGCTCCTACTCAGGTCGAGCGGATGGACCCAGACGTGGATGAGCACCAGGTATCCCGTCACCTCGAAGCGTACTTGTTGTGGCTATTTGGTTGGGTGTTATTCACCAGCAGCCACAATGACACCATCGACGCATGGCATGTCGTGCATGCTAGGGTTATCACCGACGAGGAGGCCCCCTAGATCAGCTGGGGTTCAGGTGCACTTGTCGCCACATATCGTAGCTTGTGCGACGCATGCTGTAGGTCGAGGCCAAACTCTGTCCTCACGGGGTGTCCGCTGCTACTGTAGCTATGGTCATTCGAGCGCTTCAGTCTCGAACAGCCCCTGTTGGACAATAGATCTCCCTACGGACACGAGATGTACCACGGGGACGACTTGGACCGCCCGACTATGGCTCCCTCTAGTGCTAGCGACGAGTATGTACTATCTCCCGAATAATTTCTTCATATAACCGATTGTTGTATGTGACAGCTTGTTCTCCTTGCAGGTACAGTTCATGCATGTGCAGGTGACGCAGATGTACGAGCCGTTCGTGGAGCAATTCGACTAGCTCACGATGGATGACGTGCGCTGGGAGCCACACTCCCCTAAGGAGGCAGTGTTCGGCCCACACGGCCTATCCATGCTATGTTGGTGCGACAGTGACTACTAGTTGGCCCATATGGCACTTGTGTTCGACGTTTTTGCTGAGGACTATGCGCCACGATGGGTCATGCGCCAGTTCGGGCTATGCTAGGTGGTTCCCATACCAGTCGAGCACCTTGTCCCGAACAACATGCACGGTGAGTAATCGGCGCGGAAGTCTCCCTTCATCTGCCTCTCACTCCATGACTATTGAGTACATGTTTTGTCATGCAGGCATAGTAGGAAGGGAGTCAAGCGCGGCATGGACTGGCGGACGAAGATGGACACATGGGTAGGGTAGTGGTAGGGCGCGTTGTAGGACTGTGTGTAGGAGGACACCACCTACGATCACAGCGCGTACGTGGAGTACATTTGCTTGCACTCTCCTCGAACACGTACCAAGATGGTACTTACATCGACCCGCTCCCAAAGACCATGCGTCCCCAAGACCGATCGACTGTACACTTTGCACTTCCGGCAGAACGTGCATCGTGTTGTACATTACATCGTATTTCAAAAACTTCTATTCTAGCAGCCCCTTTGTAGATTTCTCCATGTCATGTTTTCTTCGTAGGTGGGCATCGGTGCTGAGATTGAGAGGGACACCCACTCCTTGTTTTGGAGGATGACCAACGGTACGGAGGTCACGCGCGAGGAGGTGGCCTAGGCTTTTTGTCGTGTGGCAGCTCAGGCCGCACGTCTGGTTGGCCAATTGATGTGCACCAGGCTCCCTGAGGTTGACACCGACGCTCGGTCGACAATCCAGACGTCCGCGGCATGCCATCTGGACCAATAGCACAGCACTGCCTCACCACCAATTTTGCGGAAAGACAACGCAACACTCCACCTCACAGCCTACTCACGTGAAAATAACCCCACCATGCTAACCGTTTGGCTTATAAAAGGTCAGTGAAAGAGATCTAGGAGAGAACACTATGCACTCAAACCAAAAACTACCCTATAGCTTCCTTCACCATGTTAGGATGGACAAGAGGCAAAATAAGCAATAGGACAAGATGATGAAGCAATGGGAGGAGACCCGCGAACTAGCAACGTCTGGTGCAGCCCACGATGAACAAGCAAGGGCTGTTATGGCCCGGGACAAACAGGCGAAGTGTGCCAGGAGCTCCCTTCCCCGCAATGAAGCCCCCCAGAGGAGGAGACGTCACCCCTCTATTGGTGCAGGGACCCATGCAAGTTTTTCAAATCTATGCAGAGGCTTAGCTTGGGCATGCGTTACTAAGGTTGCGCGAACTACTCCGGTAACTACCCCGACTGCCGTTGGGACACGAATAGCTATCGACAACTAGCACAGACCACTTACAGTGTGTTCTCCTACATTTTCTCCTTCAAACTATGCACTAACATCCTCTCTCATCTACTCGTAGTCTCTGGAACCGCTATGTGTGTAGGACCAGACAGGCAACAGAGGGAGAGTGAATGGTGCCTTCAAAAATTTCCTAAGTATCCACTTAACTCTTGCCTCCAATAGCTATTGAGCTATGAAGACTTGAATTGAAATCTCACTGGAGAAACAGAACAGCAAAGAAAACACAGCAAAGAACTGACCGAGGTTGAAGACTAGTAGAGCGGTCGAATTACGAGAACGTGGTCGTAAGCTTTGACTATGTGGTTGATAACCGGCAACGTGGTCGGAGATCGTCCAAGTCGATGACCGCCGAGACCTTAGCCAACATGATTGGAAATAGTTGCAACCAAGACAGATGTGGTCGTAGACAACGTGATCAAAAGCTAAGTAGTAGTCGAACAGTCAACGTTGTCGAAACAAATCAGTACCGTGGTCGATACCAGCGTGGTCGTAAGCCAGTGAGTAGCTGAACAACTAATGTGGTCGAAACCAGTCGGTGAGGCGATAGTAACCAAATTGATCATAAGCCAACAAGTGGTCGAACAATTAGTGTGGCCGGAACTAGTCTGCAACTCAAAAGATCATCGTGGTCTAAATCAGTGCGGTGTGGTCTGAAACTTGATCTTGGTCGAAACCAACGTACTCATAAATCCAATCAACGCCTGCATCGGGTCTGCATCGACTAAGACCGCTTCAGCTCGATTCAATAAAAGAAGACAAGGAAGCAACCGAATCGAATGTGGTCTGATCGCCTCGAAAAACAGAGGAAAGGCAGGAGGCGCACGACCGCAAGATCCAAATTTCGAATAACTTTTGACTCAAGGATCAACTGGTCATGAACCTTTGAACACAGCAAGAACAAGATCTCAAGAGGCTGCTCTGAGCTTTAATTGAAAACTTATCAAGAAAATAGAGATCTTTCTAAGATATATTCGAGAACGCTCAAAACCGAGACTGAGAAGAAAAGAAGATGACATCGAGTGAGATTTCCCAACACCAGGCAAGTCCGATCATCAACCAACCAACCAAAGACAAAGTCTCAGATGAGAATAGAAATAGCGAATCGAAGAACAGAAAGAGAACAACCGGGACGAACCAAAATCCAACACAACTCCACGCAAATGAGCAAACACAAACATAGATGAAAATGATGATATATTGCTCTGAGAGTTGATTCTACAGCCACTCCATCCCAGAGGACCAAGAGCACGAGTGCTCCTTCACCAAAAACAAGAATGCACGTAAGAAGAACAGAAAACCCCCTAGAGACTCACTTGGACGGGTAGCCCTCCATCCCTATTTATAGTCTCTTGATACCGGGGATAACCCATTAACCCCCTACCTACCACCGAGTTTTCACGCACTCCTCTTACAACCACCCGTTAAACATAGACTGGTCTAAAACCCTAACAGAACCGCCTCCTTTTGTGGGCTTGAGCAATTTAACAACCGCCTCTACCACCTTCCATGAAGTCACGCCTTTCTTTGGTCAACGCTTGCAACCACCTTCCGCCTTTAGTCATCTTTGGCTTCTCCCGACTGCTCTAGACCTCAACACCTCCCTGTGTCTATTCCCGATCCTTCCACGCATCACCATGACCTAGCACCGCACTATAAACAAGATTCATCAATTTGCATATATCAGAATGAATCCCAGAGAGCAATCTCAGCAAACCACTGGTCTTAAAACAACTTACGACTACTCGATGCACAAAATGAGGTACTTGTAGCCCATGAAGTCTTCCCAAGGTTTATGACCACCCAACGAAGTTGTTACGACCAACGCACGTGTCGCTACGACCATGAAACAAATGCTACGACCACGTAGCAATCGCTACGACCATCGCTCACAGTGGTTACAACTTTAATAGACCTGGTCGCTACAGCTTCCGATCACACAGGTAGAACGCTATGACCATCGACCACGTCCAAGCATAGCTACGACCATCGACCACGTACAGGCATAGCTACGACCATCGACCACGGCTAGACAGAGCTATGACTATCGATCACACATGCAGAGTGCTACGACCATTGATCACATTCAACAGAAGCTACGACTTACGACTATGACCATGCAAATACACGACTATCAACCCCGACTAGGCGGCGCTACGACTATCGACCACGGTCGGGCGGTTACGACTATCGACCACGGCTGGCGTAGCTATGACTATCAAGTCGTAAGAACTCATGCCGACCACCAAGTCGTAAGGACTCCTGGCGATGACCAAGTCGTAGAACCAACTACCAACCACCAAGTCGTAGAACCGACTGCCGACCACAAAGTCGTAAAATCGATTGCCGACCACAAAGTCATAAAATCGACTGCCGACCACAATTCGTAAAATCAACTACCGACCACAAAGTCGTAAAACCAGCTGTCGACCACATAGTCGTAAACACCACTACCGACCACCAAGTCGTGAATTCCACTACCGACCACATGGTCGTAAATGCTACTACCTACCACATGGTTGAAAGGATGACTACCGATCACAGAGACACACAACAGCGGTCATAAAGAGCAAGTCAGAAATCACTTACGACCACCAAGTCGTAACAACACCTACGACCATAAGTCGTAACGTCACCTACGACCACCTAGTCGAATGGCACCTACGACCACCAGGTCGTAGCAGCAAGCTACCAATCATAGAGGCGAACACAGAGATCATAAGGCCAGCAAACTTCTGCACATATCTCAAAAACCAAACATAGTCATTACACAAACTCTTAAATCAAAGGTCAATTACTCATCACAACCATAGGGTGACCTCCACATGGTCTCACAATCTCCCCCTAGATGAATATATTGACAAACACTAAAAAAGCATGAAGATGAGTTTGTTTTTGAAAAGAGAAGCAAGAAGTTGCAAAAGCCACACATGGTCTAAAAGAAGTGAAAAGGAAACTTATGACCATGTTGACAAAGAGTGAACTTAGAGCAATCAACCACAAAGAGCAAGTTTTCTTCAAAACTCCAAAACATCCCTTTTATGCCTTTTTCTCCATTATTCTCCCCCTTTTAACAATAGAATCATCAAGATTCATGGAGAAAAATAAAGCATGAGTGAAGTGGAGTGACTGTACTTTATTCATTTTAAGCATTAGGAGCCATGAAGATTATCCAAAATGACTTTCTAAGTATTACACCAAGCCATAACAAGAGAAATAGCTATCTAAATCATGACAAACCATGTATAGGCAAGCTAAAGCCAAATAAGCCATAATCTGAAATTAGATGGATTGATTAACATGTCAAATCACTCAAGATCAAAGTCTAGTTAAAGGTATCCAAACATGAGTCAAGCCATGTCAATATCCTAAGTGGAACTAGGAAGCTATCATTGAGTCAATTTAGAGTGCTATAAGTTCAAGAATGAGATATTTGTTCAAGTACTTGGCATTTTTGTAATTGAGCAATTTTAGCACATTTGACGTTTTTCGGAAATTCATGGTTGTTTTCAACCATTTTTCTTGTTGCTTAGTCATGTACTAGATCTTAAGCCTTATGCGACCACTCCAAGCTAAGAAGCTTAAGGAGATGATCTTGGTCATTCAAAACTCCCCCTGAGTTCATGCCTAGTGCAATGACAAACTGTCTCATGAGAAAAAATTAGTGAGATCAGTTTTTTTGCACAAAAGAGATCTTTTTGCGTTTTTTGGATTTAGTTCAAAAACAGAGAGTTAATACTAACTCATGATTCACTAAAGAACTAGCATGGCTTAATCTAAAGCTCAATGAAGGTTCAAGACTCAACTCAGTCTATTTGACATGGCATGAATCACAAAAGGATAACTAAAACCAGAGTAGTCACAAGAGCTAACAAGACATGATTTAATTAAAATTGTTTACATTTACTAAAGCTAATGTGGCAAAGACTAGGTTACACATAGAAAGTCATGATAAATCTAGCAACCTAGCACAGTTTATGGCAAGATGTAATGCATTCATGTCAAATAGGGATAATAATCAAGGCACCATGTAATTATATTACGATACACAATGCTGAAATTAAATGCCATAAGATGCAAGAAAATCCAGCTCCCCCTCAGCATATGAAATAATTTGGTTCAAGTTGAGTTATGTCAGCATTAAATTCTACAAAGTCTCAAATGAACTCCCCTTGAACCAAAACAATACTCAAGAGGAAGGAAGCTAGAATAGAAAGAAGAAATGGCAGTCCCTAAAGCATACACAAGATACAGAGAATATCATGCCTTAGACTGACTCTCATCTACCCCATATGACTCTAGGACTATCAGCTAGTCATCTAACACACTAAGTAGTAAACACGTTCTCTGTCTACCCAAGGGGGCCCAACCCTTGCTAGCAGTGGCGAAGCCAGGAACAAAATCGAGGGTGGGCTAAGCGTTAAGCGAGATTATCACAAAAACAAAGTATTCCATTGCTACTGAAACATCAAAGGAAAACAATTCCATATAGATTTGAAGCATGATAAGAAGACTTACGTGTATGGCTGATTAGAATGGTAGCCAATACAGAAAATTGTGTGCAACCAATTTGGAGAAGAAGAGGCAGAGAGCAAATGGTGCAACTCCAGGAATCCTCCATGCCTCTAAGAAACCTACTGCCTTATGTTTCCAACAACTGAAGGCCATCCGGTTGATTGAAATAAACCAGAAATCATCTGAATGACTAGGAAATAGGAGAAGTTATGCATATTTAGCCAATATCCAGCACCAAAGAGGGCAGTGAATATGGCAGTCCCAAGCATGCAAATTGTTAGAAAGATCCTTAAATCCATGCGGTCACCAAGATGCCCAGCAAAGAACATCCTGAAAGCATCAAAGGAGGATGTAAGTAAGAGTGTAAGACAATGGGCAAATGGAGTACATCGATTGCATGTTGAGATAGACAATCAAAGTTATACATCTCTTAATCAGTAACATCAATAAGCAATCATGCTTTCAGGAAAAAAAACTCAAAACCACTCATCCAAATGTAACCTTGTACCATTTTAATTACCACACAAATATTGGGAAAATTTATGCATCCATTGACCCAAAGCATCTCAACATATTTTAGGGACCAAATTGATCCATCTGTTTACTAGTCAAGTACAATGATCACAAGTGCAAGACATCCAGTACACTAGTGGAAACAGAAATCTTTCTTGCTCATGTTCCCTACAATAACCAAGATCATGCCATACATGACCCTGATCATGCACAAAGTACTCTCTTTCTTTATTTCCAATACCAAAATCAATCAAATTTTGACCAGGTAAGTAAAAGCTCCTTTTACCCCTATTATTAGTGCAAAGGCATCCTTAGCAGCCAATTAACTTAGACTTGACTTTTAAGTATCATACTGTTATTAACCTAGGCAGGTAAAAGGTTCCCAAGTGGATGCAGGTAAAATGCTGATTTGACCTCAATCTCCTTACAAAAATTGACAGGTTCCATCACATGAACTAAACTATTCCATTCACAATCCAAGAAATAATATTGAAATGCCACATCCAAGGTTCTAAAGCAGCACAATTAGTAGAACAAGGCACCCGAGACAGCTCCCAAATCAGGAAAAGAAGAAAACATCTTTTCCCATGAAACCTTGACCAAATCCTCCCCAACTCCATGCCCTGGTTCCAATCGAAACCTCCCAAAAACCCACTATTTTGCCATGCCCAATAAGGAACCAAACGATCCCAAAGAGCCAACAAAACAAGCTACGGATTGGGCTCGAAATCAGCAAGAACCAATCAACACGGAAAATCAACCAAGAAACGGGGTTCGAGGCAAGCACAGACCTCTGCAGGGAGCGAGAGACTCCTCGACGCCGCGAGGCCTACCGATCTGCGCCGGGCGAGCTGGATCACGCAACCCCTCTTTTCTCGCGTCTCGCTCGCCTGGGGTGGATGAAGAGTATACCCTACCTGGGCCGGCTTATTGGGGCGGGCCGGAGGGTGGGCTCAAGCCTTACGAAGCCCACCCGGTGGCTCCGCCCCTGCTTGCTAGACCTATAAGAAGTGAGTGAATTCAACCTAGTGAGAAGAGAAGCAACTAATAGCAGCAACCTAGGATTATAAAATGAGAGAAAAAAAATCTAAGCAACTGAGAAAGAGAACCACTCTAATCTATGCTAGAAAGACTAACCCAAATGCACCCTCCTGAAATGCAACATATGAACAATATGATACAAAGAGTACAATAAGCTCCCCTCAAATTAACACATAAGGACAAACCACCACAAACTCTCCCATAAGGTCAAAACCTCGAGCTATCTAAAGATTTGGTAAAGATATCAGCCAACTAGTGGTCACTCTCCACAAACTGAAGCACTATGTCACCCTTCTCCACATGGTTTTTAAGAAAATGATATCTGATATCTATGTGTTTGGTCCTGGAGTGCTGCACTGAGTTCTTGGCAATGTTAATGGTAGAAGTGTTATCGCAGAAGAGAAGAACACTATCTATGACTAACCCAAAGTGCCACAAGGTCGAAACCATCCAAAACACCTGACTAAAACAACTAGCGGGTGCAACATACTCGGCCTCTACGGTGGATCATGCAACACCGGATCGCTTCCTAAAAGACCAAGAGACAAGAGATGTGCCAATGAATTGGTAAGTGCCGGTGTTCTTCCTATCTATCCTCTGACCAAGAAAGTCTCATCGGAGTAGGCTCTAAGGAAAGACAGAAGCCGATTAGTACCAGATACCATAGTCTATGGTAGCTCGAAGGTATCTAAAGATGCGCTTCACCGCCTGGCAGTGAGATACGCGAGGAGAGGCCTGAAATCGTGCGCACAGACACACGGCGAAGTCTATGTCTGGCCTCGAGGTAGTGAGATATAGGAGAGAGCCAATCATGCTGCGGTACTCCTTCTGATCTACTGGCTCGCCATCCTCCTCTAGATCGAGTGAAGTTGATGTCGCCATTGGTGTTGACACTAGCTACCATCACTCATATCAAAGCTGCCTCAGAGATCTCGAGTGTACTTGCCTTGATGCAAGAAAGTACTCTCCGAATCGCTTGATCCGAAACCAAGGAAGAAGCTCAACTCGCCCATCATGCTCATCTCAAACTCTGTGCTCATGACATTAGAGAACTGAGAAACAAGAGCATGAGAAGAGCCTACAAAGATAATGTCATCCACATAAATCTGGATGAGTAGAAATTCATTGACATGCCTACGAATGAACAATGTCTTGAATACCTTACCCATCTTAAACCTATGACTCAACAAATAAGACTTAAGCCTCTCATACCAAGCTCTAGGGGCTTGTTTAAATCCATACAGGGCTTTGGAAAGCTTGTAGACATGGTCTGGGTATTTAGAGTTCTCGAAACCTGGAGGCTGTCTAACATAAATCTCTTCCTCGATATACCCATTGAGGAAGGCACTCTTGACATCCATCTGGTATAGCTTGAAGCCCTTAGACGCTGCGAATGCTAGTACAATCTTAATGGCCTCTAGCCTAACTACAGGGCCGAAGGTCTCCTCAAAATCTAAGCCCTCAACCTGGGAGAAACCCTTAGCTACCAGTCTAGCCTTGTTTCGAATGACTACCCCATCCTCACTCTGCTTGTTTTTGAAAACCTACTTCGTTCCTATGACATTGTGACCGCTAGGGGGCTCAACAAGCGACCAGACCTTGTTCCTCTTAAAATTTTCTAGCTCCTCATGCATGGCATTGACCCAAGACTCGTTAGAAAGAGCATGACAGACATCCTTGGGCTTGAAAGAGGCGACAAAGGCAGAAAGAAGATAGAAGTGAGACATGCCAGATTTTGAGCGTGTGACACGCTCAAAAAGATCTCCTATGATCTGCTCAGAAGGATGATGTCTCTGGATATAATGGGGAGGACCTGGATGAGAGGAGGAAGTGGCCTCTACCTCAGGAGCTGACGAGGTAGGAACAGAGCCACTAGCTCTAGAAGAACTGGAAGGTATGGGCTGATCTCCCTGAGGCGCGGTGGTGGAAGCTGGCACCTCAAGGGTGGGATGGACCGGATCAGGTAAACAACCTTCATCTCCATCCTCCTCATCATCTACAAAGATGGTCTCGGACTGCACTATAGAACCTGAGATGTCGGGTCTAGTCCCAGGACTGGTCTCATCAAAGGTCACCTCATAGGTCTCTATAATCTTGCTAGTCTCGCAGTTCTAGACCCTATAACCCCGCGAAGAAGTTGAGTAACCCACAAAGATACCATCACAAGATCGTGATTTGAACTTATCTAGGTTGCCAGGCTTTAAGATAAAATACTTGCAACCAAACACACGAAAATGTGAGACACTGGGCTTCCGCCATACCTCAACTCATAAGAAGTGTGATGCAAGTGTGACATTAGAAAAACTCTGTTTGAAACATGGCACACGGTGGCTATAGCCTCAGCCCAAAACTTCCTAGGTGTAGCATACACATCTAGCATCGTCCTGGCCATCTCGACCAAGGTACGGTTATTCCTCTCCATAATGCCATTTTGCTAAGGGACGTGCGGAGAACAGAACTGATGCTCTACACCTGTCTCATCACAGAACTTCTCAAAGTAGGAATTCTTGAACTCCGTGCCATTGTCACTACGGATTGCTCGTAAGGCACCAGGGAGCTCAACAGATAGCCTACTCAATAAACCCCAAAAATGACTGAAGGTCTCATCCTTCGAAGCTAGAAAAAATACCCAAGAAAACATCGAGAAGTTATCAATCACGACAAGAATATACCACTTCCCACTCGCCGACTGCACTCTAGCTGGACCAACAGTGTCCATATGGAGAAGTTGTCCTGGTGCATCAGTCATAGTCACAGTGACTGGGGGATGAGAAGCAGCAATCATCTTGCCATGTCGGCAAGGAGCACAAACTAAATCTTTGACCATCTTGAGTTTGGATAGACAACGTATGAGATCGTGGCTGCTAACTCGAGTCAAATGATCAAAGCCAATGTGACCAAGTCTCATATGCCAAAAAGAGATATCATGGGACTCTGAAGAAACTAAGCACCTGAGAGAATTGCCAGAAGACTTAACAAAATCAGCACGAAAGATCCTCCCAAATCTAGAAATCCCACAAATAAGACTCTAAAGAATCAATAATTTTGCAAGCATTTTTCTTAAAACTTATCTTGAAATTGTCATCGGTAAACTGAGAAACAGAAAGCAAATTATAACACAGCATACTCTCTAAGGCAACATCCTTAAGAATAAAAAAATCATTAATGCGAACAGTACCTTTAGCGATGACTCGACCAGAAGAGGCATCTCTAAAGGTGATCGTCTCATCACCTGGAGCTCAGACTAGGGAAGAGAACCAACGAGAGTCTCCAGTCATGTGTCGAGAATAGCCAGAATCAATAATCCAAACCTCTCCCTTCCCAGCCTGGCGAACCTGAGTCAACAAGAGAACAACATCTATGGCTCAGTACTAGGGTAAATAAGAATAGACTTAGGAACCCAATACTGAGTCACACGATGAGCAAAAGAAGTAGCCATAGACACTGATGATTGACCTCTGACTACGCTACGCTCTCTGCCTCTCACAACTCAGACGGTATGAGAGCAGACCTGAAGCTTTTGCTGGGTCCGACCGCTATTGAGGAGCGGGTCTGACCACCAGCAATGTGTTGATCACGCCGTCAATAGCTATCTCGATGGAGAAAACGAGATCTATCCTCAAGACAGCGGATATCCTGACTAGAAGCAACTCGAGGACCAAAAATAGAAGGAGCAGGAAAACCAAGTCCTTGTCGCTGCCTAAACACCTCAGAAGAGTTTTCTATGACTCTGGACCTCGTATTGGTCTTAGGTGCACTTCGAATCTGGGGCTGACTCTGGATACGCCTAAGAGCTTGAACACGGTCTCTTCATGCGACCTTGGCGCACCTAAAACATCTCTCAACACCATGTACATCCTTCTGACAGAAGGTACAATGATATTTCACCTTCTGGGAGGTAGAAGCAACAGGTGGTACACACTGTCAGAAATCCTCTGGACGAAGCCCGTAGACTTAAACTCAATTTTCTTGGATTTGGGCACAACCTCGATCACACCTGCTGCTATAGGTCTGACAACAGCAGATGGATGCTTCCTCACATCCTCTAAAAAATCATATCCTAGACCTTGATTAAATTTATAAATCTTGGACTTGTCTAGGATAAGATTAAACTTTTTCTTGCCTCCAACAAATTTTTTAAGAGTGTTCATAAGGTACTCACACTCCTGAAAAAGGGAACCGCAAGAGGAACAGGGAGAAGAAGAAGAAGAAGAGACACCAGAAGAGAAGAAGAGACACCAGAAGGAGCAGAAGAAGAACCAACAGCTGAAGATCGAATAGCGCGTGTATATTTCTCCTTATGCACGGCCACCTCAATCTTATGGACTTTGTAAGACGCACAAGAGGCAGTCCTAATCTTAAACATCAGGTTTTCGTGACTCTTCCTAAAGGTCTCTATCATTTCCTTAGATTTTTTCCCTATTTCAACACAGACGGAGCAAGCAATTTGGGGCTTCTCTAGAAGATCTTTAGTTAGCTTCACATATTTATCATCCAATGCAATTAATTCAAATTTTAGTTTTTCACAATTACTGCATGGTGAGCTAACAGGTGCCTTAGGTGCATATTGAGCCATTTTCTTATTGTGATCAACCATGTCTTGAAATTGTTTTGAAACAGATTCAAGTTCAGCAATCAGTTTAGGACAGTTGACACAAGAAGTGACAGGTTCAAGCAAAGCAGCTTGCATTTTAGCAATTTTATGATCTGCCCTTTTTAGGTTAATCTTCAGTTATTGCAACTTTCACAAGTTTCAGGTAGATCAAGAGGCATGGTATATAGACCTCTAAAAGCATTGTCCTTATTCTCACATGAGGTACAAAATGTAGTCTCAACAGAATTAGATGAAATAAATGCTACTCTAGTCATCTCTATCTCAGCTAGTAGACTAACATTCTCCAAATTAAGCAAGTCTAATTCAGTAATCACACTATCATGAGAGGTCCTTAGCTTCTCTATATCATCCAGCAAAGAAGTAAAATCATCACAATCGTCACAGGAGGAAGCAGATCAAAGTGAAGTAAGCTCACATGACAAACTCTCTACCTCCTTCTCTAATTCACCACACCTAGCTCTAGATCTAGCATAAAACTTTTCTAACTTAAGAAAAGCATCATTGAGCTGGTTGTAGGAAGGGCCTACCACATCGGAGTCGCTGTAGAGATCATCATCGCTGATGCCGTTCTCATCAGCCATGAAGGACATGTCGATGAAGTCGTCGCTGTCCTTGGTGTCCTTGTCTTGATCATCCTTTCCATCATCGTCGCTCTAGCCTTCCATGTCGCTGAAGTCAAGGTTGTCGAAGATGGTGAGGATGCAGTGGAAGAGCTTCTTGGATTTGACAAGGTTGCGGTACTTCTTCTCTTTGCCTTGGCCATGAGCTGGGAGCTTCTTGTTGCGATTCTTGCTGATGTAGTCGATCTTGCTCACACCACCGTAGTTGCTCTTACCCTTCTCTAGCTTAGGACAATTTGCTCGAATGTGGTTGGGCCACCACACTCGAAACAGATCACCAGACCTCCTCTCTTTCTCTCTCTAACCCTCTTGTATGCATGTGAGAATTTTCTGGCTAAGAGGGTTAGCTCACTCTCTAGAAACTGCTCGAATTGATCATCACTCATTTCACACAAAGCAACCAAAGAGAAACTAGAAGCACCATCAGAAGATGCTCCAGAAGCAGAACTGGAATCGATGACCAAAACTATCGACTGTGATTTCGACTTGCGAGAGACAATGTCAATCTCATAACTCTTGAGGCGTGAGTACAACACATCAAGAGTCAAAGTCGATAAGTCAGTCATATCCTTGATGGTGGTCACTTTCATCTCCCATACTCTCAGGTCCAAGGCAGAAAGCATTTGACAAGCATTGTCCGAGTCTGCGTATGTAAGACCAACAACTCGGAGATTGCTCAAAATGTTGTGAAATCTGGCAAAGCACTCATCCAAGGACTCACCAGCGAGCATCTCAAACTTGTTGTACTCTTACTTGTATTGGTCCTGTCGGATAGTCTTAATTTGGGTGGTCTAAATCAGTGCGGTGTGGTCTGAAACTTGATCTTGGTCGAAACCAACGTACTCGTAAATCCAATCAACGTTCTAGACTGGGGCTTGCACCAACTAAGACTGCTTCAGTTCAGATTCAACAAACAAAGACAAGGAAGCAACCAAATTGAATGTGGTCGTACTACTCTCGAAAAACAGAGGAAAGGCAGGGAGGCACACGACCGCAAGATCCAAATTTCAAATAACTTTTGATTCAAGGATCAACTGGTTATGAACCTTTGAACACAGCAAGAATAAGATCTCAAGAGGCTACTCTGAGTTTTAATTGAAAACTTATTAAGAAAATAGAGATCTTTCTAAGATATATTCGAGAACGCTCAAAACCGAGACTGAGAAGAAAAGAAGATGATCAGACCTTGCAAGTGGGAATAAAATAGCTAATATGACATCGAGTGAGATTTCCCAACACCAGGCAAGTCGGATCATCAACCAACAAACCAAAGACAAAGTCACAGATAAGAACATAAATAGCGAATCGAAGAACAGAAATAGAACATCCGAGACGAACCAAAATCCAACACAACTCCACGCAAACGAGCAAACACAAACATAGATCAAAATGATGATATATTGCTCTGAGTGTTGATTCTATAGCCACTCCATCTCGGAGGACCACAACACTAAAATTACGTCCATACTCATTGCGTACATTTACAATTTAAGCAAGGTTGAGTATATTGTGTACTTAGCAAGACTTGTAGTGTATCACAAAATATATATAAATGCAAGGCTGACAAAAGGTGAGACTCTATACTACAAGTTATTTTCAGCACAAAGCAAGTTTTCATTTTCAATATCGATATGTATTCGACCCTTTTGTTGTAAAGTAAATGTACGCAATATGTATGGATATAATTTCAGTGTTGTGGTTGTCTGTACTAACCACTTATTATGGGACTTGTATGGTACACACACACGAGGATTACGGGTATTCAACGCCCTGGTCCGATACTTCAAAAATAATCCCTCTATCAATTTGATCCGATCAATGTTTTGACCCAGTCGAATTATCTGACTCAAATCTAATTTTTTTTGACCAACTCTAAAACTTAACACAAATTCCAAATCTGTCATCGTCACTTGATTTCTTGTCTTTCTCTAACTAGATATGAGCTAGAGACACCTAGTGTGAATCGCAACTAGCTACCCAACCTCACTAAACTTATTTTACTAGCTTTGAACCCCTTAATAGTATGATCAAAATAAAAACAAAACCTATCACTAAAATGATCTAAATTCGACTCCTTAGATCATTTATAGTCACAATGTCTTTAATCTTCACGCCTTGTTATCTTTTACACTTTTTTGGAGATACATGAATACCAAGAACTCCCGATATGCCAATATGAAGCACTAATTCATCTTAAAACCTTGAAACATAGTTAGTCTTGACAAACAAACATCACTAATAACTAAAACACTGAAATATCTAAAAATAGAGGCCTAGATACTTACATGTGGCACATGCAAGAAATATGTGCCAAATGACTTGATTTAGAGCTTTAATTTAACAAAAATCGTTGAATACAAGCGATAAAGACTATCCATATAAGTAACTTAGGTTCCACATCAATCACCACACGAAACAACACTGCAAAACTAGCTCTTAGGTAAGATTATCGCAAAAAAGACACATGATTAGGCAGCCCGTAGCCATGAGGCCAGCAAGGGAGTGTAAGTGGGATGAGAGAACAAAGATATATACATAATGGAAAACTAAATGAATGTGGTGGACTTTAGAGCCATGATAAGTTTTTTTTAAGTGAGTTGGATTACTAAGTCTTTTTTAATGAGTTGGATCACTAAGTAACTCATGATGAGCATGCCACCATCAATACGTCTCCAAGAGGGCATTTCACCTATACCAATTCAACAACCAGGCATAAGGTTTGATTGTGAGCCATGGTTAGATTCAGGTTGTAGCCCATTGAAAGAAAAATACATGAAGGCACAGTAGACAACTTGATACATGCACCTTTCATGTTAACCTTCTCAATGTACATATATTATTTTGGGAAATTTGACTAGATAACATAGTGAGAACATGAAGTTTGTTGAAAGGCACTCAAAATTAATGGCTTTGCTAAATACCATTATGAACAAAATGTTTTATTCAATTCGCTAGGTAACACCGTGCTTAGTTTTAATTTTTAAATTATGACTTTTCTTGCAAGTCTTGAGAAAGAAGTGCACTTGTTGAGCCAGAGGATTTGACAAGGGGAGGCAGTGCATGTAGGCTGCCCATCAATTCGCAGTCCTCGAACACGAGCATAAAGGATTAGAGGCTGACGTAGGTGGAACGCTTGACAGGTAAGGTTCACAAAAAACAATAAAGGCATGGGATTCACTGAGTTTGGGTCTGTAACAAATTCAAATGTGATTGGTTCAGGTAGTTTGTTTAGTGGTATTTTGGCTATTTTTGAAACGATTTCTCTCTAATTTGTGTGCCATATAGATCGTACCATGTGTTTTTCTTGGGCGTCTAATTACATACACACTTGAGAGACATATCGATACAAAGAGAAGTTTTTTAAAAAACTTTGAAAGCTTACTGAAGTTTAGGATATGGGGCAACTTAGCCTGATTAAAATCCATGAATTTAACATATAACGAAGTTTAGCTCCGTTACGCCCCACCAAGTCACCAACCATCCGATCTTCATAACAGCAGCGACGCAGGCCGTTGGATTTCCTTGTTAGTGAACGCAACGTAACATAGTCCCACACAACAAATGATAATCCCACCCGCAACAAGATACCTAGTTCACGCAACAAAAGCAACACACTTAGTGGTGTTTTAATCTAATGGAGTTGATGACTTTTGGCTAGAATTTTGGTTTTTGGCTAAAATAAATAGTAACAGGTGAAAGAAATAGCTATTGAAATAAAATTTAGAAAAATAGCTTTTGAAAGACGTAGACATGGAGGAGACGGTGGAGGCCAACCAGTGGCTTTTAGAAATATCTTGGAGAAGCTGTATTTGGAAACACTTGGAGAAGTCATTTTTAGAAACTAAAGTGTTCAGATTGACTTCTCACTTCTTCAAAAAAAACCCGAAAGCGAAAGCCTATTTGAACACCCCCCTTACATACCTATTGTCATTCAATTTGGTGCAACACAACAAAAATCCCTAAGTGCAACAGAGAGTTATTGAGCTTACAACAAAACCCACATCTTGTGCAACAAAATTAGTGCAATAGACATGGGTATTTTTGCAATAAACCCAAGACTCTCTTCCTCCAAAAAATTAACCTTGTTGCAACAAACTGAAAACTCTCTTCGAACAAAAAAAATAAACCTTGTTCCAATAAATCAACTGCAATACTTTGAAATAAAGGTGTCGCAACATTCAAAATCAACTAAGGCAATAGCTAACTTACCAGTGTGAACATTTTTTAGACTGACTTGGTGGAGGAATAGAGGCAGACCTTGTTGCTCCTGACCATGCCGTCTATGGCCTTGTCAGATTCGATGAGCTCCGGCCACAACGCAACGGTTGTGGCTTGCTCTAACTATGGAGGCGATATATCTACAATCTTTGGCCATGATGGATGGCATACCTTGAGCTCGGTGGTGGTGACCTCGGAAGGGCAGCTAGCAACGGTAATAGGGCACGGGGTTGCTCCTGGCTAGCCATGAGGCCACGTCCATGTGCATCCAGATAGAGATGGGGAAAGATAAGTAGAGGGAGAGAGGAAGGAAGCATCGAGAAGGTGTTAGGAATTGGGGAATAGGTAACTTAGGTGGTCATCATTTTGGCTTATTTTTTATGGCTTATGGCTGAAAATCACTGTAGTTGGTTGAAAAAACACTGTAGCTGACAGATGCTTATTTAACATAATTAAATTTTAAAAAATTAAAAAATATGTTAGCCCATCACAAACAACGCAAACAAATACGGCAAAAAAAAGAACCGGCAAAAAAGCTAAAAAAAAGCCAAAAGTTCAGAAAAAGACGAAATTATGAATAGTAAAAAATAAGCCGTGTTCGTGTTTCAAACGAAAGGGCCTTAGACGTTACAGTATGTGGACGTCCGACAAATTGGTTTCGCATTGTACGCACGCATCAAAGTATTACCTTTCGTAAAATAAAATTTCCTCTTTCCAACCAGCTAAAAGCTAGAGAAACTTGAAAAAACTAGGGAAAAAAGTCTGATGTCGATGGGTGGCTATTTTGTGCTAAAGGTTAAAGAGCTTCTTTTCAGCTTCTAAAAGCTACTTTTTAGCTTTTCTACAGTAACTAGCTTTCAAACGGAGTGTCTTCTCAAAACGGGGCCTACAAGTTGATTATAGTAGTGATTTTATTTATATCAACTAAAATTGTATATATATATATATATATATATATATATATATATATATATATATATATATATATATATGACAAGTATTTCATGCACCTAGGTGCCTAGACACCCATACCAATACCCGTTGATGTGTTTTGAGATTTGTGATATTTGACGGGTATCTTCACATACCCATAAAAAGTATATTTGAGATATCAAACTTCCAAAAAACTAAATTTAATTTCGCTTTAACTAGTTCGAGCTACTTTCATTGTATATACTCACTGCAGTTGCATTAAATTCAAAAGTAGTTCAAACTAGTTTGAACTGAGTTCAAAACTCACCATAAATATATCAAGGGTATAAAATATTTTCATACCTAAACTCCAAAAAATTTATCAATCATATATGTGTATCGAATGGTTCTTGATGTAGATGCTTGGACACCTAGATGTCATACGTAATTTTCATATATATATATATATATTTGTTATTTTATACTCTTTTGTAAATAATTCGAAAGCTATAAACCCTAGCTATAAGTCGAATTCAAAAACAGTAGCCCAAAAGTCAGCCACGCTGCACGGCCACTCCCGCTCATATTTGGATATCGCAGCGCAAACCCCCGCGGACCCACCCTCCGTCTCCCTCCCTCGCCGCCAGAAACCCTAAGCCATGGCCTCCCCGGCCGCCGCGGAGGCCATCCTCCTCTTCGCCGTGGCGTTCCTCCTACCTCTGCGCTTCCTCCGCCTCTCACTTCCCCATCCGCCGCCCCGGTCCGCCGCGCCCGCTCCGCCGCCCCGGCCCGCCGCGCCCGCTCCGCCGCGGCGCTCCTCACCATCGCCGCGCTCCTCACCGCCATCTACGCCGTATCAGACGCCGAGTCCCGTCCCGCCGTCGATGCCTTGCGGTCGGAGATCGACGAGCTCAGGCTCAAGGTTGCACGGTTAGGTGAGGCTGCCTTTTCCTATCTCCAATGTTGTCCTGTGCTCTGTTTGGAATTCTGATGCTACTACAGATTATCAGGAGGTTTGAAACGCGTTATGTTTTATGCTCATCGTTGTAAACTGAAATGAGAACTTGGATAAATATAGACAATGCGACCTTATTTGAAACAAACCCCCTCAGCCGGAAGACTGGGACATGGTCAAATCACTGGATTCGGCATGGCCTTATGTTGAATTTGAAATTTCAAGTTATTTTCCAATTGAAAATATAAAGTTATATTTTACATTTACACTCGTTTCAGTTTTTAGTACTGATTTTTAATTCGAAAATTCATATTCCATTTTTGAACTGTTTCTAAATCTTAAGCCATTTCCAAAGTTGAATTTAAACATTTTAATTTTGGGTTTAGACATATAATTGTTTCTAATGTAGAATATGAAAATTTGGTATTAAGTTTTGATGAACTTCTAAATCCTGAATAATTCTAAATTACTAGTATAGTAGTATTGTACTTTTGCGAATTACAAATTTATGAATTAGAATTTAAAATTTTATAATCTGACTAAGTCAGAATTCTACGGGTCAGTCATTTGAATTGTTGCAATTGACCATTGCTTGTTCTGGTTGTTTTTAGTTCTTGCGGAATTATTTGTGCTATTTGAATTTCAGTTTTGTTTGTTTGTACCTGCAGGAATAGTATTCCAATTCCATTTGGCTTGTCAAATTCCTGGGAGCTCTTTAACACATAGTTTTGGTCATGAATCTTGAAGCTCACAAAGATATGTCAAAGAAGAAATGAGTTTTCCATTGTCAGTTCATTGCTGTATTTCTATTCAGTCTATCACAATGGGACTGGTTATGCTTTATTGTGCATAACCGAATTCAGTTTTTAGGCTGTTTCACTGTCAGAAATTTATCCCTGATTTGAATCAAACTAGGCAGCTTAATAACATATCAAAACTTTATACAAATTATGCACCTTTTGACCCTTTTGTTTTCTAGTTTCTACTTGGAAAGTATAATTCACTAGCTTCTTTGAGGTCATTCGAAATATAATTTACATGCAAATGAAGCTCTTTGCTGCTGTTGATCCAAGGATATTTGTGCATATTCTTTGATTAACCTATTATCCCCCAATCTTTATAAAATTCATTTGTTCGTCAGAATCTATGTTGGAAGAAAATGCAAAAACTTTGAAGAGTAAAGCTAACATTTTGGAAGAGGACAACAAGCTTATTGAAGCACTGGAACGTGACATCCAGCTTTTAATGAATGGACAAGATAGTATCAAGGCAAGCAGATCAATAAGTGCTGTGGTGTTACATTGCTCCGTAATATCACAAACCCATAAATGATCTCGCTGTAGATGGAATTAACATCGCTTGCACTGTATGGAATTTCTTTTTTTCAGCGTGGAATTTCATTTTCTTTCCTCTGAAAAACCACTTTAGTACTTACGAATAGATAGGCCATGCTGAATACATGTCCATGTCGTTGCTACCAAACTTATACAGCAGAATTTTTCTTTTTGCTTTTCTGAGGAGTCTGCCATATCTTTCGTGGGAAAATAAGGCATAGCCGCATAGGAGCTACATTAGCTGGGGGCAGAGAATACGAGCATACAAACAGTGTAGATGACTTTTCTTCTCTTAATACTATTTATTAGACAGCCATATATGGCTTGTGTGTGTGGGTCCACCGCCCAGGCGTTAACCGCCGGGTGACCCGGTGTGTTTTCTGTTAGAGAGATATGAGGAGATCTGGTTGGTGCTGTTTCCATAAACCACAAGATCTCATCACCCCTATATATTCTGTACACCAGGTCTCTCAATTATCTATCTCTATTTTCTTCACGCAATCTCATTTGCTTTCATGGTATCACGAGTCTAGGTTCATTACCTGATTCCCTTTCCGCACGTAGCGCGCGCCTCTTCCTGGTGCTCCCACGGCGCCTTCCCGTCCTGCTGGGCCGGCCTATCAGCCGCACGCCTTCCTAGTCGGGTCCCGGACAAGGGCGGCCAATGGGCATACTCCCCGGTGGTTATGGGCCGCACGGTTGGGACCAGCAGACCCTCGCCACCAACTTCCAAACGATGTCCCTCCAGCAGCCACAACAACATGAGTGGTATTTTGACTCCGGCGCCACAAATCATATGACTCCCGACGCCGGTATACTTACTCCCAACCCTACTAATTCCTTTCCTCGTCACATTATTGTCGGCAACGGACATTTACTTCCCGTTACCTCCACTGGCGTCGCTCATTTCCCTAATAACCTTCATCTTAATAATGTCCTTGTTTCCCCGAACCTTATTAAGAACCTTATTTCCGTACGCCGCTCACCTCGACAATAATCGCCCGTGAGTTTGACCCTTTGGTCGCTCGTGAAGGATCTTCCCTCTCGGAGAGAGATCTCTCGGTGTAACAGCTCCGGTCCTCTCTACCCGTTGCAGCTTGCGGCCTCCGCCTTCCTTGCCGCCACTTCCTCTTCGCTTTGGCATCAGCGTCTCGGACATCCTGGTCATGAAGTCCTGTCTAAACTAGCACGATTTTCTAGTCTTCCTTGTAATAAAAATGCTAGCAACACCCTTTGTCATGCGTGTCAGCTCGGTCGTCATACACGTCTTCCCTTTCATGCGTCGTCATCCCGCGCCACTCATAAATTTTAGTTAATACATTGTGACCTTTGGACCTCACCCATCACTAGTGTCTCAGGTCATAAGTACTATTTGGTCATTCTTGATGACTACTCGTGTTATATCTGGACGTTTCCACTACGACTTAAGTCTGACACTTTCTCCACTCTTTCTAATTTTCTTGCTTATGTTCGCACCCAATTCGGTGTCACCATAAAGGAGGTTCAGTGCGACAACGGCTGCGAATTTGATAATTCCAGCGCCCGCATGTTTTTCTCACCCATGGCATCCACCTGCGCATGTCCTATCCCTACACCTCGCCCCAGAACGGTAAAGCTGAACGCATCATCCGCACCACAAACAATGTCGTTCGCTCCTCCTGTTCCAGGCTAGCATTCCCCCACGCTTTGGTCATGCTCAAAGACCGCAACCTATCTTCTTAATATTCTTCCCACCAAAACGCTTAATTTCTCTATGCCACATCTTTCTCTTTTTGGAACCCAGCCATCGTATGAACACCTACGTGTTTTTGGCTGCAAGTGCTATCCCAACCTTTCCGCCACCGCCACAAACTTGCTCCTCGTTCATACTGTGTATTTCTTGGCTACTCCCTCCACCACAAGGGCTATCTTTGCCTTGACTATCACACAAACCGTATCATCATCTCCCGCCATGTGGTTTTTGACGAGTCCTCTTTTCCCTTTTCCGAGGATTCTTCTCCTCCCACTCGTGCGACCTTTGATTTTCTGGAGGATTTTCCTACTCCTGTATCGGTTCCCTTTGCACCGTCACCTTGTTTTACTGCGGTACACCTTCCACCGCACACCACGTGCGGCAACAAGTGCCCCTGACTCCCCAAGACCACGTCCCGCCTGGCGGTCGGGATAGAGCCTCCGCGGCTCGGCTCCCTCTTGCGTGCTCGCCTGGGCCCGCTTCTGCTGCGTCACAGCCCCAGATCCCGGCAGCCTCCCGGCCTCCCGCGCCCTCGGGCGGTTTGGTGCCGTCTTCTCCGAACGGCAGCGGCCTCCCGCCGCCTCTCCGCAGCCTCCTCGACGATTTGGTGCCGCCTACACTCGGCGCCTCCCCCCACCAAACCGGTGACCACACCTATGGCGATCGTCACGCGCCCGGCCAAAGACCAACAAGACCGACGATCGCGTCTCTTCCCTCGGTGCTATACGGTCCCTCCTGTGGCGAATCAAGATGCCATGGTCACACGCGGAAGCACGGTTTCGGCAGCCGGATTGCCTGTGCCGCGCCACTGCCTCCGCTTCCCAAGACTTACCGTGCGCGCCTCGCCGATCCACATTGGCGCTGGCTATGGAAGTCGAATACTCGGCTCTTCCGTCCAACCACACGGGATCTTCTTCCTCGACCGCCTCGTCCAATGTGGTGACAGGCAAATGGGTGTTCAAACATAAATTCAAAGCTGATGGGTCCTTTGAGCGATACAAGGCGCGTTGGGTTCTTTGTGGATTCACCCAACGTCCTTGTTGATTTTGCCGAGACATTCATCCGGTCGTCAAACCTGCTCATCAGACGGATCGTTTTCTCTTTGGCTCTCTCACGCCTCGCCCATTCATCAGCTTGATGTCAACAATGCCTTCCTGCATGGTACCTTGTCGGAGACAGTTTACTGCGCTCAACCCTCCGGATTTGAAGATACTGCTCATCCTGAATATGTGTGCCGGCTTAATCGTTCTCTTTATGGACTTAAGCAAGCACCTCGCACATGGTACAACAGGATTGCTTCCCACCTTCTGCAGCTCGGCTTTGTTGAGGCCAAATCGGACACATCTCTATTTGTTTATCGTCGTGGAGCAGACATTGCTTACCTCCTGCTCTATGTTGATGACATTGTGCTCACAGCCTCCTCTACTACTTTACTCCGGCGTACCATTGGCGCTCTTCAGCAGGAGTTCCCTATGAAGGATCTCGGTGTTCTTCATGACTTCTTAGGTATGCATGTTCAGCACACGAGCTCGGGCCTCTTCCTCTCTCAGCGGCCATATATGATTGAGATCCTTGAGCGTGCTGGAATGGCTGACTGCAAGCCATGCTCGACGCCTGTTGATGTCAATCCGAAGCTCCCAGCAGATGGTGATCCTGTATCTGATCCTACGGATTACCGCAGCCTTGCAGGCGCTCTTCAGTATCTGACTTTCACCAGGCCAGATGTCTCTTATGCGGTTCAGCAGGTCTGTCTTCACATGCATGACCCACGGGAGCCACACCTTGCCGCCCTGAAGCGCATTCTGCGCTACATTCGTGGCACCCTGCACATGGGTCTGTTCCTGCGCCCCTCCCCTCAGTCCGACCTGGTGGTCTACTCTGATGCTGATTGGGCCGGTTGCCCTGATACGCGCAAGTCTACTTCCGGCTATGCAGTGTTCCTTGGTGACAACCTGGTCTCTTGGTCGTCCAAGCGTCAAAACACCGCCTCGCTCCAAAGGTCGAGGTCGAGTACCGAGTCATTGCTAACGCCGCTGAAGCCACCTGGTTACACCAACTCTTGTCTAAGCTGCACACTCCTTTGCGCAAGGCAACATTGGTGTATTGCGACAATATCAGCACAGTCTACATGTCTTGAACCCCGTCCGGCAGACCAAGCACCAAACATGTGGAGATTGATCTACACTGCTCGGGAGCGTTGCACTTGGTGATGTTCGTGTCCCGCATGTCCCTACGACATCTCAGTTCGCCGACATCTTCACCAAGGGCTGCCTCGCTTGTCTTCACGGAATTACGGTCCGCCTAAACGCTCGTTCTCACCGACGATTCGACCGGGGCATGTTAGACAGCCATATATGGCTTGCGTGTGTGGGTCCACCGCCAAAGTTAACCGCGGGTGACCCGGTGTGTTTTCTGTTAGAGATATGAGGAGATCCGTTGGTGTTGTTTCCATAAACCACAAGATCTCCTCACCCCTATATATTCGTACACCGTGTCTCTCAATTATCTATCTCTATTTTCTTCACGCAATCTCATTTGCTTTCACTATTTTGTTAAAGTAAAGGATAGCAAGATGCATAAATATTTGAATGTGCTAACATTTTTGAAACATTCAAAGATCGCAATATCTATTTTTGTTTTTTCAACTAACATTTGAAATTTCAATGACATTTTCAGATGATATGTAAGTGGGGAATTGGGGATTTACTTCCAATTTGTGTTAACGAAGGTACTCCGTCATTTATTTTGTGCTTGCTATACATAACATTATGCAGAAGCAGTTGTTTCATTTAGTGAAATGAACGCAGAAAAGACATAGTTCTTAAGGTACTTCGGCAGTATAAATAGTAATATTATCATGTACTGTTGCACATACTTTTGCCAAATAGCTTCTGTTTCTGTATCTTGTAGTCCAACTCCAAGCAATGAACAGATGCTACCATATGGTGCCTACTTGACTAGCTTTCCATCTTGGTGCAACTATATATATGTTCACCAGTTCACTGCTTATTTATTACCCATGTGCATTATTAATAATTGTAAGCATGAAATGCAAAATGCATGAACTCACCTAGCTGTATTAAACATAAAAAAATATACATATAATATAAAGCATTTTTAAATGGTTACATGGTGACCATGAAATATCATGCTAAGCACTCCTCGTGAAGTTTGTTTCTTTAATTCATGCAATCACAAATGTTCTGTTACTACTCTAGCAGCAACTAATGTTCTTGTTGCAAAATGGTTTTATTCCATTGCTCCTGAAATATGTTTGGTTTTTTAATAGGCTTCCCGCTTCTGCAAAGCAATCCGTCGCTAGTATATTCCTGACATTGATAGGCCTAATGTCTTCTTGGGTGGATCCATCTCAAGATCATGCATTTCTCTTCCTTACAACCAATTCAAGATTTCCATGTCATCAGCACGAGAGTTTCATCATAAGGTGCCTATCTTCCAATATCATCTCTTTGTTCTAAAACAAATATTGTATAATTTTGTCTTGAGGTATCCCTTGCCCTTGATATATTTGGTACTCGGTTGACTTGTTACTTCTAAATGTTTTAATTCTATTTGATATATCAAATCGTAGTAGCATATCGTGGGTGACAGTAAACTTGGCTAGTGGAAGAGTGTGGCTTCATCACATGATTCACTGTTCTCTTTCTGATTTTCTCGCGCCATGTCCAGAAAGTGCAACTGCAAAAACTAGTATTTAATCAGGAAAGCAAACCCTTGAAACAGCAGTGAGGAAGCATACATCTAATAAGGAAATTAGAAGCAGAACAATGAAATATTCAGCTGCACAGCTTATCTTAATCTAGATTGTGTTGACATGAGATGAGGCCTTGAGCCAGTTGCAGTCTCCATTCTGTTTCTGCATTTTCTACATTTAGATATATCACCATAAAGCATAGTCCTACTTTGTAATTTAAAAGCACTCCACCCTAGTTAACTACCCTTTGTCGTGGAAGGACTTGAAAATTGAAGATAAAACTGTTCCTCCAATTCCAGGACAATTTAGCTATGTGTTATGGTCTAGGATCCCAGGGATGCATGCAGAAGGTTTGTGAACACTACCTCTGGCATTGTAGCGACACTACCTGTTTAGAGATAGAATTTTATGCATGTCTTTATATTTAGAATGGTTAGATGTATATATTTATATTATAAATAATTGGATGCATATCTTTATATTAGAAATAGATAGATACATATCTTTATATTTAGATACTATGGATATGATCTTATCTTTAGTTGATTAGTTGCATTATATCATATTAATTTCCGTATTATTAGGGCTAACCTCATCTATATAAAGAGAGAAGCCACACCATTCATAATCAAGTAATGAATAAACAAAGTTCTTAGTCTCTCTTCTTCAAAAAATAAGCTTTAGAGCTTCTCTATCATGTCGGGAAGAGTCCTACCGGTGGCTAGATTGTTGGAAATCTATCGAGATTTCTCACTCTTTCTTTGTATTTTCTATCTCGAAGAAACAAATACAAACTCACTCTTACATATATTTTCTATCCTCTCAAGAGACATACAAACTCACGGAGACAAATGACTTCTCGCAAATGGCTCATTTATTCCATTCAACGGGATGCTTAAATAGATACAACCGACCGCACATGCGTGCCACTCACCTACTACTAACGATTGTATACAAATCTCCTAAAAACTCCACGATCCACACAACTTGGTTCTCTAACTACCTTTGACTTAGGCTACGACCGTTCAACTCCGACTGCAACCACTCGTTCTACGACCACTCGACTCCGACTACGACCGCTCGTCTATGATGCACGGACACAGATACGTCGACACGACACGACACCGACATGGGAATTCGCCGTTTTCCCAAAAATACCGATACGGCGACACGGCTATATATATTTAATAATAAATAATTTATTATTATTTATATATTATTTATATATATATATATATATGTATGTATTATTTTCTATGTTTCCACATGCTTATTAAACTGTTTTGTTAATCCCGACGATGAATATGTATGAATATTTTCTATGTATTGTTAATAAGTGTATACTCGAATATGTACCTCATGAATTGTTTTGTTAATCCCGACAACAATTGTTGATGTGAATACCATTTTAAAATAAGAATTCCATTAACACGGGAAAAGTAACATGATCGGATCGGCAAGACTACAAAGATAACATATTAACATGTATATTTGATTCTTAAACAATTAAAGCAATGGACTAATAGAGCAACAAGCCAACAACAATTGATAATTGATAAAGATAAGCGATAAATATTAAGAAATAAGAAATAGCCAAGTTTGAACATAGAAACTTAAATGTAGAGTTCAACCAAAAGCAAATATCCACTAGCCAACATAGGACAGTAGTGGTTCAACTTAAGGTACATCACAAACTCAAATTCTAGTAGCAAGGCTAGTTTAAAGACAGCATGAGACTCTTAGACTTCAACTTCGTCCTCATTTTCTTCTTGGATCATCGCAGTAGGCTCATCTTCAAACAACATGCATCGCAACTCCAGTTCTTCAAGAGAGAGTTGAACAACCTCTAGAATGCCAAACACCGCTAGAGATTCAAAGCTATCTCCTTCCACATCCCACATTCTAGTTGTGCCAAACACCAGTTAGAGATTCAAAGCTATCTCCTCCCACATTCCACATTCTAGTTGTCCCTGTTTTATATGATTCTGTTCTTCTTGAGAGAAGTCTTAAATTGTTATGCACAAATACCAAATCTTCAAAGACGCTCAGAGTTAATTTGTTTCTTTTCATGTCGTTGATGAAGCTATATGTGCTCCAGTTTCTTTCACAACAAGAAGATGAGGCCGGTTGGTTAACCAATTTGAGAGCCAAATTTTGTAGCACATGAACGGATTGTCCATGATTTGCCTACCAATTCATTGGATCAAGGATCCATCAATCATAAATAGAATCGAAGTCATTGAATGGTGTTTAAGAACAAGCAAAGTGAGGATGGTGTGGTTATTCGAAACAAGGCTAGACTGGTAGCTCAGGGGTTCTCCCAGGTTGAGGGTCTAGATTTCGAGGAGACCTTTGCCCCTGTAGCTAGACTTGAGGCCATTAGAATCCTGCTTGCCTGAGGTTATGGTCCTACTTGAGACAGCCTCCTGGTTTCGAAAACCCCAAATACCCAAACCATGTCTACAAGCTCTCCAAAGCGTTGTATGGACTTAAGCAGGCCCCTAGAGCTTGGTATGAGAGGCTTAAGTCCTATCTGTTAAGTTATGGTTTCGAAATGGGTAAAGTAGACAAGACCTTGTTCATCCGCCGGCATGGCAATGATCTTCTGCTCGTCCGGTTTATGTTGATGACATCATCTTTGGCGGATCCTCGCATGCTCGCGTTTCCGCCCGATGTCATGAGCTCGGAGTTTGAGATGAGCATGATGGGCGAGTTGAGCTTTTTCCTTGACTAGTACAATGCCCGTACGTTGTAACGGAACTCATTGATTATATAGGAATAGATACATGAACCAATTTAATACCTTCAATGGTATTCCATTGACTTCCATATCCACATACAACATAACCGAAATCGAATGTCGATTGATTAACAAGGACTACAAAACATAGCACATGAGTAGGAGCAAACTCGAGTGTACAACATACCACTCGAGCAAATGCTTGAGATTATGCTCTAAGGCGCCTCCCGCCATCAATGCTTTTACAATATCACAATTGACAAGTAACTCGGTGTTCAAGGCGGATATGTCTATATGTCGCATTATGAAAGTGTTCTCGCCTTAGTCCATACATTGATGCCAAATTGGCCATTAGCTCATGAAAATCACAGACAATCCAGTTGGCTTTCTCTGCAACCGCTTCCCTCATCTGCACTCCTCCACAGTAGATGAACAAGTCTACTCCACCGAGTTCTTGCATACCGCAAGAACATATGTGCAAACACAAGTTTAAGATGTTTCTCAAGTTCCATACACAAGGCGCTTTATTTTGGCAAGAATAGATTACACAATAGAAAAATTGTGAATCCATCTACTTGCATAGTTATTTCTACATTAGGATACTAAAAACCATGCACCATTAGTCCAAATTGCAAAGTCAATATCAATTCACTAACATTTGTATTCTGTTAAGTAGATAAAATAGAAGGAAATATAGGACAACAGGAAGCTACAAATCTTGTATTCTAAAATGAAAAATTATCATAGTACAAATGTTTCAAGAGCTAAATACAAATGAGATTTCTATTATTCTGATAAACATAACTTGCGCTTCCTACGATGTAAATCGGAGAGTTTGCTTCACATTGTCTTACATAAATGATTGATCAAGACCAGAGCATTGAGCACCAAATCAGTACCAAAGCTTTAGAAATATCTTAATGATCCTTAGTTCTAATTATCAATAAAATTAATCTCACTGTCAGCAAACTACCAATTGTCTGAAAATATTTGCCTTTATAACATGCTGAGTCTTTCCATCCTAAAACAAAAGAAAGCACAGAAATAAAATAATAAAGGGTTGAAGACATAAATTATTAATCATAGATATAGACACACAACATATAACTAAAACTAAAATTTCTAGATATCCTTCAATTCTTCAGATGAAAGACTGATCCGAAAAGATAATAACAAAAGCGACCACCTCAAAAAACCTTATCTGAAACTAACTTAAACCTCATCTGAAACCACCTTATTACCCCCTCGTCAATGCCCTCACCGTTCCCACGCCTCGCTGCCATCATCTACAAAAATCAGATACATGCATATATGAAAAAAAAAATTAAGTGATGACATGTTCAACATCATTTGCATATATCTTGCGAAAACATGTAATCGACCGGTAGAAGCCTACATTTTTGAGGAAAAAATCGAGAATTATACCGCCAAAGAAAGAGCTCCTCCAAGACATCATTTATTTGCCGATCTTCGCAACCATTGCCAATGCCATGCTCACAAGTTCATTTGAAAGAACATAGTCACCGATTTTGACATTGACAATAAATTTTAGTCATGGATCCAATATCTCACCGATTATGACAGATTTATCGATGCTTGTTGCATCTCCCTATCCAAGAACCTTCGAGAAGCTTCCTCGAAGATCATGTGAAACTATCGCTTCGAATGAATGAAGACGTTTTGCTGCATAGTCAAGAGTGTGAGAACAATCTTCGCCATCTTGTAAAGATTCTATAATAGCACTTTCGAAAGATAAGTGAGAAATGAAAATATCACATAATCAAAGACAATCGCATGTGATCGAAGGTGACACAATCAAAACCAATAATGAATTAAATCCAAAATCAAAAGAACAGATTAAATGATTTTTCTATTCCTAGAGAAACCCGAATGTCTCTCATCAACAGTAGTGTTGCAAGGACCTCGAATCGACTTCGATTCTCGAATCTTCCATGATTCATCTCGCCAAAATTAAGATCCGATTTTGCTTTTAAGCATCAACAAATGAAAGAAACAATCAATTGTATTCATAGGAAATTCAAACAAGACATGTTTTCTCCAGAATTATAGTCTTATTTTCACAGAACTTACGTAATCAAAGGATTCTAATGGGAGGCTCTCCAAGTGACGACGAATAACAAGATTTCCTTCACGATGAACCAAAGTAATATTTTCTAGACGATCAAGTCCGACCTCCGTCAATTAGCTTTTTTCTCTGTCCATCTCGGGGACATCATTGAACATCCACAATTCGACCCTAGCGCTAGGAAAGCATCCAAGACCGAATATCCAAAACCAAGTTACAACATGTTGTTCTAGACAAAAACTAAATGCACTATGCTAGGAATTGAAACAAAAAAGGTCATGTGTTGCACCTTGCATATCCATACATAGTTTGATAATGCTATGTTGGTGTATAAATATAATCCTTACAACACTTACAGCTTTGAGCTACACATTCAGTACAACAAGGTCATACACTTAGTACGACGAAGTTCTAAATTAAGCATACTTTATTTTCTTTACGTACAATTTTGTTCAATCCAGACTTGAAAGTTAAATGAAATGTATCTCATGTGAAAATGATGCAAACACACGAGAGTTTCTCCAAAATTAGAGATAGCCATGTACATCGAAAGTTAGAAAAGACAGTATAAAATAGGAAACATCAAGTTCTATTTTCCAAAAGATATATCAACAGTACATCTTTAAAAAGGATCATAAGGCATTGAAGGTTCATTGCCTCATCCCATCAACTATGCTGATGTGGCATTAATTAGACACAAGGAAAGTTCGGATAGGAAGAAATACTCTATTTTTATTGTTTTGACCGTGCGATTTTGACTCCAAATCCTTTTGCTACAAATGATCAAGTTATAGCCACATGAATATTCCAGTAGAGGATGAGAATGTCATTTTGGATCCATTATCAAGTTACCATTATCATATCTTCCATATCACGGCGCCAACCACAAAACAATATTCTTCGGAGACTTTGGAACAACAAAATCTTTAGGCGATAGCCTCCTAACTCGCACAATTTTATAGAGAAAAGGAATTAGGAGCTTCAAAGAAAGGGCTTACCACAACCATATCATCTATATCCCGTCGCCATCCACAAAGAAGAATCTTCTGAGGATTTCTTTCAAGGTGAACAATGTCTATGTAAACAGCTTCTTTAACCTTGTATAGATGTGGCCATATCTTTGAGGAGAGCAACTTCAATGAAAATCAGGGGCTCCCCTAGTGTTAATGAAGAAAGTATGAGCACTAAAACAAAATGAGCACTCAAACAAAAGCTAATTACAAAAGCAAACATCATTCTGCAAACTGTGAATCACTATGTTTAACAATTAATCAGAATAATCGTGAATCACTATGTTTAACAATTAATCAGAATAATCGTGAATCATACATTAACTTCATCCCTACGAAAATTTCAAACATGCAACTAGATATCAACTCTTAGTACCATATTTAGTTATGGATGGTTAGTTAAACATTGCCAAGATTCGATTCGGCATCACCGTAATAGTCCAAAAGTGCAAGAAACCACAATCACCGGTATTGCGGGATGGAAGTACCAAACAAGCGCCAACACTCAACCTTCTCTTCAAGTCTATAAGATTCACGATTGGATGCATGGCCTACAAAGCGAAAATGTAATCATCGGCCAAACCACTGGGTGCACATTGAGCAGTTCAATGGCGAGTTGGCCACAAACTTCATATGCCACAATCTTCTAGCAAGGAGGCCGAATCATCCTGTGTTATCGGTGGAGCGCCCGATCTTGCGGTGAGCCAAGTCATGAGCTTCTCCTTCAGTGCGCATCCGGTCTTGCAGTGCGGACGTTCTCCTCCCTGCATCGCACATTTGCAATTGCCCCCGCAACCAACAAGGATACATTTCGATTAAAGTCTCCTTCTCCTCTAGTAATTAACAATAAGTGTGGCAATGTCAATGCCAAATCTTACCCAAAGAAGGCGAGGAGGTCTGCGGTGAACAATGAGGAGCTTGAGCTCGCCGGTACTGCTCATGGCCTTGAGGAACCCAACAGATTGGGTCAGAAGGTCACGGAGCCCTCGCTCCATCCGATGCACAGATCGACGCGACGCCCTCCCGCCCGACCGCTCCTCCCGGACGCGGCGGCGAACGCCATGTACTTGCTCATGAGGTCGCGGACACGCGCGGGAACGTCGTAGTCGGTGGTGAGGGAGCGGTACCCGTCGGAGAAGCGGTCGAGGGCGGCGGGGGCGGCGTGGTTGCGGAGACGGAGTCGTGAAACCAGTGTCGGATGGGCGGTGCAGGCGGACCCTCCGATGGACGGGCGGAGCGGAGGAGGCGGGAGGAGGCGGCGGGCGGAGGAGTAGGAGGAGGAGGAGGCCGTGGCGGGGGGTGGGAGGAGGAGGCGGCGACGGAGGAGGAGCGGGGAGGAGGCGTCGGAGCGGAGGAGTGGGGAGGAGGAGGAAGCAGCCATGGGGTGGGAGGGAGGGAGGAGGCGGTGGCACGGTGGGAGGAGGAGGAGGAGGCGAGGCGGAGGCGGGAGGAGGCGGCGCACGAGCGGACGGGTGGGGAAGGAGGAGGCGGCAGACGGAGGAGTAGGGAGAGGAGGCGGCGGCGGGGGGGGGGGAGGAGGCGAGGCGCGCGCGGGGTCGGGAGAGGTGGCGAGTGGCGGAGAACGTGGGGGGCGGAGAGGTGGCAGCGTAGTTTTTAAAGAGGAGGGTGAGGACGGACGATCGCCACCAACTTTAATTTTAAGTAGTAGAGACTTCTAAATTAAGCGAGACTCGGGAGGGTACCTTCTTGCATCAAGGCAAGTACACTCGAGACCTCCTGAGACGCTTCGATATGAGTGATGGTAAGCCTGTGTCAACTCCGATGGCTTCTACAGCTTCTCTTGACCCAGATGAGGATGGCGAGTCAGTTGATCAGAAGGAGTATCGCAGCATGATTGGCTCCCTCTTGTACCTCACTGCCTCGAGACCGGACATACACTTCTCTGTGTGTCTTTATGCCAGGTTTCAGGCTTCTCCTCGCGTATCTCACCGCTAGGTGGTGAAGCGCATCTTCGGTACCTTGAGCTACCATTGACTATGGTATCCGGTACTCTTCCTCTTCTTGTCTTTCCTTGAGAGCCTATTCGGATGCGCACTTTCTTCGGTCAGGATAGATAGGAAGAGCACTTTAGGCACCGCCAATTCATTGGCACTTCTCTCGCTTCTGGTCCTCTAGGAAGCGATCCGTGTTACATCCACCGCAGAGGTCGAGTACGTTCTCGCCGCCATTCTCGCAGCCAGTACTTTGATGGCGTCGACCTTGCGGGACTTTGGGTTAGCTATAGACAGTGTTCCACTCTTTTGTGATAACACTTCTGCAATCAACATTGTTAAGAACCAGTGCAACTTTCTCGGACCAAGCATATTGATATTCGCTATTACTTCCTTAGAGACCATGTAGAGAAGGGTGACATCGTGCTCCGGTTTGTGGAGAGTGACCACCGTTGGTCGACATCTTCACCAAGCCTTTGGATAGCTCTAGGTTTTCAGCTCTACGGGGAGTGCTTGGGGTGGTTTGTCCTTATGGACTGTTGTGAGGGGGAGCTTTGTGCTTCATGATCTATCTTGTTTTTATGCTCTTGCTCCTTCTCACGCATTTCATGGGGATGCATTCAAGTTAGTCCTTCTAGCATAGGTTAGAGTGGTTCTCTGCCGAGGTGCTTAGACTTCTTACTCTTATATTGTGATTCTAGGATGCTGCTTATTAGTTAATTCTCTTCTCACTAGGTTGAGCTTACCCACTGCTTTTAGGTTCTAGCGAGGGTCGGGCCACTCTCGCAGACAGTGCGTGTTTGCTCCTTAGTCTGTTAGATGACTAGTTGATAGTCCTAGAGTCATATGGGGTAGATGTAACATCCTGAAAATTTGAGAACTTGAAATATAAAGTTTTTGCATTATTTTGCCTTATATTTGATTTAAAATTTATTCCTAAAGCGTGATTTATTCCCTCTTCCGGCCGCACCCAGCTGCTCGCCGCCGCTCGTCCGCTCCGGCCCGGCCCCGCGACGTTCTCCTTGGACCAGCGGCCCCTGACCAACCAGCGATGCCGGCCCGTCTGTCCGCGCCACCGCCACTCGCCCTTCCCGTGCTCGCTTCGCCGCGCCGCCGACACGGCTCAAGGAGCTGGGCGCTCTGCCAGCGACGACGCCGGCGGCGCCCCCGCACGCGCGGTGGTAGGCCTCACCCGCTTCCCCTTCAAGCAATCGCGCAAAACCCCAAATCGCCGCCCCGCCTTCTTCCCCAACTCGTGACACCTCCCGCCAAATTGCACGGCCGTAGGTCAATTCCACCTCCCACACCTTCCTAGGAGCACGGCGAGCCAGCCCGGCCTCGTCCGAGCTCCCCGACGCCGGAGGCTCGCCGTCACCGAACGCCGTCCCGAGCCGCCGCCGCCGCACGCCGCCGACCACCTTCCGACGTCCCTCGGCCTCCACCGCCACCGTCGTCAACTTCCTCGAGACGCCAGCATCCCGTTTCACCCCTCCCCTGTACCTCTCCGGCCACCCCTCGCCGTCGGCGCCGCCGCCAATCCCCGGCCTCGGCCTCCTCTGCCGGGACCCCCTCCGCAGGTTGGTTTAAAGGGCTTACTTGCCCTTAAGGGGTAAGAAACACTTGAGCGGCGACTTGGCTATAGCGGCATCTCTTTCCCCTTGGCTCCCCTGCGTTCGAGCCCCGGCCCAGGTCTTGGGTTGAGCCATTCTTTTAAATTTACAACGACATGTGGGTCCCACTGTCAGCGGCCATTGACAAATATGACAATGATTTGGGCGGTCATGGTGGGAATGACTGGAGAAATTTGGAACTATTATTTTATGCTCCAAAAAGCCTCAAACTTGCTTAGTATTTGGGTGGATGATTTGGGGGTTGGTATGTGGTGCAGTGGAAGCACAAAAATTATGGAATGTGGTAGAACCACCCAGGTAGCTCTAAGGACCGAATCTTGTCATGTTAGCCCGTGTAAAATAGTACAACCACAAGTCTGTAAAATACAACTTGGCTAAATACATCTATCGACACCTCCGGACTCATCTCACCGGTAGTGGATAGGAGTGGATCTGCAAGGGCAAGGGAAGGCCTAAAGGGACACCAAGGGGAGGGTGAAGTTTTCCAATTGCATTAGCGCTGCGGAAGTGGAGCAGCTATGTTAGTGACTGGGAAACATCCGGTAACGATCGAACCCACCGCAGTGGGATAAACCCATAGGGTGAGATGACGAAGAGGCTAGATATTTCGAAAAGTCATCGTGACGATGCTCAACCATATGACTAAGGAATCATGTGGGGCAATGAGTTGGCGGTCTCTTGTGGGGAATGTGTACAAACTCTGCAGAGTTAAAACTATTTGAATAGTCGTGCCACGGTCATGGGCGGACATGGGGACTTAACTAGATATAGTTACATTTCAAAATGATTTGTGGGGAAATGGCAAAATGAAGGCGCGTGAAAGACCCTAGTTTGAATTGTCCGGGTGTCGTTCGATGGTAAGTTATGCAACTATAATCTTTGGAATATGATATACTGTAGAGGCCATGTAATGGTGGATGTGCTCTGTACCACTATTAAGACAATTAAATTTCACTAAACTTGTGTCTTTGGAAAGTTTGTTAGGTCATAGGGATTTCTAAATCTTGTATTGTAAAGGCAATTTCGGCAAAATAAAATAAACCTAAGCCTTCCTTGGTTAGCCCAAGATGTATTTATGCCTTCAGGTGATGGCTCACGAGCACGGTGGTTAGTGTGCTCACACTCGCATTACCAAAAACAAAAGGGACGCAGGATCATTATGAATATGAAGACGCCCCGGCCACAGAAGGGAGGAAGGACGATGGGAATTAGGTCGCCGTTCGTATTCTCCGAACGTAGACAAGCTAGACCTAAGGCATTGTGTGCACGTACATTATCTAAATCCAGGTAATATATACTGCACACATTATCCCCAGTCGCTTGCCTGAGGTTATGGTCCTACTTTTGCTTTCTCTTCCGCTGCTTGTATGTAATGATGACATTCGGGCTAAGTGCCACTTTTGTAAACTATCGCCCGACGCGGCGTAATTTGAACAATGGTCTGTAATATTACTGTTTAATCGATGTATGTGTTGATACAACAATGACCTGTGTGCTCTAGCTACTGATCCAGGGAATAGAGCAGTAAATCACAGGAGATTATGGATTGGAAAATCCGGGTTTGACAGAGCTGGTATCAGAGCATACGACTGTAGGGTAAAAGCCTTAGTATGGACGTTAGGAAGGATATAGGATTACAAATTTGCAAACTATATAAAAGGATTTTCTAAAAGTATAGCGTATTAATTCTTTTTCTATCCTTAGATCTGATCTGTTCTATCTTTCATTAAACGTTTTACAAAGATACTAACATTAGACATTTAAATTACGGATGGCCTGAGCCGGAGAGGAGGGTGACTGGGACTACTTGGCCCACTGAGTCTCGAGGGGAGTTTGCCAAGATCTGTAAGCTCCTTCACTACCGGGCTACCAGACCGGCCGCCTGTCACCGTGGACTCAAGACCACGGCGGGAGGAGAGGAGTCTGGTTGATCGAGGTGTTCATCTACCCGAAGAGTGCGCACGACCCGCCTCACGTTTTCCGGACAGAGCACCAGCGGACCATCAGGACCGTGGCACTCCAAGAGAGCGGCGCGATATAATGAGACCTACATGCCTACGAGCGAGAACAACCCGATGCTTACGCATCAGGTTGACTGACGAGGCCATGGGATCGGCCCACCGCCGCCTGAGGAGATCACCGCCTCTCAAGGCGCACCTCGTCGCTTCGCACAATGAGGTGGCGACCCTCGCGCGGCGGCTTCGCCCGGTGCGAGTGAGCCTTGGCGGCCAAGGTGGAGGCGGCCGACGGCAGCAGCGGCCCGGCAGTCCCAGCTCTGCCGCCCACCAAAGACTGCCGCACCGCCCCCACAGACCCAGTGGACTCGCGACTCGCTGACCGCCGCAAGGCGTCGACCTCCAGACCACGATCGGCTCTTCGCCGTGGAGGGTCGCGCACGCCGCCGCCGCTCACACTCGACTCGACACCACCCTCCGAGTTCGGTGGTAGTAGGTCCCGCCTCGGTGCGGACTCTGCCCTCCACCGGAGTTGGCTACATGGAGGAGTAGGTGGGTGGTGCCGTACTTGCCAGGTGTAGCGCGAGTACTAATTGATGTATCCAACATGTTATGCCAGACCTTCTGTATCGTAGTTGCTATTCGATCAGACTTTAATTATTGTGTTGTAATAGTAAGTCCAGCCTAGAAGCTGGCTATGTGATGTTTTAGTTTATGCTTAAGGAAACGGCCTTGTGTTGAAATTATTTTGTCGCTTATCTTGTTGGCTTTATTGCATGAAGTGGCAACCTTCTTTATTTGCCTAGTATTAGTATTAAGTCCAAAAACTATGACCGCAGATGGCGGTCAAAGGGTGACCAGGCCTGTGCCAATGCCACCCTCAACCAAGGAGGTGGACTCAACACACGGGTCTTGCCAATGGGGCTGAACAAGTCCAAGATCAGGAAGCCAACCTTCCACCCCCTCCAACTAATCCCACCATGGCTCAAGTCATGGCACAGCAGACCCAATTGCTGCAGGCCATTATTACCGGGCAACAAGGTAGCTCCAGCAGGTCTAGAGCTGACCTGGCTGACTTTCAGAGGACCCGGCCCCTCACTTTTTCCTCGGCCGACGAGCCTCTCGAAGCCGAAGATTGGCTTCGAACGGAAAAAAGTGCGCTTGGCTAAGTGCTTGTGAGAAGACAAAGTAATATTTGCGGCTCATCACCCAAGGAGCAAAGAAGAAATTGGTGAGAGAACTATCTTGCCGCTAGAGGCGGGAAGAGACCTCCACGGACAATGACATAGATGTCATACCATGGTCGAATTCGTGACGGCATTTAAGTCCAACTTCATTCCGGCAGGCGTGATGAGGATTGAAATGAACTCAATTTTTGTCAAAATCTAAAGTTGAGCTGAATTTTTGTTTTTCTTTTGATTTCCTGCTTCCTCAACCTATTCCCCACAAATCTCAAAGCATTTCGGCCCTAATCCATTGCCAAGACACCGCTTGGGGAGAGGGAGATGGACACATGTCGTCCGAAACCATCGCCGCTCACGCAATTGTGCCGTCAGCGCTAAGATTGCCGCCACCGCCTCTCAAAGCTTCCCGACTCGCCACCTCTCCCGAGTGGATAGAGATCCCATGACCCTATCCCCTTCCGCCCGACACCCCAACCAACCTCAAGCCGTGGCACACCGCCAGCCGCCCGTGCCGCCACCTCCACCCCTTCTTTTTCCGGCCGACTCAAGCTACACCGCCTTACCTCGACTTCTTAAGTGGTGGAGCTTCCCCGGTGGACGCAAACTCTCCCCTCAACCGACCGACACCCCCAAGCAAACCCTAGCCTTCCCATTCCGGTAATTGCAAAATCCCCAAAGTATAGCCCTAGAGCAATGTCGGTCCTCCGCCTCTCCATTCTTGATTGATTTCACCTCAAGATTCTCCAACCCTAGAATCATGCCCCAACCGCCGCCCTAGCTTCCGGCCATCCTACCGCCCAAGATGGAAGCCATCTCACTACCGAACCCGCCACCGTGGCTGCCCAGCTCCGGCCCCTCGGCCCAAACCACCGCCTCCTCTGTTTCCCTACTCCCCTAATGCTCAAAAGCCACTAATTTGCCCTAGGAAACCTCGCTCTTTCCGATTGCAAAATCGGCGAATTGGGGAAAAACTGCCGCCGGCGATTGCTTAGCCTCGGTGGGCCCTAACCACCGAAAATGGAACCACGGCCCCATGAGCAACCCATCCATGGTCTCGCACCGTCATAACCCACCCAAACCCCTTCGCCGACCGCCGCCCATCTCCTCTTGCTGCGGTCATGAGCGCAAGCGGGAGGAGGAAGACGATCGAGCCGCCGCGTCGCGCGCCAGACCCGCCGAGCCACCGCGCCCGACCGAGCCACCCGTCGCGTCCGATCACGCCACCCGCCCGCCGCCGCACCCGTGCGCCTGACCGAGCCAGCGATGCGGTGGAGCCGCCCCGCCCGCACCGCGCCCGCCCAAGATCCGACCGTCCATCCGCCACGTGTCGGCTTGCCGACCGCGCTTGCCCGTCTGGGTTCGACCAAGCCAACTCGCCCGAGCTCAGTTGCGTCCGGCTCGAGTCCGATGCATCCGACTCGAGCCCGATGAACGATAAACCCTAGAAAAATTCAAAAATCCGAAAAATCCAAAAAATATATTTATATCCATTTTGACCGTTTTGAGCCCACCAACCCATTTATCAAGCCCATTACTCTTTTTGGCCCTCCTAAAAGCCCAAAATTTCATTTATTTAATTTTCTTCAGATTTTATTTCTTTAATTTCATTTCTTTATTCCTAGCCTATTTCTTCGGGCATGGAATTTATATATTTGTATCTGTTTGTAATAGCTTCTGACGGGGAGGTTCTCAAGAATTGAAGAAGAAGATCAAGCTCAAGCTAAATTTTCTGAAGAGTACGAACTTATCGAGATCATAGATCCGCAAGGCAAGTTACGCTTCCTTGATCATGTTGAACCCGTAATTGCCTTATTTATTTATTTAATCTGTAATTTCATTATGTTATTTTGTTCAAATCAATATTTTGGGGTAAAATGTATATTAGAATGTCATGATATTAGTTATGCCCTACCACCTGGAAAAGCCCGATTAATTTTATGGACATATTTGCCTTGGAAGACATAGAAATAATTATATTAGTCAAATAAACATGGTAGTATAGGGACACACCAAAATATTTTCACCGTTAAGGATTTTATTATTTATTTATTTAGAATTTGAAAAGTTGGAACTAGGGTGAGCGAGGATCACGAGGTGAGTCCAAGACCTTACCCTAGGGTGGAGGCTTGGTAGAGGAATGGTGGCAGTGCCGCGGGCATTGAATGTGGGTTTGTGCATGTTTATGGCCTCAGTGAAAAATATAAGGACTAGACCCTTATGCTGAGAAAAAGAACATAGTACTCGCCCAACCACAAGTGTTGACTTGGTCAAACTGGTTTAGTAGTTGCTCAAGTTCGATTGAACATCCGCAATCGGTTGGGGAGTCGGAGGTGAGTCGTATGGGAGGTGGTTAACCATACAATCAGGGGACCGCCATGAGTCTGAGGAGATCAGAGGTCATCCGAGCTCATGGGGATCAAGGACCTCTTGGGCGAGACTATATAAAGAATTGAGCAAAGTGAACAACTTTGTTTTCTTAACTCGACGCGGAGTTGAGAGATCTTGTGGGTAAAGCAGGGCAACTCTGCGAGTCATAAAATGATGGTATTCGAATACGCGTGCTTCCTGTAAATGAAGCTATGTTTGATGGGTGATTCGGAACAAAGCATAAGTAGATTTGAGAATGGTTTGGAATTGTGGAAGGTTAATAATCACGCTTGAAAACCCACGCTTACATAATGAAGTTACTTTCTTGTCTTTAATTGATTCTCAACTAAATCTGCATCTACACAAAATAATAAACCTGTATTCCCCATCTTGATATGCCATGCATATAGTTAATGATAAGCTCAGCGTGACTTGTTGAAATACGGTAGTTGTACTCATACTTGCTAAAATCATAAATGAAACCGGTCTTGAAGAGCCATGTGAAGATGATGAGATGGAATTCTACAGTGGTAGAAGCTTGGGATTAGGGTTATCCCGCACTCGAGTATGCTGTGGTATCTTTTTGGATGTAATGTAAATTAGGCCTTTGGCCCCATCGTGAATCTTGGCTTTAAGCCTTTATATTGCAATAAAATTGACTCTTGTTCTTGAGCATGTGATGGCAATGTTATACACTCGATGGATGTCCTCGCAGCTGAACTTTCCTGGGCAGTTGCGAGGGTTTCATAATGCTCCCAGAAATGGGGGTGTTACAAGGATGAAAAAGAATGAGTTCCGCATCATAAACAAGGGAGCATGTCGGTCAATGAGTACCTTACCAAGTTCATTCACTTGCTCGCTTCACGCCAGGGACATAGCGGAGGAGGAAGAAAAGGTTGACCGATTCCTTGAGGGTATGAATGCAGAATTAAGGGTACAGCTAATTGTCCAAGACTTTCCCAGCTTTCATCAGCTGGTGAACAAGGCCTTAATTCTAGAAAATGAGAAAAAGAACCTAGACGCCAGCCGTAAGCGCAAGCTGGCAGCACAGCGGCCACAAGGGAGATTCATTCAGAAGTTTTTAAGCGGCCCCTCATTCCCAAGACCCAGTCAACCCGGAGCCCCGACCCCAGCACCCCGATCAAGTGTGGGTTCTTTTCAAACTCCACGCACAGGAGTCAAGATCTGTGGTACAAACCCCGTAGCCAACCTTAATCACATACTGTTTGAGAAGGGCCATTTCGCCAACCGGTGCCCACACAAACAAAACGCCCGTGTCCGTAGCCAAGCTTCAGTGGCCAGCAAGGGGCCTCAGACATCGCAAGCTAGCAGGAGTACCCTAACGCCCAATCGTGGGAGAGTCAACCATATCACGGCAGAGGAAGCTGCGGGAGTTCTTATGGGTACGTTCTCTGTCAAGTCAATACCAACGCAAACTTTATTTGACTCAGGAGCTTCACATTCATTTATATCCAAGGGGTATGCTGATAAACTGGGGTTACCTATTTATCCTCTAAAGAGGCCAGTAGTACTTAAGTCACCAACTGTTATGATTACCGCTACCTTAGTATGCCCAGGGTAAAGGTTACCATGGAGAGGTGCGACTTCTAGTAGACTTGATAGTACTAAGCTCACGCACCTTGGATATTATATTAGGAATGGACCGTTAGCCGATATCGAGGTGTTATAGATCGTGCCACCGTGATGTGAAGTGACTAATTTCCCTGGAATGACCATAGATGTAAAAGTGGACCGACCATACCGATGGGGCCGCAATATATTATTGCGAAGATGTACCCTTAGAGGAATGATGGTGGTGCAAGACTATCGTGAAGTGTTTCCAAGACCTACCCATGCCCCGGACAAAGACACGAATTTGTCATTAACTTGAAGCCGGAGCTGCTCCCATTTCTAAGAGACCATATAGGATGACGGTGGAAGAGTGGAAGAGCTAAAGACCCAACTCCGTGAACCGCAGGAAAAGAGATTTATCGCACCCGTTCCTCGCCTGGGATCTCGGTATTATTTGTAAAGAAGAAGGATGGCACATCTAGGATGTGTGTGGATTACCGGGCGTTAAATGAAGTAACCATCAAGAATAAATACCCCCTTCCCAGGATCGATGATCTATTTGACCAACTTGGTGGAGCCACCATCTTTTCCAAAATAGATCGAGATCGGGTTACCACCAAATGAAAATTAGGGTGAGGATATACCCAAGACGCTTTTACCACTAGATATGGACTGTACGAATTTACGGTTATGTCTTTTGGTCTAACAAATGCCCCAGCCTACTTTATGAACCTCATGAACAAAGTATTCATGGAATATTTGGACAAGTTCGTGGTGGTGTTCATTGACGACATTCTTATCTACTCCAAGACCGCAGAAGAGCATGCCCAGCATCTGCGCCTAGTGCTAGAGAAGCTAAGAGAACATCGGTTATATGCCAAATTTAGCAAGTGTGAATTCTGGCTAAGCGACATCAGCTTCTTGCCAAATTTAGCAAGTACAAAGATGTATCAGGACATGAAGCAGTGGTACTGGTGGCCACGTATGAAGAGAGACATCGCCGAACACGTAGCTTTCTTGTGATGTATGTCAAAGAGTGAAAGCGAACATCGAGACCGCCAGGTCATGCAACCATTGCAAGTACCCCAAAGGAAGTGTGAAGAAGTAGGAATGGACTTTATCAAAAGACTTCCCGAACCAGTCGAGATACGACTCCATCTGGGTCGTAGTAGATAGGCTGACCAAGGTCGCACATTTTATCCCTGTCAAGACAACTTACAAGGGAGACAAGCTGGCAGAACTATATATGTCACGCATCGTGTGTTTGCACGGTGTGCCAAAACGGATAGTCTCAGATCGAGGTTCCCAGTTCACCTCGCATTTCTGGGCTAGCCTACATGAGGCCCTTGGTACCCATCTTGATTTCAGCACCGCCTATCACCCCCAGACAGATGGCCAAACAGAGAGAGTGAACCAAATACTAGAGAACATGCTTCGGGCTTATACCCTGGATTTCTCTAAAGACTGGGACAAATGTCTGTCGTATGCAAAGTTCGCCTACAACAACAGCTACCAAGCCAGCCTACAGATGTCCCTATTTGAAGCGCTGTACGAGAGGAAGTGCCGAACCCCTTTACACTGGTCAGAAGTAGGAGAAGGCTACATATTCGGGCCAAATACTCTAAAGCAGGCAGAAGAAAAAGTTCGCCTGATCAGAGATCGACTATTAGCCGATCCCGCACAAAAGAGTTATGCGGATAAGAGACGAAGGCCATTAGGTTTTGAGGTTGGAGATTATGTCTATTTGAAGGTGTCGACGGTTTAAAGTCAAAGGCAAGATCGCCTCGCTATGTTGGGCCATTCCCAATTATAGCCAAGAAAGGAGAAGTGGCTTATCACCAGATCCGCCCATGCCCTTGCGGATGTGCACGATGTTTTCCATGTATCCCAACTCAAGAAATGTCTTCGGGTACCGGAAGATCAAACCCCGGTGGAGGCAATCGAGATCGAGAGTGACCTGACCTACAAGGAACGTCCAGTTAAAATCTTAGACACCGTGGAAAGAAACCAGAAATCAAACCATTCGCACTGCAGAGTGCGGTGGAGTCATCACTCAAAGAAAGAGGCTACAGGGGCGCCAAGACCAAATTGAGGAGAGATTATCCGTAGTCTGTTTACAGTTAGGTCAATCTCGGGCCGAGATTCTTTTTAAGGGGTAGATTTGTAACATCCTAAAAATTTGAGAACTTGAAATATAAAGTTTTGCATTATTTTGCCTTATATTTGATTTAAAATTTATTCCTAAAGCGTGATTGCAATCTTGGTTAAGGTTACACTAGGAAACAAAAATTTAAAATATGAATCTGAAAAGATGATACAGTGCAAGAGGATAAGGTTGGGCCCCAAAAATTCAGAAATTCTATTTAGTATCTGCAATAGAGAATTGGCAGGCAAAAGTAAAATAAATAAATACATGTATATACACACATGTATCCATGGATGGATATATATATAAATATAATGTAGAAATGATAAAATTATATGCAAATAAATCTTCATAAAAATAAGTTTGAAATATATATATATGTATATGTATATATGTACAAATAAATAAAATAAAGAAAAGAAAAAGAAAGGGATCGACCGTTACCAAATTAACCTGCCCAACCCCCCACCCTGACCCACACCCCCACGCGACACATCGTTCTTCTTCCCGTCGCCTTGCCTCGCTCGCCCCTCTTACGGGCGCACCCACCTCGCTCGCCCGCTCGTCCCGCCTCCGTGGCCCGCCCAAGCGACGTTCTCCTTCTGACCAGCGGTCCCCCTGACCAGCGGTCGCCGCCGTCCTGTCCGGCGCCACCCCTACCTACCACTCGCCCCTTCCCGTGCGTGCTCTGCTGCCGCTGACACACGGCTCAGGAGCTGGCGCACTCTGCCACAGGCGCCGGCGCCCCACCCTCGCGGTGGCGGGCCTCACTGCAAGCATCTATAAGAGCCCCGAGCCCCCTTCGTCTTCCCTACACTCCCGGCTTCCTCCCCTTCAAGCAATCGCAAAAACCCCAAATCGCCGTCGGCCCGCCTTCTTCCCCAACTCGTGACACCCTCCCGCCAAATTGCGGCCGTAGGTCAATTCCACCCTCCCACACCTTCCTAGGAGCACGGCTGGCCAACCCCGCCTCGTCAGAGCTCCCCGACGCCGGAGGCTCGCCACCGAACGCCGCCCCGCCCGCCGCGCGCACGCCGACCACCTTCCGGCGTCCCTCGGCCTCCACCGCCACCGTCGTCAACTTCCTCGAGACGCCAAGATCCTGCTTTCACCCTCCCTGTACCTCTCCGTACACCTCGCCGGCCAGCTATGATCCCGCCTCGGCCTCCTCTGCGGACCCCCTCATGCAGTTGGTTTAAAGGGTTTACTTGACTTAATTCAGATTGTCATCTCTTAATTTGTTCACAAATTGCACTATAATTCAGATTGTCATCTCTTTGGTTTAGCTGGCATATACATATCCAGTCATGATCTAGATAGCAGTCTATTGAGTTATGGCTTGATGTAATTCTTAATGGTCATTTTGGATAATTCTCATGGCTCTAAATGCTTAGAATAATCAAACTTCAGCCATTTCGTCCATTTTCATGACTTTTTCTTCTTACATTCTTGATGTGTTTATTGCCAAAAGGGGGAGAATAATGGTAGAAAAAGCCATTTTGAGAGCTTTGAGGAAAACTTGTTCTTTCTTTTGCTCTTTCTGTCGACATGGTCATTAGCTTCATTTTCTTCTTTGGACCATGTTGGATTCTTCAAACTCAACTTAATGCTTTTTCTGGGTTTGTCAACATACTCATCAAGGGGGAGATTGAGAGACCATGTGCTGGTCATCCCGTGTGTATGATGAGTAATTGACATCGACTTAGGGAAGTCGAGTTTGAGTTGGTTGGTTCGGACCATGTCGTTGCGGGGTGCAACGGGCTCAGTCGGACTTGGTCAAACTTGGTCGTATGGGATTAGGATGCATATTCTGATGATTCGACAGGTTTGCTGATGTTATTACGCTTTCATGTATCGAGCGGTGCTATTTGATGTGTTTCTTATGCGTGTTGGCCGCGGGGCGTCGAGGCGGAGTCGTGGCGAGACACGGGTGATCGGACTGACACACGGGCGGTGTCGAGGTCGAGCGGTCGATGTGTCAAGACTGCGGAGATTCGATGTGGTTGCGAGTCGTGGACGACAAGGAGCGCGGAAGCTTTCCGAAAAGTGCAGGAGAGGCGAAATGGTGATTTCGCAAGGCTGCACAAGCGGGAGCGGGCTCCGTTAGGGTTTAGCCGGCGTAATGGGTTGGAGACCCGTTAGCCAAGGGCTATAAATAGGTGTTGGGGGCTGCATACCCCTTCGAGGATCACAAGATGTATCACATGGTTTTAGAGCTCATTCATTCTTGCGTGTGTGTTCCTCCCAAGAAGCATGTGAGGCTCTTGGTGTTTTTGAGGATTGAGAGGGAGAGGATGGATTGAGAATCTTGTAATCATTCCTCTTGTTCTAATGTCCATGCGTATGGGGACATAGTTTGGGGTCTCTCTCTTGTAATCTTTCATGGATATGAATTTATCTGAGTTACCTTTTGATATGATCTGATTTTCAGTCACTTCATATGGTTTGGTTTGATTCTCTGTTCTCTACTCTTTTTGTTTCCTTCTCTTTGGTTGATTAGAGTCCTGTTGAATGGAAGTGTTGCAGATTTTGAGAGAGAGAGAGATGGTTTGAGAGAGGATTTTTGTGCTTATCACTTGATCGTTTTCTGATCTTCTTTGTGATGTACTCTTCTGTGCTGAGTGTTTTGTTCAAAAGACTGCAAACTCTTTTTTGCTCAGTTCTTGTTTTAGGTCTGGAGTTGCCTCTGCTTTCAGTTCTTGAGCATTAGTTTGTGTCTTTTTGCTCTGACTGTTCACAGCCAACTGTATGCATCTTAATCTTCATTCTGCTGTTCGGTTTGTCTAAAATCTGAACTTTGTTTTGTGGCCTATCTGCAGCTCCTGTTATCCTTTTCTGCTACAGCTTCTTAATCCCTTTAGCTGTCTTTTGTTTTGTGCTTTCTTTTCTTGAAGATTGAGTAGGCTATTTAAGTTTAATTCTCAGTGTTCTCTGGTATGAGATGAGCTACAGTTTTTCAGCGTTCTGTCGATCTATCTCTGTCCACAGCAATTACTGTACCTGAGGTTCCTTTTTGCTGGTTTCTGTTTTGGGTCCTGGCTGCCTTCCTCCCTTCTGTTTTGATTTTGGTATCCGGCAGCAAAGCCTGTATGCAGTAAAAACCAATTGCCGGCAGCAAAGTTTGCATGCAGTAAAACCGATTGGGCTTTTCAGTTTCTTTTTGCTGCTGTTTTGAGAGTCTGGTTGGCAGCAGTTTGGTCTGTTCCTTCTTTCTTCTTTTTCTTTTTTCTGGTTCTTTCAGTTGTATCTCCCTGGTGCTACCTTTACTTTCCCTTTTCTTTTTGCTACTCTGGACGGCACTTAACCAAGGCTGATTTAGTTTACTTTGTGCTGTGTTTCTTTTCTTTTTTAGTCTTTGTTCTGTGACCAGCCCAGCAGTGTTTTCGGCAGAGGATCAGGCTGTGCAGCAATTTTCAGCCGGTTGTTCCCAGAAACTTGGTGTCAAGACTGCAGATTTTGGCTAAAGACCTTTAGGCCGGCTTTTGTAGATTTTGGCTGACTGTCTTTATTTAGTTCTAGTTTTTTTAACAGCAAGTTTGCAGTCATTTTTGCAGCTACAAAAATGTTGTTAGTAAGGTTTGCACAACAGCTCATGTCCAGTTCTCTCTGCTTAGCTTCTATGCTCGGTTGTCTGATCGTTTCTTCAAATTTTCAGTAAAAGCTTTTACTCTCTTGCTTCGTAGCTTCTATAGCTATCGGAGAAGAATTTCTGTGAGGATACTTAGAGGGAAAATATATTAAAGGCACTATTCACCCTCCCTCTCTGTTGCCATTTCCGATCCTACATCGTGTGTGGAGAAAACCGGTATGTTAATATTGCTAGATGACTTGATATGTGAATGATTGAATGCGAAAATACGAGATAATATGCCTGTTTGAATTGAAATAAACTTCATAGGAAATGCGAGAGGGGCAACGAAGAGGTTGTCAATATAGGAAGTTCCTACAATCCGACATGTTGCTGTGCAAACCCTAGCTGCATATGTGCGTGCCACTACAACGACGGCCAGCCCCGTCCGAGGCGGCCCCCTCAGCAATACTCCATGTAGGTGCCACGAGGCTCGTTTGGCATATAGGCAATGAGGTGTATGGTTGTACCGTAGTATGTAGGAGTGTTGATCGAAATAATGTGCAATGTTGTTAAGCATGTCATGGATTGGTTGTTATCTTCGTGCGGTTGTTACCACGAGCCATAAAAATATCGTATTTTAACTAACATCAAATAGAACTAGTAAGTAAGTAAACAGAGCAATGCTAAGCTACCAGCACAACACCAACTATATTAAAGAAAAGGGGATGTACCATAGCAGTTGTACAAATGGTACTGAAATATACGATACATTTAGTATGACATTTCAGTCGTCATAAGTGTGTACAATGTAAATTTAGTTATAGTCTCCAACAACTACTGAGCTGAACATGCATTGCATCGTCTAGCTGTGTGCCCCTCCTGACCGCATCGCCCATAGCGTGCACTAGATGCTAACACGCGGCTGTCGCCAACCCTTCCCACCCTTCAGCATGTTAACATCTGGAATCCAGGTCCTCGCTGCAATGTCCAAAGTGGCGAAGTTTTCGACCACCCTGAACCCCTGGAGCTTCCCACACTGAGCCTGCAGTACCCTCCTTAAAGAAGTACTTCGACATGAAGTTCGAAGGATCCATACCCACGGTCCCGCATGCAGCGAGGACATGAGAGCATGGCTTGTGTAACAGCTTCAGCTTATTGCACGTGCAGTTAGGTTCGTTTGTATGATCTCCAAGGCATACCTCGCGGGTAACAAGTGAACGAGTCGTCCCAAATCCGGCTCTATCACGGAGTACCACGTCGAACTGATGTGTGCTGGGTTAGCCTCGCCAAAACACTGTTGAGAATGCAAGAGTGCAGCTCCACCTTTGACACAATCCAATGAGTCTCATACTTGGGTCTACATGCGTGCACCCTCCAAGGACAACCAACCTGCTCGCACTTCACGAGATATCGATCTGGCTTGATTTCACGACACGAAATATCCATTTGCATTGAAAGAGCCTGACTCGATGGCATTACGCAATCTTGCCTTGTCGAAAACATAGAATGCAACCGAACATCTGTCTCATGATACTCCCACGCTGATTCATGCTCATCATGTGCGGAAACACCCTCAGCGTTAAACCGGTTCTATTCCTGCGGGATAGGAACTCCATCCTCATCCAAACTGTCCTCGTCGTCGTCCTGTACACCTTCCTCTTCAGCCCATGCCCTCTGATCATCACAGTCCATCTGTTGCATGATGTACTCAATATGCTTCCCTTCATCGGCTTGTCCAGTTCCCTATCTATGGCTTGACCATTGTACCTCTCCTCCATGTACCGCATTGGCTTCATCACGAGCAACTTGATCATCTTCGCCAACATATGGCCCGCCCGAGCTGCTAGCGCCTCCCGGAGCAAGGGCGAACGCATGACCTTGTGCAGCTTTTAGTGAGCACGGTTGCACAAGCAGAACACACTCGTATCCACAACGTCGACACCCTTGCACAATACCCTTCCACGCAGCAGTGCGCAGCAATGTCTTCAACTCCCATATGATGTCCGTGGGAAACCAGCTCAAAGCCCTTGCGGCGGCGCACACCTCGGGTCCAATGAAAACTCGGTCGACCAATGCGGCACATCCGAGATCCGAGCATTCTCGCCATCCGGATGTATTAGAGTGACTTGCGAAAACCGCTCAAATCCACACCATTCGGACCTTCACGAATCGGTTACACAATCGTAATGCACTCTCAATGTAGTGGCTATTGCCATTCTTGATGTCGACCGCATATATGTTTTAATTTTGCGACATGTCAAATAGCATCGCACAATACTAAACTTTCTATACTAAAAATTGTACTAAAATTTCTATACTCAAAATATTCCATACTAAAAAATGTATACTAAAAATTTTCTATACTAAAAATTGTACTATATTTTCTATATGTACAATTTTTACTAACACTAACATTCGTACAAAATAAATACTGCAAATACAATATACTAAAAAAGTATCTGGATCTAAGGATCTGAATGGATAGAATAGCTCTCACTCCTCTCCTCCTCCTCTCCCTCTCCGCTTCTCCCCCTCTTCTCTTCCCCTCCTTCCTCTCCTCTTCTCCCCCTCCTCTCCCTCTCCTCTTCTGCCCCTCCTTCTCTTCTTCCTCTCTTCTCCCCCTCCTTCTCTTCCCCTCCTTCCTCTCCTCTTTTTTTCTCTTCTTCTCTCCTCTCTTTTCTCAGCACCGAGCGAGTGAAAAAATGAGGAGGCGGCGGCGGCCCGGCGTCTTGCTTTTTAACCCCTGTCGCCCGGGCGTTGGGCGACTGGAGTTCCAGTCGCCCAACCGTATAGCAACTGAAACTCCGGTAGCTCAGCGCTCGGAAGCGATAATAATCGCCCAACCGCTGCCATATTCCACGTGTCGCCTCCGTTTGACGATAGGCTCGATCGTCCTCCATTGGACGATTGGAGCCTATTTTTGTAAAAAATTTCCATGAGTATATTTCTGTAATTTCGAATAAAAAATAGATTATTTGTACAAAAATTCGGTAATTAAGCCGGTTTAATCACCTGCCGTCCGTGGGCTGGTGGCAGGTGTTTGCCGTTTGCTCATGGGGCGGTAGGTGCCACGCGTCGTCTTCTCCACGCTGCCGCCCACCCACCGGACGGCAAAAACGTCATTTCTGCAAATACGCTGTGTATACAACTAGTTTTATAAATACCGTCACAAACAATACTAAATCCGCTAAAAATTCCTCTATTCACAAGTTACCATCATATGTATGGTAATCAATAGAAGGTAAAAAATTTGTGTAAAATAAATACACTAGAAAAAATTGTAAGAACAAAACTTGACTGAGAGAGACAGAAGACCGACTTCTGACTTCTCTTCCCCCAATGACCCAGTCCTAAGTCTCCATCCTTACCAGAAAAAGAAAAATAATTTCTTAAAATTGGAAAAATTACGACCTAATAAAAAAGATTTTTTAATATTTTTTGGTTGGTGGTGCCGTGGAGAGGGGGAGGGCCGGAGGGGCGGCCACGACTAGGCGACGAGAGGAGGGAGGGGAGACGCGGAGAGAGCCAGAGATTCCGGCGGCGACCAAAGGAGGAGGAGGAGGAGGAAGAGGAGCTTGCAGCCACCATGGATTCCGACCTCTGGATCTCGCGCCTCATGGCCGCCAAGCGCCAGTACGCGCTGCAGCGCGCGCAGCATCACCATGCCACCACCGCGTCCAACCACGGTATACTTCCTTCTCCTTTCTTGATCCGGCCAAGAAAGGTGCGGCTTTCTTGAGGCGACAATGATCTGGCGTGACAAATTTGTCTCGATTAAGCTATGCCATTGCGCGGGGTTTCTGTTGGATCTCGATTCTCTGCTTGCGGATTCGCGGGGCTCGGTCGTGATGGATTAATCTCTAGGAGTTCGCTCGATTGTTCTTGGATTTATGTTCTTTGGCGACCACCCAAGAAAAATTTGAGCTTGCGGCTGGAATGCGTCTTAGTTTCGTTCAATTTGATCGCATTTCCTGGCGTTGTTGTGGTTACCAGACTTGTAAAAAAGATTTGACCAAAAAGATTTGACCTTTGACATACTTGGAATTTAACCCAAGATAAAACAAATTTTACGCATGTAATGAGAATAAGATAACTTTTTAATTGTTCACGCGGCATTTCTGTCGTCCTCTTTTATGCCTGCATTACTAAATTTGTCTAAAATATTGGGACTTTACGCTATATGGCTTGCTATGTCAAAAGTTTATAGTCCTTTGAATATTTGAGGTGTTCATACATGGATTTATTGTAAAAATGCCACCTTTTCTCTGTTGCGCATATAGGTTCCAAGCCTTGCTTAGAGTTCTTATATGTGAAATGATGCTTTTGGATTTTGTTTTACAATATTGCCTTTTGGGAACTTTAGAAGCTTTCGGTTCTATGAGATAAATGCAATCTTTGCTATTATATTTATTTCTTATGGCTCTTCATGTTCAATTTATTTGCCTAACTGTGCTCTGATTCAAAATATCATTGATATTTCTCTATATAAACCATTTGCCTAAGTTTCAAATGTTGCACTTGCAGATCGGTTTGGGTATGATGATATTGAACCAGAGGATGAGGTACGTCCAGAATTCTCATGCCCTTATTGCTGCGAAGACCATGACATTACATCTCTTTGTGCCCATTTGGAGGATGAACACCCTTTTGAATCTAAAGTTGTGGTAAGTATCACTGAATTTATCTATTCTTTCTAAATGTGTTATTTGCTTCTTGTATCTAACACTTAATTAAATATCCATAAATAAGTCAAATCTGTGAAAAATCATTTCCATGGTAGGTACTTCTTTCATTTTGGCCAGATATTAATTAATAGACTTCTTGCGTAAGTTAGTACAGTTTGATGTGAAGGGGTTTTTTTCTATCTGATTGGGGATTCAGGAAATAATACATTATAAGATTGCGGGAGAAGTTATGAGGGGAAACTGAACGGAACCAGCAGTTGCTAGATAGTGTCTAGCATAAATCATTAGTTCAAATTATATTTATTGTTATAACACATGTTTGTCCTTTCTGATTTGATTGCTTCAATTTGTTTGCCCTCATTTAGTTATATAATTTGGGGATTTGTTTTGCAAAATCCACACGCAAGTAGGGAGTTTGCCAAAAACCCACCTGCATCTTAAAGTTCATAAAAAATGCACCCGCAAGTTCTATGTGGTTGCAAATCCCACTCCACCCCTCCCAAACGACCAATTTACTCGCTGAAACTTCTAGAAGTCAAGAACTGCTAACTGGGGGATAACGTCCAAGTTCATCCAGACTGCAAGAATCCTCCGTCTACTCCCCCACCTCGGCAATCGCCTGCTGATTGTCCTTCTTCCTTGTCCTTTTATTCTCCTGACTCCTGCGCTCGGCTTGTGCACCCTATCCTACATTAGCATGTCTTCCCTATTCATAGTTCACAAGACCGGTCTACTGGGATTGCCGCACAAATGCCATGTAGGAGCTTCAACGAGTAAATCGGCCTTTGGGGTGGATTTGCAACCACATGGAACTTGAGGGTGGGTTTTTGACGAACTTTGAGATGCATGTGGGTTTTTGACTAACTCCCCTACTTGTAGGTGGGTGAAAAGTACTTAATTTAGTTGGCATGCTGCAGGAGTAGCTTCTTTTAGTTCTTATACAATGTCATCTCCTCTTTAAAACGCCCAATTTCGATGCTGAGAGATAGTTCTCCATGAATGTTTAAAGGCTGGGGTTGCAATACCCAGGTACAAATGCATTGTTTGTATACTTTATCATCTTTCTGACATGATTAATTAAACATTCATTTGTGTTGAGGATAAAGCTGTGTAAGAAATTAAATCTAGTTGCTGTGTTTAGTTTTATTTGAGCATGTGAAAGTTTTAGGATATATTTTTCTCTTTGATTTATTTGCTTCTTTTTGAGAAATTAAAGCTTTAATGTATACACCAAATCCCGCTGGTTACTAGTTGTTACTGGATTTCCCTAGTAAGACTGGGATTTGGTAAACTGCCTAAGTTCAACCTTTTCAATAAAATTAAAATTTAAGGTTTAGATTTTTGTAAATTACCAATGGTTGCTAGCTGTGAACTGTTGGTAAGTGTTTTTAATTCAAAACTCACCTTTTCCGTTCACTGACATGATACTGACAGTTGGATGCATAATTATGGCAATTTGGATAGTGAAGTTCATATGAAAAGACATGGCATTCATTTTTACCATCCTCGAGTCCATCTTGATTGTTATGAGCACAGTTGGCCGGTTGGGTAAGGGTATGAGGACTGAGGTTAGGGCATTTGCCCTTGATCGGCTGGCCATGCTACCCCCCAAGGCTTTGAGGCATGATTGTAGAAGAGGGGAAGAGAATAGGAACATCTTTGTTTATTCATTGCCTAATCCCCCGGTGCATGAGGGACACGTCTAATTAAAAGACTAACGAACAACTCAAACAACTAACAAAATAACAAATCCCCTAAAGAATAGAGCTAACCATATCCTATCCAACTAAAAGAGTAACTAGTTGACTTATTTCCTAAGAAAGCCTCCTAGCTGCCTTCCTGGTATGCAAGGACCATGCGGGATGCCTCATGTGTGGCTGCTGCTGCTGGGCCCACGACCATAACATTCGGTGAAAGCACAGTGTATTGTTTTTGGGATTGGGTGAAAACTTATCAGGCTAAGCCGGAAGAAATGTCTAGAAGGTTTGTAGTGAAAATGTAGATTGAGAGTCGAGTCTCAAAAATTGTGTGCCTGTCCATACTCCATACCAGTGACATTCTGCGGAGGCGTAACAACTAATAAGTGTCATTGGTCCTCCGTTGTTGGGCACTTGGGCTAGTAAATTTGGTCTTAATAAGTTACCAGTTGTTTTTGCTGAACGGTCGTATGGTTCATTTTTCCATGAACCTTTATTGGACAATGTACTTTGTTGGCTATTTTAATTTAATTGTGTCGTATATTTTATTCACAAATATAGCACTTATATGTGACCAGATCAGAATGGTACTTAGGTAACGGTTCTCATACTTAGAAAACATTAGAAGATGAAAATAATTAGGCTTTTCTTTTGTGTTTTATGGAACTAGATGAAATCTCACACTGCAGATTCTGGTAAATAATGTCTCGACAATATTGTACATGACCTGCAATCTTATTCAACTGTTCTGAGCTCATCTGTCTACAAATCGGATTGACCAAGAGACTAAGATGCACATTCAAAATTTTTCATGATAGCCCATCAAGGTTGACTTGAGTACTTGAGTTGATATCGAGTTGTCAAGCTTAGTTCTACTGTTTTAGGTTTTAAACTAGAACTGCAGAGTAGAATTAAAGCTTAGATCTTCCGTCTGCTTTTAGGAAACTGTAGTATGGGGACTAATTTCATTATTGGCAAGCTATGGATGGTGATTATTCAATAACCAGTCAAGTGTTTAAATGGCCACCTTTGTCAGGACTCAGGAGTCACTCCATACAAGAAACTTGTGTTCAGGCCACAAGCTATGTAGTTTGTTACATGGAGGACAGTGAGGGAGTGATAATCCCTCTTCAAGTTCTTTTCTTGAGTTCTCAAAACTTATTACAGATTCACAGTACAGTATTTTAAAGTCATTGTGACCCTAGAAGGCCTGTTTTTCAATGGCTACCTTAGAAATTACAGTGCTTCACATATTTCCTTCATTTCAACATAAGAAAACTTTTAGGCAGGAGATTTATTCATAAAAAGCTGCTACTAGGTCTTTGAAAATTGGCTGATGAGGTGCATAAGCACTTTGGCACTTTGCCATATTATATTGGAACTTCAAGTTACAACAAAAGGAAAGGGGGTGCATCAGGCAAGTACAGTGTTCTTCTCTGGTTTAGAATGGGTTTCTCATATAATTATTGCGTGTAAGCTTAGTGAGATACAGGTACTGAAATATTCAAGGAAACAATGAACATACTGGTTTAGCGAACTATTGCAAACATCTGTAGCAACTGTCAAGACAATAGCTGAGGCTGAGTGAGCTATCTTTTCTGCTGGAAAAAAATCAATTGTGGCCATTCTGAACTTAAGTCGAGCTAAAACCTTGTTAGGTGCTACAAGATTTCCAACCCATGAACATTTGTCAGTAATGAGATGTACAACATCATATGTTTCTTCAAACTACTGAACATAAATTGAGCAAAAGTTTGTCCTATATAACAGTTAGCATGCTTAATTTTGTCCACAATAATGCTCACGTAGAACATACACGCCGAAGGTAGAATTACTTCTTTGTTTGGCCCGTTATCCCCATAATGTTGCTTATATACCGTTAGGACATTACTGATAAATCAGAAATTAATATTTTTCATGTATCTCACTGCCTTGTCAAATTGAATGTAGCTGTGATTGGGGTATTTGGTGCAGCCTCGTGGCTTATTCCTAGCATAAGCTAAAGTTGCAGCTAAATAACCATTTTATCTGAGGAGCCGGACGGCTTTTGGCTTTTGCTACAGTACCTAACTTTCAAACGGAGTATTTTCTCAAAACGGGGTCTACAAGTTAAACGTAGTACACGTTAAAAGCCTAACATCTGTATCAGCCAAAATCGTAAGTGGGTATCGGTCTCTCCGTAATCTGTACCGTAAACAACCCAAATTCAAAAATTTCAGCCAAAATCCATAAGCCGCACCAAAAAGAACAGGCCCTAAAAGGCTTGCTTCAGCTTATATAGTTAACTATGGTGTGGCCTTCCCACACAAGCCTCATGGGTCTTTTTCCCTCTTCAAACACCACCATGCATATAATCAAGAAATTCCCACGGGGTTTTTGGGCTTGTGCCAAAAACCAGATTTTTGAGGCTTATAAACAATAAGCCCAAGAAGCCAACTTTTGGCATTAAGAGCTCCTGGGCCTAATAGGCCTGTTATATAATTCTACAGTTCCTAACCTCGTTTTTATACTCCACAGGCATGCCCAGTTTGCTCGGCTAGGGTTTCAAGGGCCTTGTTGGATCATATAACTCTTCAGCATGGCTACCTGTTTAAAATATCCTTTTCTAGATGGTTAAATCTCCGTAGGCAAATTGCATAATTTTGTAAACTGTTTTTTGAACTGTAGCTGTCATATGTTTCCTTAATGATGTGCCACTTGCAGAGACATCAAAGATTAGGTAGAGTTGCTGTACCTAGCAACAGTGCTCTCTCCCTTGCAGGGAGAGATTTACAGGAGACCTACTTAAAGGTGCTTCTTGGAAATAGTAGTCGAACAAGTGGTACCAATACATCAAGCTCAGTCACTGATTCACTACTATCTTCGCTCGTTTTAAATTTGTCTTCCTCAGAAGCAGAAGATACAACAAAATCTTCTGCTCCCGCTGAGGTGGAAAATAGTTGGTTCAAAAGAGCACCACCTTCAAAGACTTGGAAGACAAGGTATGATCAATGCCCTTCCCGTCTCTTACTACTATTAGTTTGCTCTGTGTGTGTTTTTTTTTGGCGCTCTATGTCAGGTGAAATTATTTTACCCTTTTTGAGCTGAAAATCCTCATTCCACCTGTTCAATCTGGTTCCTGGTACAGATAATTTGAATGGCTTGCTTGGCCTAGCTTAGTTTTATCCCTACCAGTTAGCTTGTGCCTTATTGTGTATAACTGTGTAGAGCTTAATGTTCATTTGTATTTGGTAAGCTATAAAAGCTGTTTGGGTAAACTTAGCTTATAAGCTAGACTTGTAAGCTTCATAAACTACCCACACTAAATTCAGCTTATCTGTTAAAAATACAGGTTAATACTAAGTGTTAGCTTAATATCTACCTATTTAGCTCAGGTTTTAACCTATTTTTCTTGTTAGACTAAGAGCTTGTTTTGCCTAGTTTGGACTCGTTCTGTAAGTCAACCTATTGGGCTTACAGCTTATGAACAAAACAGCTTCCAAGAAGCACTTTTGTTGAATCTAGTTTATAAGCCCTTGCAAAGGTTAAAACTTAAAAGCCCCACTTCGTGTTTGACATAGGTAATGTGCCAAACGATTGGCTTAGTTCCGAGGTTCTTTGATAAGCCTAAACTCCTACATAAAAGCATAAGTTTGACTAAACATGCCTTGAGCTTAAATTGATCAAACCAGTCTAATCATATTATATTATATTATCTAGTTGTTGCATTAAGTCTGCTTTTTAAGTACACTATTATGAGAAATATACATGTCCAATGTTGCAAAGCATTGCAAAACTGTAGGCGGGCATAAGCTCCAATGCTCCATACCAGATCATCGTTGTGTATTCTCGTCTAACCACGGGTGAAGCTTGTTAAACTGTAGCTAATTCCAAAAAATTGAATTAATGCATGCGAACGAAGTTGGACTAGGGTTCTAAATACCGGAACCGGACCAAATCCGGCCAGGTGGGTGCACTGCTACGAAAACGGTCGAATTTTGTGTCAAAATTTGAATTTGAAATCGGTAACTTGAAAAACCGTACCAGAATCGCCAAAAACCGGAAAACCGCTAAAACCGAAAAATTCACGATACATTCATGGCAAAAGCATGAAGTCAAACACGGAGATGCATGCATTCTCCTAATACATTCCATTAGTGTTAAACAATGTAAACATCATTAGGAAACTAACTTTTACATTCAAAATTTTATATTTGAATGTAATAAAAAACCGTTGGTCTAATACATTCATGGCAAGAAAACATGAAATCAAGCTCGGGAGGTATATGTATCTTCCTAATACATTCCATTAGTATTAAACAATGTAAACATTATTAGGAAAATCAACTTTTACATTCAAAATTTCAAATTTGAATTAAATAAAAATTCTTGGTTTTTTTTCCCAGAGCTTTGGTATAACCTAGGTTCTGTACGGATTTGGAACCATGAGTTGGACCCACATGTGTGTTGTTGAATTCAAATAAATGTCGCAGCCTTTCCAACGACCCACTTTGGGTTTATTTAGGCTATCCACTTCACGAATGTATCAGAGCTACACCACCGATCACTTATTTCTCGTAGATGAAATATAAGTATTGTGGTTAGAATTTATATTCAAGCAGAGAAAAATCTGGAGTATGTGTCACATGATTTGCATGTTGTATGCCATGAAATAGGCCAATACTCCTGAGTTTTCGGTTTCATAAACATTCATGAAAGCCTACACCATTTGTTTGTTACCTCCGGTATGGAGCCGTCGTTTAAGCTTTCACGAGGCCTTTCTTCAAATCAGATTGACTTGATGAGATTTCTTTCACCTAGCTTATGTGCAAATGTGTCTACAACGAGATTCAAAACCGATTCTTGGTTGGTTATCTGAAATCTGCGGTCAGTATCGGGATAAAAACTAGCCGAGATTACTCAAATGTAAATTTAGATTTATGACCATAATACATTTGCTAGGTTGGTTTAGACATTTGTTGTGCTAGATTATCTATTGTATGAAGTAAATACACATTAATTATTTCTCTCATGTTTTCTCCGGCTTTTCTAGTTTTCCTAGCGGTTTTGCAGCTTTTGATGATTTAGGGCGATTCTTGGTTTCAAACCGTCCAAATTCAAATTTCAAATCACGAAATTCGTCCGGGTTTTCTTGGGATTTGCAACCTAGCGTGATTATCGTTTCCACTATTGGTGGATTACCCCTTACTCGGTTTTGGAACCTTGTCTACAACCATTGCCTTCTTGCCCTTGATGTTGAAGTCATTAGCTTGGCCACCCAAGGCGATCTACAATAGTTTGGTATATTATAGGCGTCTTATTGCCTCTTATATGGTTTTAGGTTTTGGTGTAAACAAACTAGTTGACCTCCGATTTCCCTGACCTCAGTAACCATAGTTGGCGAGGCCTCTGTTTGAATCCTATGTTAGTCGTTAGACTCTTGCTCTTGGTGATAGCAAGATCCTTACTCTCATGGAGAGGATGACACTTGGATATGGGGCAATTTTTCTTGGTTTATTTCTCGCACACGCCATGCCAACACGAGGGGTTGGGGATACAAATTATAAGTGAGAACCGACCAAGCATATGCTAAGATGCTAGTCCTAGATGCTAGTCTAAAGCGTCCTAAAGCTAGTCTAAGATGCTAGTCAAAAGTCGTCCTAAAGCTAGTCTAAGATGCTAGTCAAAAGTCGTCCTAAAGCTAGTATAAGATGCTAGTCTAAAGCTGCCCTAAAGCTAGTCCAAGATGCTAGTCTAAAGCTGTCCTAAAGGAACCATGTGCCCACCCCACAAAGACCACAGTACAGGGACTTATTCATCATTCTCCCCCTAAGTCTTGTGCGTCGTCTTGTGGGAAAGTTGAACCATCCCGATCCTAGGCGAGCTCGAGGAATTTGACCCTCCCAAGAGGCTTGGTGAGCGGTCCAAGTCGATCCGTGGTGTTGATGTAGCTCGCCTTGATGTCGCCTTCATCCAATGTTCCGGATGAAGTGGTACTCACCCGGATGTGTTTGCTCCGTTCGTGGAAAACGGGTTCTTCGCGAGCAGGCGGACTTGTCGTCCACCCCGGCGCCACCGCCTGTCTCTGCCGAGAGATCACCAGCGGTCGAGCGAGCAGGCGCTGAGTCGAGCGGTGGAAGCCGCTATATACTCGGCCTCACGGTGGGCGTGGCCACCACCGCCGCTTGATGTTGATCGCCACCTAACGAGGCACTTGCCGAGGAAGAAGAGAATCCGCTTGTGCTCTTCTTTGGTGTCGATGTCGCTGCGTGGTCGCCGTCATTGCATTCGATGAAGTCGCCGTATTTGGGACACCTCGGGTAGTGCAAGGCGTGGTCGGAGGTGCCCGCAACGTGGCGGAGGATCCTCTTCACGGCTGCTTGATGCTCCGTCGTCGGTCGCCGCATGAGCCGATCGACGAAATGCCGACGGCGACGCCAACTGGGCGCGTGTGGGCGAGATAGCGAAGGCGCCCACGATCTTGGCCGTCTTGCGTCGCGTCCGCCTCCTCCGCCCGTCTTGTCGCGGCTCGGCCGACCTCTCCTCCATAGGAGTGTGGGGTGGGTTGCGATCGGTGAGACCGCCCGGCTCGGCAGTGCGCTTGGCGTGGCGGTGCGGCGAAGGGAGATCTGGGTCTGTCCCGGTGGACCTCGATCCCTAGGTAGAAGGAGAGGAGCCAAGTCGCTCATCCGGGGCGGTCTTCATCTCGCCTTGAGCGCCTCGACCTCGGCCTCCTTGGGCCGGTGATCACCAGTCGTCGGCGTGACGCGCCCGCCAGGGGCGTTGCCGCCTTTGCCCGCCGGTGACCGCACCTCGTGTGCTTCTGCTGAACCCCATTTGCTTGAGGTGGAGTCCACTTAGCGTTCGTGCTCGTGGTGCTGCCGCAGCCGTGAGGGCCTTGCGGTGGAGAACCTTGCCCTCCTTGCGGGATGACGAATCCGGCCACGACGGACGTAGGCCTCCTCCTTCAAGTCGCCGTTGAGGAAGGCGGACTTGGCGTCCATGTGATGGGCGCGCCAATCCTCCCGGGCCGCAAGTGCGAGGAGAAGGCGAGCGGACTCCATGCGCGCGGCGGGTGCGAAGACGTCATCGAAGTCGACCACCTCCTGCTGCACGAAGCCTCGTGCCACCAAGCGAGCCTTGTGCAGACGATGGCGCCGGCTTCATCCCGCTTCGCCGAACACCCACTTAAGGGTGATCGCGCGGTGGCCGGCGGAAGATCCGCCGACTCCATGTCCAGCCTCCGCTCGGCGGCGTCCATCTCTCGCTTCATCGCGACCGCCACGCCGCGTCTCCTCCGCTCGGCGAAGGGCGGGCTCGCCGTCGTCGCACGCCAAGTCTGCGCTCGCCTCGAAGTCGTCTTTGCGCCGGCCTAGGGACAGGCACTCACGAGGATGTTGTCCATGGTGCGATAGCGCGAGAGGCTTGTTGTCGTGGTAGGCGTCGGCGGTGCTCGTCGTGAGACAATGAGTAGCGAACTCCACCATGCGCTACTCGTCGTGGACCAAGCCGCTTGGGCCGATCCGGTGGTGTGGCCGGTGCGGAGAGTGGTGGCCGGTGCGGGAGGCGTGGAGTGGCCGGTGGTGAAGAGTGGGCGTGGCCGGTCGAAGGTGGTGGAGCACTCGCCGGAGGCGGTGGCGAGCAAGGTGTCGAGGTGGGCGAGCTCGGTGAAGGCAGCCGCTAGCTCCCCGCTCTCTCGAAGTGGACGTGAGTCGACAACAAAGTCCACGAGTCGAGTCGAACCGTCGTCCACCGCCTTGTCCCACGTCCCGCCTCGCCTTCGTCGAACACAACGTCACGCGAGATGCGGACGCTGCTGTGTGACAGGTCGAGGATGCGGTGAGCCTCGAGCCCTCGCGTGGCCGATGAACACTCCCGAGTGCTCACGCCGTCGAGCTTCTGATGTGGCCAAGCTCCTTGACGAACGCGAGGGAGCCAAGACCCGCTGCTGGAGACCGCCGGCTTGCGCCCATGCCAAGCCTCGTATGGCGCCCGCCATCGAGCGCCTTGGTAGGCGGCGGTTGAGGATGTAGACGGCGTCACCACCGCCTCTCCCGAAGATGGCCGACATCCCCTCGCTGAGGAGGGCTGAGCCATCCCACAACCGCAGTTCGTGCTCGGCCGACGACGCTGCTGCCGCGGTCAGATGGCGCGGAGTAGTGGCGTGAATGCCCTCATCGGTGTGATGACGACGCGAATCCGTAGCCGTGAATTCGCCGCCGTTGTGCGTGCGCGACGCTGCAGACTTGGCGCGCTCTCGCCTCCGCGGCGACTGCGTGCGGCGATGGCGTCCATGCCTCTCCTTGCCGCCGAGGACCATCACCCACATGTAGCGGGAGAGGTCGCCGACGGCGCGTGGGAAGTAGCGTCGTCCTCTGGTGTGGCCGGTGTCACCGGCCACACAAGTCCCGTCTGCGAGCTCGAGCCTCTCCTTGGCTCGGAAACTTCGCCCATGGGGAAAGTCGCCCGCCGTCAACACGCAGACGTCGCAGAACCTCCCACATGGTCAAGGCACGCAGGCCTCGCACCATTTCCGTGGCACCGAGCCGCCGTGGCCTCAGTGAAGGTGCCCAGCGCTCGTGCCCGCCACGCCTCATCGTCCCGACGAGCGGCGAGACGGAGGGTTGTGCCACCGCGTGAAGAATGTAGAGTCGATTTTCGCCTCGTTACCTTGGCAAGAAGGCGGCGGCGAAGATCCCAAATCCATGACACCGTGTTCGATCTCGACCATGAGCCGTTCTCATCCACCGTCCCAAGTCGATGATGGAGTTCCGCAGATCGGGGATGTAGTAGGCGCGGTGGCGGCTGTGCTCACGGACACACAAGTGAGGATGACGGAGCCGACACCCTTGATTTCCACGGGAGGCGTCCCAAACAGCGGAGCCTCGGACGCTAGAGTCAAACTCGGCGAAGAACTCCGTCGGCCGGTCATGTGATGGGTGGCGCCGGTGTCGAGGCACCACCCGTCGATCTTGTCGTTCTTGGGAGCCGTGGCCGGGAGGCGTGTGCTTTTGGCTCGTCAAGGTGGAGGAGACCATGCGGCGGTCTCGTGGAGGTAGTTCGATGCTCGTATGAGCAATGAACAGTGGCCGGCTCCTCTCTCGCTTGCGCGACGTGGGCTGGCCGCGTCGTGGTCGCGACAATCCTGGTCGCGTGGGCCCATGACCAAGCTTGCCGCAGATTGTGGCAAGGGTCGTTCGCTACCGCTTTTGCTTGCCGGTAGCGCAAGACCGGGCGCCCACGGTCATCACCCTCGGGGCGTCCTCGCGCCCATGCACGGGCGTCTTCTTGCGCTGCTTGCCGTGCTTGCCACGCTTATGTCGCTCGTCGTGGAAGAAGGCTCCCTTCTTCCTGTCACCTTGGCCGGCACCCCACCGCCCCGAGCGAGGAGGAGCTTTCGCCAATGGTGACGGGTCCCGAGAGGCGCCGTGGCTCATCGTTGTCAACGACCTTGAGGCGACCAATCGCCTCCTCGATCGTCATCGTGGAGAGGTCCAGCGGAGACTCGATCGGCGGGCCATCCGCTTGTACTTCTGGGGGCGCAATGGAAGAGCTTTTCCACGCTCTCCTCGCCGTAGGTGTCGTCGCCGAACCGCACCAACTTGTGCAGCAGAGTGTTGAGGCGGAGAGCAAAGTCATCAACGTCCTCACCGGCTTGAAGGCCGTGTTCTCCCACTCCTGCGTAGTGCACGCAATGTAGACTTGCGGGCGCGGTCGCCGATGCGTCGTCTGCAGCGATGGCGTCCCAAGCCTCTTTAGCGATCCGCTTGTTGGTAGCGAAATCGCATCTCGGGCGGGGATGCGGCGATGAGAGCATCCGCGCCGTCGATCCCGGTCGTAGTCGACGTCGCGCGTCTGGGACCGCATCCCACATATGCCGCACTGGAGCTTCACCTCATCACCGCACCCGCTCGACGTAGTTGGTCTTGGTGAGGTAGGCCACCCGCCGGGCCGACGCCTCGACGACGACCGGTACTCGTGGTGACCATGGTATCGAACCGGGAGAGAGCCGCGTCGCTGTGAGGGCCGCGCTCTCCGCCGACCCGTCTGTTGCCGCCGTCGCGCGCTCCTCCAGAGCGCCACCGCGCGTCCGCCGCTGTCCGGCTGCCGCCGCTGCGTGGGCGTCGCGGCCGCCATCGCCGCCGCCTCCGCTGCCTCCTCTCCGGTGCTCAAGATCCGCGTGCCGCATCGCGAGATGGAGCCTTTATTCTGCTGCCGCATGAACCTTGACCTCCGCTCCGCCGCCGCGCATCTGCGCCGCCGCCGCCGCTTCCACCTCCGCTCTGGCCGCTGCCAGCCCGCCGCCCCTTGACGCCCGCCGCCGCGGCCTTCTCTGCCGCCGCTCGCTGCGCTGCTGCTGCGCGAAGCTCGGCCGTCTGGCCGACGCCACGTGCTCGAGGCGATCGAAGGCCGAGACCGCCTGCGGACATGGCGCGCTCTTGGGGGCATTGCGTGGAGAGGGCTGCTTCGACGAGCCGCCTGCCTCCTCGGGAGGGAGTGAGCGGGACAACCGGAGCTTCTTTGCCGCTGCACGGGCCGGGCTGCTGCGAGGTCGGAGAAGGAGATGAGCAGAGATGCTCGGGTTACAAGATAGTATGGCTCGATACAGGTTGTTAGTCGCTGGACTCTTGCTCTTGGTGATAGCAAGATCCTTACTCTCATGGAGAGGATGACACTTGGATATGGGGCAATTTTTTCTTGGTTTATTTCTCGCACAATGCCATGCCAACCTGAGGGGTTGGGGATACAAATTTATAGGCTGAGAACCAGCTAAGCATATGCTAAGATGCTAGTCCTAGATGCTAGTCTAAAGCTGTCCTAAAGCTAGTCTAAGATGCTAGTCAAAAGCTGTCCTAAAGCTAGTCTAAGATGCTAGTCTAAAGCTGCCCTAAAGCTAGTCCAAGATGTTAGTCTAAAGCTGTCCTAAAGGAACCATGTGCCCACCCCACAAAGACCACAGTACATGGACTTATTCATCATCCTAACATGTGATCGTGAGTAAAACCTAGTGCTGTCAGGGTCGAACGTTTAGTCCAGTCGTTGAATGCCTTTTCTTCCTTATGGTAGGATAGAAGATCAAGTTATGCTTCAGAACAACCTAGTGGTACTGGGAATGGAGTCCAGTAGTCGCGTCAAGGGGTTCAATGGTCACACTACACCAATTGAAATGGGGCCCAAGTATTAGTGAAATTCGACCTATAATGGCCATCGAAATCAATTTAGGGAAATAGGCCCACTTCTGTATAAATCGGTGAATATAATGCTAAAATCAAGGAATTAGGATTTTCTGAAAGTTCCAACTTGAAGAGTAGATTCCAGTCGGAGTTCCAATATAACTAGAACAGCATTTCTGAAGTATAACTAGGGAAAAAATGTTAATGCACTGTTTTTTTTGCAGTCCCGAATCCAACCTTAGTCATGAAGAGAGGGAGCGGAGGCAGAGGCGAGCTGCCGTGAGAGCATCTTTTGTACATCACCTGCTCGTCTCTACCCTTTTCGATGATTAGCAGGACAAATGCACTGGAATCAAGTGGGCCTTCTGCCCTCTCCCACTCATTTATCAGGATGACTAATGACCCAATCAGCTTCCAAATCCCAAAGCTGTTCATCAGACTGAGGTTGGTACCCGATCCCACCAACCCCAACGGTATACTGAAGAAGCGGCGAGGCCTCGTACATGTTATTGAAGCAGCTCTAAACATTTGTTTTCCAGATCCAATTCAGATTACCAGGCTATTCGCTAGCGTTTCTGGAGCGGACATACTGTTTTTCCATGTGGGTTCAGTTTGTGCCGCAGAATGCAACGCTGCATTGCCCTGTTTGATTCTTATTATGGACATTTGAAGGTTATCTTTCCAACTTTGATACTGTTCATGGAGTTAAAGGTCTATCCCCAGGTTCTTGTAATATATGCCATGTCCCCTGTGTGTGTTTATTTTTCCAGAAAATAACAACGGCAGCTCAAAAAACGCTCAGAACGCCACTTGGGTCTAGATTTGAATTGCCATCTGGGTGGTGCGTTTTGGGATAGAATTTGTACTTTGATCGTCACATTGTCAGCAATGTTCACTTGACAGGTAGTGCACATTCCCGGCTACAGTATTTAAATCAGCTCGATGCTGCGTCGTTATGTTTTTTTTACGAGGTGATGTGGTGTAAGGACATTCTCAATAATGCTTTGGGTGGTTCATTTTTACTACAGCTTACGGCTGTCTAATGATTTTTTATCTAGTGTTAGTGTTTGTACAATCGAACTAAATATTAATAAGTTGATAAGCTACTTTAAAAAAGTTATCTAGTAAGCCGCTTTAAAATGATGATGGAGAAGCTATTATGTTTGTTTATTTGAAAGAAGTTATAAACTGAAAAGGATAGACCCTTTATCACTTGATATTAAGAATTTGCCACATCAGATTTTGAATAATGTGGAAAAAGAAGAGAGAGGGGAAGATGATGTAGCAGAGAGAAGGAAAGAGGGAACTTGTTACTTGCATGAGGCGATATGGAATTATTTCAGAACTTACGTTTCAAACGGTGCCTAAAAAAAGAGAAATTACCGCATTCTAAATAGGGCCTAAAAAATGTTCAGAACGTGCGTTGCGCCATATGAATACCAATATGGAATACTCCCACCAGTACATAAAAACATATTGTCTTAAATACCGACATGATCTCTAAAACATAACTTTAATCACTTATTTCTATTATAATATATTTATAGAAACTCTATAAAATTATAATGTTACGAAAGTATTTTCAAACGAATATACACATGATTTTTGTATATTCAATCTAAATATTTAAAAATATATCGATAACCAATGTTTTAAAAGTTTTATTGCACATAATACAAAACAACATGTTTATGTGAACTAGAGTATCGCTTTTGTATATATGCTGATCAAACTATATATAAAAAATAATTGTATTTTGGTGACGACACCAAGTCCCAAAAAAACATCCTCTTTTTGGCGGAGGATTAAATCGTGTGCGCGCGAGCTTGAGGGCTCTTGAACAAGTACTCCACTTCTGATTTACTAGCAAACGAGCTGACCATTTCGTGAATCCCCAATGACAGACGCAAACCGAGAATATTTCTTTGCACATCCCATCAGAACTTGTTGAGAATCTGTTTCCAACATGATCCTGGTCAGCTGCTTTTCGGAACATGGAAATATTCAATTTCAGCAGCAGAAATAACATTACAAACATATGCCAGTAGTATCTGTCCTTGATCTCTCCTCTCTTCAAAATTGTCCTTCGCATGACGTAACCGTCCATCCACGTCACAGAATGCAACACGCGATTGCTAACAGCAGCTCACTTGTCGAGATTTTTTGTCGGATGTCGAACAACGAAAATGCCAACTCTGCTCCGAAGACTTAAGGATTCCTTTCTTGAGTTAGGCCCATCCTGTTGGTTCCATAGTCGCCAAATGATAAGAAATTAAGAGCACGGCTGATGAAGAAGCCAATACTGCAGTTGAAAACAGCAATGTGCTGCGGGGAACGCTTGGTTTGTTAGATTTGCATTCACTGCTAGAGGATTATGGATCACACACCGTGCAAAAATGCAATTTTTTAGTGTTAGACAGCAAATTATATGTTTGTTGCTGCAGGAGCTCGCAACTGTGCAAACAGGTGAACATCATTAGGTGTTGTCTGCAGTTGATCCAACCACTATCATCACCACCAGCGCGGGCAAGATTTTTATGACGAATAGTAGTAATATGTATCATATCACACGGTAATTATATTATAGCTCTAACAGTAAAAAGTTTGTTTGTATACAGGCTGTTGGTTTACCCACCAAGCAAACTGGGAAGGGCAAGAGATTTATCAGAGTTCCTAGCAAGCTTGTCTCCCTATTTAAGTGCCATGCCACATGACTATTTGTGCCAATTGACATGGCCATCAAGGTTAGGGCGCTCATAGTGAATGACCAGAGCCTAAAAGGGTAAGATTTTTCCCTTTTGTTTTCTCTCATATGAGTGTGTTTGTTTTTTTTCATCATCTACATCGTGATGTGACTTACCATTGGTTTTTCCTTTCAACTGTAGCGAATAGCCTGGTAATCTGAACTGGATCATTGTTGTCAAACCCTTCTATTTCAATTGTCAGGTCTTTCTTCCCTTGCACAATTCTCACTGGTCTGTGTACTACATAAACATTGTGCACAGACGCATCAATATGCTAGACTCGAACGACTATGTTGAAAAATGCACCAACCCTAATGACCATCATCGTGTGTTCAACAACGTGGTTGCACGTTTGAATAACGCCTTCATGCCGCAACCGGAAGTTCAAGTTTGTGAACTGTGGGAGGCTGCTATTTGTCATGTTGAAATAGGTTCTCTCGAACGACTGCGCCTTCTTCACTATAAATTTTCTGGAATTTTACAACCGATAAGCAGTAATTTATTCTCTGACATGAAGTAAATTGTATCGGAATATGTAGTAATTTTATGTTACGACGCATTTCTTTCATATACAGGAGAGGAGCAACATATATGGGGTAGAGCTACTATTCTACATGCACTTCCACACGCTCAACATTAATAAGCCCTCCTAGTATTCTAGAGAACCTTTGGCGACGACTTGTCAAATTAGATGTTGTGAGTTTCTTTTTGTATATTATGGAAATAATTTGTTACATAAATGACGAAAAAGCACATATACAACATACTAAAACCACCAAAGTAATCACTCTTAAATCGTCGTCCGACCAACCGTTGTCTCCATCGACCTCACCCACCGCCACCGCCAATAGCCCCCTTGGCCTTTGCGCACTTACCCCCTTAGCCCCTATGGCCTCACATCGCCACACTACCGCATGCGGTAGTGGCACCGATCTTGCCCACTGGGGCCGGGCCGGCTGTCCTCGTCGCCTCCTCCTCACGGCCCGCCTCTTGGCCTCCTCTCTCACCCGCCTCTTAGGCCTCCTCTCACAACCCCACCGCCACCTCCTCTCCTCCCTCCTTGTCGGTTTGTCGCCTCCTCCTCCTCCACCCACAGCACCTACTCCGTCCCCTCTCGTTAGTCTCCCTTCTCACCAACCATACGACCACTGCCTTCAGCCTTCTTCTCTTGTGTAGGCGGCAATGGTGGTTTGGCGGCTGCGGGCAGTGCAAGGTCGTGGGCGGCAATAGCTGCTGCAGACGGGGCAAGCGTCTGAGGGCTACGTCGAACCAGGCCACCTTACTCAATGGGCCATCGGTGGCGGTTAGACTAAATGTGCCCGGTCGGCCTAGCACGGCTGACCTCTCTCTCTGCGTGCACGAGTCGAAAGGGCGAGCACGTGGACTAGCGCGATATGATAACTTATTCGGGCTAGTCGTGCCAAGCCTAATCGGATTATGCTCTATTTATACCGTGTTGTGCCATTACTGTGGTCCATTTGGCTAGATCTCGCCATCGGAGATGGCGGTCAAGATTGGCACGCCCAATGATCGAAATCTTGGCTCGCCCGTCGGCATGTGCCGGGATAGAATGGCGTGCTTTCTCGGCCCATTAAACACCGGTAAATTGCCACCTCCTACGGTACTAGTGGCACGATTCGATCATGAACCAAGCGCAATGCCCTCGACCGGTGCGTAGTCACTCGAAGACCTTTTCAATGATTCTTAGGGAGTAGATGACGACCAGGTTACCAAGTGAGCAGTGACTTGGTTTTTGGGCATGTTTGGCAACAGCTGCGGTTTATGATTTTTAGCTAATTTTTTTAAATTTTGGTTGCTTACGGTACAAATTACGGAGAGAGATACTCACTTACGATTTTGGATGGTATAGATGTTGGGCTTTTAATGTGTACATCGTTTAACTTGTAGACCCCGTCTTAAAAAAATACTCTGTTTAAAAGTTAGATACTATATTAAAAACCAAAAGCCGCTAGCTTTAGAGGAAAAGAACAAACCCTCTGTGACTTTTGGGCTTACCAGAGGATCACAAGCGTTACTCGGCTCTTCCTCTGAAAAAAAAGTGTTACGTGGCTGAGCAATGGGTTGCAAGCCTATTATATTCTACCTTTGGAAGTGGAGATGTTAGGGCCACCACAGTAAATACAAATGAGATATTTTTTAAAACATGGTCTACGTGAGCCCTACACAAATAAATGCTCTCTCTAGTCATAAATATATATTCTTTTGTGATATGTACCGTCAAACTTTCAAAACTTCAACTATTTATGTCTTTTAAAGTATTTAGATTGGATACATAAAAATTATATGTATACCACATCGCAGAGATGCCGGTCGGGAGGGACATGCGACAAAACCGGGTAGGGAGCCGACTCTCGAGCAATAGACCATTACGAACAAGCGGTCGATAGCGGTGGTGGGGCGCAAATAGGCTCCCATGTAGTACCGAATGAGGTTCCATCCCCATGACAACATCGTCTCAATCGCGCTCAAGGAAAGCCACCGATGGCGAGTCTCCACCAACTCACGAACCACCCGGCGGTGATACCTATCCAAGGAAACCACAAAGTCGGCAAGGTATCAGAGGGTTGTGTCCATCTCACAGAGATTGTTGCCGTAGAGATTGTAATCTCCGGCAGTTGGGCGAGAAGGATGGTAGCGGTACACCACGGACAACTTTGGAAGCATATGGCGGAGGCGAACAATTGACATATATGAGGTGTTGCACATGACCATGTAGATGAGGGATCCAAGAACATTGAGGCAAAGTGGCGGTCCTTCATGTGATCCTGTGATTGGATAAGTACCACAACACTTGTACTCATCGAAACTTAGCTAGTAATGGCATGGTACACTGAATAATCCGGGTCTTGTGCAAAGCCAGTGTGCTGTAACATGGTGGCTAAGCTACCAGGTAATCCACTTGTCAGTTGAGTGCTCCTATGGTGGCAAAGCACCCCAGTAAGGCATCTATAGTTTGAAAGAGGAAAAGATAAGTAACCGTTTTGTAACCAAGTGAAAAGTGAGATATGAAAAGAGGCTCAGTAAGGAAATAAGTATAACAAGTATAACTTACATTTTTCATAACCATTTGATAAGTTTGTAAATAAAATTTTAAAACCACAAGTCCTTAATCTAATGGACAATTCTAACTGAGGGTCCAACATACAATTAGTATGGCTTTGATACCAACACTGTCATGACCTAGAATTTGCATTCCAAATCCACATGTGTTTATCGTGCAAGTCCCATGATCGCTGGCTAGCACACACATACAACAATATTTATGTCACATCCATACATGATAAGTTTAAACAAGGTAGTACATATAGGTAACAACCGAACATATGCCTACATGACGAGGTTTACAACACATGGGCCAACCGGCCAAATAGAGCATATAACATAAAATAGCTCAGCGGAAATGAAGATAAAAGAGGCATCAAAACTAGCGAGTATGCCTCAACCCATACGTAGCAATTGACTGGGGTAAGATCCTAGTAACTGTCATCCTCATCGTCAAAACCTGCTGTGTAAAAGTAACCACATGACGGGCCTTCTTTCACATCCTCTGAATATGTTCAACAAGCAATTGTGAGTGCACAAATATACTCCATAAGATTTTATATCAAAGTATTATATTATGCAAGCTATCTATTCTAGTTTGATTTGCACAAACCGACTTTTATTTGCGAGAGAGTAATAGATTACAAACAAAAATTTGTAAGAGCATTTGAATTTGATAATCAATTAGTATTAAAGAATAAATAGCACATTTAAACAAGTGGCTTGCTGCCCTAAACCAAACAATGGCAACTTTTGTTTGCTGACTAAGTTATGCATGGATTTCCCATGCATAATTCCTAGAACCATTTTATAAGACCTAAAGCTACTATTGTGGGATATAAACAAACATTCTCTATAACCGGGGACACAAACATTCAAATAAATTTACACTCTATAGAGGTTGTACAACTTTACCCATATGACATAAACATCCCACCATGTTATACATGTCACACGATACCGTAGGTACCCAATTTGAGAGTTCATGACGAAGCTTTTACATTACCAGTCCTAACAACCATTGTGTTGTGATGCATTCTTAATATGAGAAGTGCCCTCTAACGTCCCTAGACTCATATGATGTGTTGGTAAACCTTACCTACCCATCAAGGTTTCTATGAACATGGTACTCTCCATGCCTGCACTAGCCAAAATCACCTACAATCTACCATACGGTACATATGCGTCATTTTGGAATGGCCTGACCTATTGCATGAACTGGAGCCATTTTCCTTTCCTTGCGATTCGGCATTGAACTACTCGGCGGTCTCTTTGGCCTTGACTGCCATTTTCCTCTTTTTCTCACGCTCTCGCTTGCAAACCTTGTGCTCCCTAGCGTGCACGCCTCGAGATGAGCTTTCGTCTCCCGACGTATACACTCTGTTTGCTTATCGTTGCGGCGGTCCTCTTAGATCTCGTAGGCCCTTTTGACTTCCTACTCCTCGTAGTCGAGAGTTCACTGGTTATGTGGGTGGATCTCTAGGTCGATCCTCTTGCGGTAGCCACATAGCGGTTTCGGGGACTACGGGTGAGACGAGAGGTTGTTAGTGTGTATTTTGAAAGAGAAATAGTAGGAGAACACACTAATCGCTCCTTACCGGCCGCGATAGTCGCTCATATCCCAGCGGTTGGGATATTCACAAGTAGTTCACAGCCTTAGTAATGCATGCCGGGTTGAGCCATTGTTTAGACTCAAGAACTTGCATGGTCCCTACACCAGCAGGAGGGTGGCATCTCCCCTCGGGTGGGTGTTGCGGCGAATGCTCTGGTTGGAACATTCGGAATGGGGTTGCTACCACAGGGGCATCATTGCGGGGAGGTGCCTTCGTGGCACGCTCTGTTTGTTTGTGCCGGGCCACATCAGCCCTTACTTGTTCATCACGGGCCGCAACAGACCTTGCTAGTTCGTGGGTATCCTCCTATTGCTTCATCATCTTGTCCCATGCTTCTTCTATCTCTTGTCCATCCCGACGTGGTGAAGCAAGCTCTGGTGTAGTGTTGAGTTTGGTTGTGTATTGTTCTCTCGTAGATCTATTTCAACTCCTTTTATAAGCCAAAGTGTTGGCATGGTGTGGTTAGTTTCATATGAGTAGCTTGCGAGATAGAGTGTTGCCTTGTATTTCTGAAAAGTTACTGGCGAGGCAGAGTGTTGTCACGTCTTACATTGTAGGGAGCTATCACGTCATGCTTTGCAAATTAACTGAATATTGTGTGCTATTTTCTTTCTTGTGTTCATTATTGTGTTCAAGCTGTAGCACTGGGAGTGTCATTTTGATTCGCGTTGTTACCTTCAGTGCTATGTATGATTTATGTATGTATAATGCATGTCATGTTGGTGTTGTCGGTCGTAAGGCGCCTCGTTTGGTCTTGTTAGCAGTGGGTGACATCGATTTGATAGATTAGAGAGCAAGATTAACTTAATGTTGTGTGCTATTTTTTTTCTTGTGTTTATTTTTATCCTCAAGGTGTAGTCCTAGGAGTGTTGTTTTCATTCACGTTGGTACCTGTAGTGCTATTTTGTACCAATAGGCAAGCCCGGAGAAGCTTGTACGACAATACTCTCCTGTATTTTACATGTGCGTCAAGCTAGAGGCGTCAATATGCATTGAACAAAAGTACATCATCAAGTAAGATGCAATAGTATTAAAGACATCACATAGTAAGTAAAAGATAAGTATTACAGAACAACAAAAGTACAGCTAGTGTAGGTGGACTACTCGTACTAGGCCCCCAACAACATCCCCAGCACCCCTCCCTCGTCACCATGGCCTAGTCCATCTCCTCGTCCTCTGACGGCCCCACTTGGGCCTCCTACACTACACCGGTGTCGAGACCTTGGCCCCAGGGAAAGACGCTCAGGAGCCCTAGTCTGACGAGCTCCCAAAGCCTGAGGGGTGGGCAACACTGGCTACTGTGTAGGTAGTAGTGTACCCTTGAATGGTGACCCAGAGAGAACCTTAGTGGGTGTGCCACTTTGCACACTCCAAGAAGTGCTACCGCAAACTATGGTAGTGTGCCTACTCGTCAAGAGCTACCTTGCATCGTGCGGTGTATGGCCTTCCTAGTCATAGCGGCCGCATGTTCACCCAACGCCCCCACTTGCGCTTTTGTCCATATCATTTGTAATACGATGACTTTGCCGATGACCCTTCCCACACTTAAACATGTCAACATCCAGAATCTAGGTCCTCTATCCAATATCCAAGGCGATGAAGTTTTCCACCACCTTGAACCCCCTAAGCTCACCACACCATGCCTATGTGACCGTCTCCTTGAAGAAGTACTCCGATATGAAGTTGGAAGGGTCCATGTGCACAATCTCGCATGCGGCAAGGACATGAGGTTGGCTTGTGTAGGAGCTTGACATTGCATGCTCAACTAGGTTCATTGATATGATCTCCAAGGCATACCTCGAGGGTGACTAGAGAACGAGCCATCCCAAATCCGGCCCTATCCCGAAGGAACACATCGAAACGATTCTCCCTATTGCCCATCACATACACTATGTGTGACTGGCCCTTCTCTGTCCTTACCTGCATCTGTCTTTACCTGCATGTATGTTGTAATATTGTGAGACCATGTTGAAGTCACCCTATGGTTGTGATGAGTAATTGACTCTTGGTCTAGAAAGATTGAGTTTGGTTTTTGAGGTTTGAGCTAACTCTGCAAAGTCGTAAGCCTTAAGAATTGTTAGCAGACTGCTTACGACTACGTTATCCATGGTTGGAACCTAGTAGATGCGTTTTCGAGTGGTCGAAAGGCTTTACGACCATGTTGGTCATGGTCGAAAGCCGTGCGCTCTGTTTACAACCACGTTGTGGCGTATACGACCACTTTGGGCGTGGTCGAAGGTCACCCGAGAGGTTTACGACCACTCTGGCCATGGTCTAACGACACCAGAAGGGAGTACGACCGTTTTGGCCATGGTCAGAAGTCAGCCAAGCTGTTTACGACCACTTTGGCCATGGTCGAAGCCACTCGACCACATTGGCCGTGGTGGAGGTCGCCGACGACTTCGATCACGTTAGTACGAGAGGAAGTAAGAGATCTGAGGCTTCGATCGCGGTCGATAGTCGGCGGACCTTGACTACAACCACGTGGAAAATCGGCGGACTTCGACCACGTTGTGAGCGGTCTAGTGTGGTCGATAACGGTCGGTGTGGTCGTAGCTCTTGAGATTGGTCTGATTCGATCAATTGGGGACTTAAGCGGTCGGAGGTGCTCGTCGCGCCCGGTTGTGATCGGAAGCGGTCGCACGAGCTCGGAGCGCGGTCGGAAGTGGTCAAACGTGGTCGGAAGGGTTTCGACCACGGTGAAACAAGTCGTGCGTGGTCGGAATGGTTTCGACCACGGTAAATCTCGTTGTGCGTGGTCGGAAGGGCTTCGACCACGGTGAAACTCGGTGTATGTGGTCTGAACAGGGTTCGACTACGGTGGAAAGTGATGAATGTGGTGGAAGGTCTTGACCATGCGATGCGATCGTGGCTTGTTGAAAGCGGTCGTAATGACCTCAGGGTGGTCATAACGATGCAGGAAGAGGTCGTGAACTTTGGCGTTGCATATCTGTGAGTTCGACCGGTCGTGAAGTCGTTGAGACCGGTTGGGTAAGTCGTAGCGGCTAGCGATGGGCGTGGCATGTGTCTGCATGGTCGTAGCGAGCTTTGAGGTGGTCGTGATGACCTGCTGTGTGGTCGAAGGAAGCAGGGAGGTCTTCCAGGGCTTCGACCACTTCTTGAGTTGTGCATTCGAGTGGTCGTAGGAGGTTTACGATCAGGTTTTGTGCAGTGAGATCTTGTTGGTTGTGCCGATTGATGGTCTACTTATTTTGAGCGGTGCTATGAGATGGTGTGCTCGTCTGTGTGGCTGCAGGACTTCGGAGCTAGGTCATGGTGAGGCGTGGGAGGACCGGGACTAGACACAGGAGGTGTTGAGGTCCAGACGGTTGGAGACGTCGAGGATGATCGAGGCTGCTGAGGTGGTTGCGAGCCGGGAGACGAGGAACCGGAGCTGGAGCTGTCGAAGGTGGACACGACGGGCAGTGGTGAGGTGGATCGGGACTAGGCTCAGGGAGGAGTCGGAGGTCCAGACGGTCAGATGTCGGGTGCGGTCGTGTGCGACGGAACGGATCGGGACTAGGCTCAGGGAGGAGTCGGAGGTCCAGATGGTCAGGGTGCCGGTTGCGGTTGTGCGGCGCAGAAGCTTCGGGAAGGCGTAAGTGGCATTTTGAGAAATGCGGAAAGCTGCAAAGGAAAGTGGATTCTGTTGGTGTTAACGGGCAAAGCAGTGAAGCCGGTGGAGTTAACAGGTAAAGCACTAAGTTTGTTGGTGCTAATGGGCAAAGTGAGTGATAAAACCCGGTGTTAGGTGGGGTTTACGGGTTATCCCCAGTGTGGACTAATGGATGGATCCATTAGGGTTAGTCTCGGGTGTGAGGCTATAAAAGGGAGAGGGGAGGCAAGTGTTGGACTTGAGTTGGCCGGCTGGGCCTTGGAGGCGGCCGCCTCTCCCTCCCATGGGAGTTTGTGTGCGTGTGTTCACTCTAGGGTTAGAGCTTGCCCTCCCGAGGGGAGTGGCTATTGAGAGTGAGCCTGTACGGGAGAAGCAAGCAGAGTGTGTGCTTGAGCTCCTGCGTATGTGTTCTTTCCATTATCCAATTGCGTATGGGGACTCCTTTTGTAATCATTCATCTCTCTGTATCTATTTGAGTTATGCTGTTAGTTTGTTGTTTGGTCATCCTGATTGTGTTTTCTCCGTTTGTTCTCCTCTCGTTCTTGGCTTGTTTTTGAATCGCAGTGACATGTGGGATTGTGTGTAACACCCCAGCCTAACTTAGGCCCGAAATGCTACTAAAAATCCACAATATAACAACAACTAATATAAGTTACCTAAAAATTTTGGCATAATCTCCTTTGTTTATTAACCAGATAACAGTTCCAATAAGCATGAATAGCACAAGTTCTAGATAATAAACGGAAAGATAATATCAAATGGTACTAAGTCTTTATTACATTTAATCTGATGAAATATAAACTGAACCAATTAAGCTAACAAGCCTACAAGATTATCATGACTATCTTTATTTCTTATTGAAGGAATAGTGCACATGCAACGAAACTAATCCCTTTTTGATCCCATGTATGCCATTCTCACATTGGTACCTAAAACAAATAAACAAACAGCAAGAGTGAGTCCAACGACTCAGCAAGTATATCAACATCAATAACAATGATCATTAACTGACAAGTTAAACAATTAACATAGAACATCATGCTATGCAATATGATCAAAAGCTCCTCTTTCTCATCTCTTTCGCATTTTACCGGTAACGCGGAGTGTGCATCCGTCAATGCACACCCATGCCTGCACCCTCAGTGCATGGACCAATTGCACACACCGCAAGTGTGGGGACCTCGATGCTTGATCACCACATGACCAAGACTTCAACAATTCTCAATATGATGCATATATGTGAATGTATCAACAAGATAACGTGCATTCACCATACTACGCATCAACCAATCTCATAAATGCCATAATGTAAACAGAACATAAATAGCATTCTCAATTCATCACTTACTCATACTCACAATTTAAACAATCATGATTCAACCATCATCCAAACAATTCAAGAAATCCATAAACATACAGATTTTCACATCATAAATATACTTGCCTCAACCGCGAGAAAATGAAGAACGCGTAGAAGGCACAACCCCCGGAATCCGCTCTCCTTCTGAATATTTAATTAATAATTACTAACATAACAGTAACGGGTTTCTAGATACAAAATATCAGTAACCCCAATTACCCCAACAATTTATCTCAATTAAATCCCCAACTCCCCTCGGCCAAAACTGCTCATCCACAGACAGCCGACTTCAAAAATCCATAACATCCAGTACGTAAATTCATATTAAGCGTTCTCAGACTTTTTGGAAAGATAATTAAATTATCTAAATAAACTTAGTTGGGGAGCCTCTCTGATTCTGCCATTTTCTACCCGATCCAAACCCTTTTCTAAAACATCAAAATTCACATCGGACTCTCTGGACAGCGCACTAAAACAACCATAACTTTGGCCCAGATCATGGAAATCCGGACTACTTTACCTTTCTGGAAAGCTAAGAAAATTATCTACAACTTTCCTAACATGAAGAGTTTCTGAATCGCCCTACTTTTCATCGCACAAACCGATCTACTAACATCTGTCCAAAACTACCCCGATCTGCAGAACAGCAGCACTAGAAAATTCATAACTTTCGCTACACAAACCCGAATCACATGTTCTTGTACTCCCTGGAAATATAATTACGCCCTCTACAATTTTCTACAAGGGGTCCAGACCTGAATCCCGACGGAACTAGATCAAAACAGCCGACCAACAGAAACTGTCCTAATAGATCCGAAAACCGACGTCGCTAAACCAACTCAAATCAATCTAATACGGGGCAACGGGATTACCCTCGAAGACACGACGAAGAACACACGAATGTCCCGCTGAATCCTCCACTTGATCCTCTGGATCCTCGCAGTGCCGCGGCGGGGAGGAACGAAGCGGCGGCGGCGGCGGCGAAGAGCGGCGATGAGGACGACGAAGACGGCGACGAAGACGATGAAGATGCACCGGGCGGAGGCGACGCCGGGCTGCGGTGCAAGGATGGCGCGGGAAGGCGGCGGCGGCCGGGCGGCGAGGGGCGGGGGGCGCGAGGGACCAGGCGGCTAGGGTGCAAAGGAGGTGGGGCTAGGTTAAGAGGTGGTCTCCCCTTTGGGCCAAGAAAAACCCACCTGATCCAAGGCCTGGGCCCAGGTTGCCTTAGATTTTCGGAAAACCCCTCGTAACATTTTTAATTTTCAATCTTTTCCTTCTAGGTCCCTCTCTCTATTTAATAATTAAACAAACAATTGAATAACAAATAATAAAACATTCTGGGGTATCACATTGTGTTCCAAGCTAACTTGGCTAGCTTTGACCCACGAGCGGTTCGAATCTTTGATTTCAGTTTATAAACTCATTTCTTATGCGCTCTTGATCAAATCGCAAAAGGTCTCAATCAGATTGATAAGAGTTCAATTTAAGATTGGAATAGCTTCTTAAGACCTTAAGCAATATGCGCACAACATTTCCTGGCTAGACGAGTTCGTAATAGAAAGATATTTGGAGCATGGATCTTATGGTCAAGCGCCTCGCTGCTTCCTCTGTTTTGGTTTCGACCATTCCGTTCTCTTCGGACATGGCAGAGAAGTCTTTATTGACGATCGATCTCGGTTTCGATGGATCATCCGTGCATCGAGTGACTCGATCGACCACGAGTTGGCGTTCGATTTCTCTGTCACAGACGGTCTATCTCTTTGTCAGATCGATCATGAAAGAACATTTCGATTGTTTTGTTTTGTCCTCGGCGGCCAGCTTCTAGTTCTGTGTCGATGCGGTTTACGGTTCTCCGGTGAACATTCGATCTTTGTCTTCGTAGCTTGGTAGCTATTGGAGAACAAGATTGTGTGAATACTGGGAAAGTTTTTAAGGCACCATTCACCCCCCTCTGGTTGCTAGTTCAGTCCTACAAATATCTGAGTAGTACATTATTTGTGGATTGGCGGTATGAAGTGCAGCATTTGTATGCTTCTTTCTGAAATAGCAGATTGTGCTATGCAGAACACCTTCCACAATGGCAATGAGATGTTGAGAATGTAGGCCCCTAATAACCCAGTTGTACACCTCTGAAAGGTTAGTAGTCATTATGTCGTACCTTGCACCGTCCGTGTCATGCAGTAGGGAGCACTTCTCCATGGCTCTGCCTCAATCTAGTGTGGGAAGCACTTGATGTTCCTTGAGATTCTCCTCCTCGAGCTAGCAGGTTCAGTCTCTCCCAATGGTGTCAAGCGTTCGGGTTGTGCCGCCCCAGGAATGGGCGATCCCTTGGTCCTCACTTCGATGTGCTTTCTGGTGTGATCATGCAACAGTGACCATAGAACGTCAAATTTGCGTCTTGGTTCGCATAGCCGCCTCTTGAATAGTTTTATCAATAGTTACATTGGAAACTGCTTGGAGAAGTTCACCCCTAAGTGCCGAATGCACCATCTGTTCCTCCTATCTGGCTAAGGGAACTGCTCCTCGGGGTCTTGCTGAAGATTTCTTATGGCCTTCAGTATCCCAGCATGGTGATCATGGATTACGCACACACTAGGACGAACTCTAACAACTCCAACTCTCAAATGTCAAAAGAACCACAACTAGCTGTCATAATTCTTACTTTCAATGAATGCAATGGCCAAGGGCAGAATTTGATTATTGCCATCAACGCTAATGGTCATAAGGATCTGTCCCTTGTGTTTCCTGGTCAAAAGGTCCCATCAATTGATATCATGGGTAGCATATGGCTGAAAGCCTTAATGCAAGCACCAAAGGCTAAGAAGGCCCTCTGTAGTACCGCAAAATCTGGTGGCGTTATAGATGGCTTGTCCTTCACAATAGGGTACGTGCCTGGGTTTCTGTCTTTTAGCACCCGAAGCATACGAGGAATGTTGTTGTACGTCATCTCAAAGGACCCGAATTGTCTTTCCAAAGCCTTCTGCTTCGTTCTGTAATATCCCAAAAATGATTCGAGAGATAATCGATTAATTGGAGGGAATGACCTTATAGAAAAGAATTAAAAACAATGATTTTAGAGAGGAAATTCTGAAAATACCTAGCAACCTGGGCCTGGGCCTTGGCCCAGGGGAGGCCGACCAAAAAGGGGGAGGGGCCCCTCCCCACAAACCCTAGCCGCCACCTCTTTCCTCCTCCCCCTCTCTCCCCTTGTGCCGCACCTCTCCCCCCTGCACCTTGCGCCTCCAGCCACCCCTCTCCCTCCCCTCTCCTCCATTGAAGCCCCTTCTACCGGTGAAGAAGATCCCCGCCGCTGCCGGTCGAGCGGAGGAAGGAGATCGATCGCCGGGAGGTGCTTTTGGTCCGGAAGAAGAAGAAGACGGGTGATCTCAAGGGGATCCTCTAGGTAACTCTCCCTCATCTCAAATCCTTCTGTTTTTAGAGTAATTGAGGTTCTTGGCACGGGATTAGAAGGGGATTAGCAGATTGATTATTCGATTAGAGATTTCCTGCTATCTGCATGTAGATCAATCCACGCAGCGCGACTGTTTGCGTAGTTTAGACCCACGAAATGATTTTTTCTGCGGGTCTGACACAAAGGAAAATTGTAGAGGGCGACGAGATCTATTTTCTATAATGTTTCCAGAATTTTAGGCCGCGGGATTTGGGCGCAGCAGAGTCAGGAACTTTGCTGTTTGGCTGAGATGCAAACTGAGACAGATTTCGTTGGACTGTTTGGGGTAGTTTCGTGGGGATTCAGATCTGGACTTCTCCTAGATGGTTGTATAGGACGTTGTTATAGTTCCATGAAGTGCTAGAATGTGTCATTCAGACCTTTGTAGGAGAAGTTATGATTTTTCTTGTAGGACTATTCTGCAGATTGGAAGTTTTCTGTCAGGTTTTGGTAGTTTGGATTGGGCGATTAGAAAACGGGAGAATTAGAGGATATCCATATTATAAAAGTTGTAGATAATTGCCTTAGCTTTCCAGTGAGGTCAAGAAATCATGATTCTGACACTCGGGCTGAAAGTTATGGCAATTTTAGTGCGCTGTCCAGAGAACCCAACGTGAAATTGATGTTTTAGAAAATTGGATGGTGCGGGTAGAAGATGGCCGATTCAGGGGGATCACCAACTAGGTTTAGTTAGATAATTTAATTATCTTTCCAGAAAGTCTAAGAACACCCTATTCGGACTCCTTTACCAATAGATATGAATTTTTGAATTGATTGTTCACAGAGGAGGCAGGATGACCTGTAGGATTTGGGGATTGGAACCAAGTTAGACGAATTTACTAGTTCATGATTGTTTTTATTTGGGCAAAGGTTAGCTACTGTTGTCTTAACAAATATTATAATTATTATTCAGGTAGATGACAGATCCCAAAGGCAGCACCTTCTGCACGTCCCCCGTTTTCTCGCGTTTAAGGCAAGTATAATGATGGTTTAAAATTGTGAGTGTGGATTGTTGATGTTCGATGAATTGTTGATGTTTGATCTATATTATGAGTATATGTGTTCATGGTTGTGGTAAGGATGTATTGGCGCTGTTTATGGTTGATTGCAATTTAAAGTGATCATGAGTATTTCTGGTGCATAGATAATGTGAATGAAAGTTTTACTTATTGAGACATTCACGCATATGCATCATGTTGATTTATTGAAGTCTTAGTCACGAGATGACCAAGCGCCGAGGTTTCCGTCATGTTGATGACATGACGGGCTAAAGATCCCCATACTTGTGGAGTATGGGCAATTGGTCCCTGTACCAGATGGTACAGGCATGGGTGTGCATCGACGGATGTACACTTTGCATTACCAGTAAAATGCAGAAGAGAAAGAGATAAAGAGATTTTTGATCATCTTGCATAGCATAGCTTATTTATATTGTTGATGGATGAATTTGTGAAGTGATGTTTATGAATGTTCTTGTTACTATCTATTATATTTGCTGAGTCGTTGAACTCACTCTTGCTGTTGTTGTATTTTTTTAGGAACCTTTCGAGGTCGACATGCATGGGGAAAAGGAAAGATTAGCATTATTGCACTTTGCACATTCTACTTACAATGGATGAAAGAGAGGAGATTAAATAATAGTTGCATGAATTACTTAAGTAGAAGATGATTATCGATTGTCGGATTTAAATTGTAATAAAGGATTAGTATTCTTTTATGATGCTTCCGTACTTTATCTAAATTTTATAACTATGAACGTTCTAGTAAACCTAAGCCGATATTGCATAGAATTGATTATATTACTTGAGGTTATTCATTTCTTTTAAATATGCTTGTTGAAACCTCTGACTTAGACAATAAACAAAGGAGGTTCTGCCGAAAATTTTGTGTAGCATATTTAGTTTGTCATTGTTTTACTACTAGCTTGGTAGCATTCCAGGTCACTGCTTGATTGGGGTGTTACACGTACGCCACACATTCACGTAGCTAATCTTGTACTTAAATTTCTTGTTGATAGCTACCATGATGTGCTTAGCCTCCATGTCCTTCTTCTTCACTATATCTCCATACATCAAATTGTCTATGAAGGTGGACGTTAGGTTATGATGGCTCGGCAAAACACTACTAAGCATGCAGGAGTGCTGCTCCACCTTCGAGACAATCTAGCAATTCTCATGTTTCGGTCTATGTGCATTCACCCGTCAAGGACAATCGGCTTGTTCGCACTTGACGTTGTACTGCTCTTGGATAGATTTGATGGCTTGAAACGTCCGCTGCATGGACAGAGCCCACAGCTTAATGGCATCCTGCATGAATGCCTTGTCAGCAAACATTGAGTGCAACCGAACCTCTGCGCCATGGTACTCCAACCGTGATTCGTGCTCGTCATATGCGGCAACACCCTCAGCGTCAAACTTGTTTCATTCCTGGGGAATGGGAGGTTCGTCCTTATCTGAACTGCCTTTGTTGTCCTCTTATACAATTTCCTCTTCAGCCCAGGCCCTCTAGTCATTGCTCTCCATTTGACACACTATGTACTCCATATGCTCCCCTTCAACAGCCTATCCTATAGGCTGAGCGTGCGGTGACCGATCTTCATCTCCTGCATCTACCGCGTTGGCCTCGTTACGAGCAACATCCTCAGCACCCTCCATAACAACAGCCTCCAGGTCCTCTTCTTCTCCAACATGCTGGACGCCCGAGCTGCTCGCACCACCCGGATGATACCCATCGGCAAGGCCTAGTACATCTTCTTTTCTGCATGGCTGCACAAGCAAAGACACACTCGTAACTACGACGCCAACAGCCTTCCAGAAAGCCCTTCCACACAACCGTGTGCATTAGTCTTCTTAACTCCCATCTAATTTATGTGGGAGACCAGCTCCAAAGCTTTTGTATGACAACGCTGCACATCTCAGGGTCAAAGGAGAAGCTCTAGGTCAGCCAGTTAATCACATTTGCGATTCATGCATTCTCGTTGTCCATGTGTACCAGAGTGGCTTGCAGAAAATTGCTCAAGTCAACACCGTACGGACTTTCATAAACGGTGCCAACACCATAATTCACTTTCAATGTAGTGAATACCGATCTGGCTGGTGTCTGCCTACAAGTATTTTCAATATTGCAACTAGTCAAATCGCATCGCACATTATGCAAGTACTGGTATACTGTTATTTACATTTCTCTGACCGTCATTTATCGTGAACAACTACACTACCGTGTAGTTAAGGTGTTGTTCATTCCTAAGCCGAGGCCGCATTGAATGTGTAGACCTCTTCAAATCGGTCAATTTTCCCTCATAGCGTAACCCTTCCATTGCCCGTAGAAACAACCTTCTATTTTTATGTCTTTTGTTACTTCAAATATAATGATTCCATTATAATTTATGGGGACAAATAATTTACGGCAAATAACATGCTACGCTACGGTGGTTTACTAACAAACCTCCCGCCGAGCAAAGCTACTTATCGCATTTTCATTTATGGAAATCTTCTTGATTTGTCCCCTACCGCCCATTAGTCTTGACTCACCACCGGTATACTCATTTTAATTGTAATATGCTAGTTCTAACGGTATCCGTGATTTTTCAGTGTACTGAAGACATTCTTAATTAATCATAAAAGTTGTGTACTAATGTTTTGCATTTCAACGTCACTATCAAAAATTTTAACAGTACTCTAACATGCTACTGGATGATCACAATTAAATATTTGCACCTAAGTAAATTAATTATACGTGTGCTTCTCCTCCCTTTTATTTTCTTCCTCCTCTCTTCTTGCTTTTCTTATGGCCTGTCTAAACGAAATTATACTACTATTTCTCTAACTATAATTTTCTATGCATACTACCTATATTATTCTTCACACTAAACAAACTATTTACTTACTACAAAAATAGTGACTAAAAGATAAAAATTACCTTGCAGATGAATCACTCCTCCCAAAAATAGCACAACCTCCTCTTCTTCCAAGAACTGAACATGGACTGCTTTCAAGACCAACAATAATATATCTGTAGAACTGACTGCAAGCTTGCTCTCTTTTGATTCTCAGGAAGAAGTGCTGAAAAACAAGCTGCTAACAAAGATGCGGTTGGCGAGAAAACCAAATCGAGAAAAAAGCGGAAAAAGGAGTTCAGCAAGAAGCTGGCATGGAGAGGATTAATAACAACTAACAAATTCGGTTTTGCATATCGAAACCTGCAGATAGATCAAGAAAACAAATGGATCAGAAAGAAAAGCAAAACCGAAAAGAGAGAGCGATCAAAAGAGAAACCGATCGAGACTTGAAAGAAGAAGTAGCCATATCGCTTGAAAACAAAGAGGAACAAGTGAGTACCGAGGAACACAAAACAAGAGAGATCGCTGTTCTTCTGCTGCTCTTCTCGGTTCAAAGAAGAGCAAATCACGAGAGAAATAGAAGGAGCGTAATGCAAGCGATTTTATTGCAACACAGAGTTGACGGCAGATCAAGATGTAGATCAGAAAGCAAGCAATGCTGAATCGAAAGTACTAGAGAAGCGGTGAGAATAGACCATGTAAGGATCAATCAAAACTGGCTGCAGCCCAAAACTGAACATACCGGATACTACCGATCGGAGAAAGCAACAAAGAAAGGCAAACGAAAGCAAAACCAAGAAAAGCATTCAGAGGACACGAAGGCGCGATGGTAGCTAAAACTTGACAAAGACAAAGAAAACTCAAGTAAAGATGAAAACCCAAACCAAAGAGGATTGAGTGCTCCTTTTCCCAACTTAAACGATTAGAACTCCATCCAAAAGACAGCTTGACCTCGGGAACAAGCTGAACACAACAGAGAGCAAGTTTGCTGAAGGGATAAAAATGGATAGATCAAGAACGCAGAGACCAAAGCAAATGATTTTGCAGCACTCAAATTCAAAGGTTCAACTCAAACTTATCTCTAGCGAGAGGAGCGAGAGTGACAAAGAGAATAATCAAACAAAGAACACAAAGAAATGAAGTCATGAAACTGTCTCATCTCGGTCAAAGGTTTTCTCATACAGATTAGAGGAGATGAATGGTTACACATAGTCTTGCTACAACCCACTCAACCATCTCTTACAATGCGAGACAACACTCAAATCGAAAAGAGATAACAAAAGAAAACCTCACAACACACACACACACATGGAGAGCAAATGCACAAAACCCTCAAAGGCTATTAGAGAATACCCTCTATTTATAGCCTCCACTAACGGGTTCCCCATTTGCTTTATCCATTAGTACTCAACAACTCTGCGCTTTATCCATTAGCGCCAACAACCTCCGTGTTTTACCGTTAAACCCGAACGAGCCCGCCCCGCTATGCGACCTCGCGAAATTACCATTTCGCCCCTCCTGCACCTTCCGGGATGCTTCCGCGCTCCTTGTCGTCCACGACTCGCAACCACCTCGAGTTCACGCCGTCTTCGACACATCTCGACCGTTCTGACCTCGACACCGCCCGTGTCTAGTCCGGTCACCTCGTGTCTCGCCACGACTCCGTCTCGACGTCCTGCAGCCAACACAGACAAGAAACAAATCAAATAGCACCGCTCGATACATGTAAACATAATAACATCAGCAAACTTGTCGAATCATCAGAATATGCATCATAATCCCATACGACCAAGTTTGACCAAGTCCGACTGAGCCCATTACACCACGCAACGTCAAGGTCTGAGCCAACCAACTCAAACTCGACTTTCCTAAACCGATGTCAATTACTCATCATACACACAAGATGACCTCCACATGTCTCTCAATCTCCCCCTTGATGAGTATATTGACAAACCCAGAAAAAGCATGAAGTTGAGTTTGAATAATCCAACATGGTCCAAAGAAGGAAATGAAGCTAATGACCATGTCAACAGAAGGAATAACTAGAGCAACTAAAGAAAGAGCAAATTGTTCTCCAAGCCTAGATTCCCAAAAGACTTTTTCTCCGCTATTCTCCCCCTTTTGGCCATAAACACATCAATGATGCAAAAGAGAGAATATGACATGACATTGGATGGAATGGCTGAAGTTTGTTTGTTCTAAGCATTTAGAACCATGAATATTATCCAAAATGACCATAACGAATTACACCAAGCCATAACTCAATTAAAAGGCTATCTAGATCATTATAAGATATGTATATGCCAACTAAACCAAAGAGATGACAATATGAAATGTAGTGCAATTTGTGAGCAAGTCAAGTCATCAATAAGCAAAGTCTAGCTAGAGACATCCAAGGATGATGCAGGCCATGTCAATTAAGCTAAGCGGAACCAAGAAGCTAATATTGAGTCCAAATAGAGTGCTATATACTCAAGAGTGAAACATTGGTTCAAGTACTTGGTTCTTTTAGTAGCTTAAGCAAATTGAGCACAAATGATATATTTTCTTTTGAAACTTATGGTCGTTTCCAACCAATATTTTTATCATGTGCTAGATCTCAAGCCTTATGCGACCACTTCAAGTAATGAGCTTAAGAAGATGGTCTTGGTCATCCAAAACTCCCCCTGAGTTCATGCCTAGTGCAATGGCAAGCCGTCTCATGAGAAAGAATTGGTGAGATCAGTTTTTTTCGCACAAAAGAGATCTTTTCGCCTTTTAACAGATTGTACTAACTTATGCATCATCAAGAGACTAAAACAGCTCAATCTAAGGCTCAATAGAGATTCAACGCTCAACTCAGCCTACTTGACATGGCATGGATCATAAAAGGATAACTCAAGAAAGAATAATCTCAAGTGCTAACATGACAAGTTTTAGTTCAAATTCAGCAAGTTTAATTAACTTATCATGGCACAAGCTAGTTTACACATATAAAGTCATGATAAATATACAAATAAGCACAAGTCATGGTAAGGTGTAAAACATTTTAAGCATGTCATAGCAGAATAATAATCAAGGCTCAATGTAGTTATATTCATTGTAGAATGACATGCAGAAAATCCAGCTCCCCTTCAACATAAAGTGCAACTTTTAGTTCAAGTTGAGTTAAGTTAACATTAAGATCTAGAAGTTCCCAAATGAACTCCCCCTAAACCAAAGCAATAGAAACGAGATGTCTTGGCAAAGAAAACAAGGAAGGCGGTCCTTAAAGCATAGACAAGATATAGAGGCAACTATGGCTCAGACTGACACTCATCAACCCCATATGACTCCAGGACTATCAACTGGACATCTAACAGACTAAGGAGCAAACACGCACCTGCCTGCACGAGAGTGGCCCAACCCTCGCTAGAACCTATAAGCAGTGGGTAAGCTCGACCTAGTAAGAAGAGAACCAGCTAATAAGCAGCATCCTAGAATCACAAGATAAGAGTAAGAAGTCTAAGCAACTCGGCAAGAGAACCACTCTAACCTATGCTAGAAGGACTAAACCTAATGCCCCCGTATGCAATGCAATCAGAAAGGAGTAAGAGCATAATAAATATAGTAAGCGATGACAAGACAAATTCCCCTCACAATGTCTATAAGGACAAACCACCCCAAGCTCTCCCGTAGAAGGACTAACCTATGCTAGAAGGACTAACCACTCTAACCTATGCTAGAAGGACTAACCCGAATGCATCCCCATGAAATGCAGCAGAAAGGAGCAAGAGCATAAAAAACAAGATAGATCATGAAGCACAAAGCTCCCCCTCACAACAGTCCATAAGGACAAACCACCCCAAGCACTCCCCGTAGAGCTGAAAACCTAGAGCTATCCAAAGGCTTGGTGAAGATGTCAGCCAACTAGTGGTCACTCTCCACAAACTGGAGCACGATGTCACCCTTCTCCACATGGTCTCTAAGGAGTGATAGCGAATATCGATATGCTTGGTCCGAGAATGCTGCACTTGGGTTCTTAGCAATGTTAATCGCAGAAGTGTTATCACACAAGAGTGGAACACTAACTATGACTAACCCAAAGTCCCACATGATCGAGGCCATCCAGCACACGCTACAAAGAATCGGTGACAAAGAATGTACTCGGCCTCTGCGGTGGATCGTGCAACACCGGGCCCTTCCTCGAGGACCAGGATAATGGATCGCGCGTAGGCTACGCAAGCAGAAAACAAAACTTTTCTACCGCGCACACAAGGACATCATGCTTAAGGAGGGATCATGGATCGTTACCACTAGACGCAGCAGCAATGAAGAAGAGTTGGAGCCGATCCAACCACGCTGTCGAGGTAGTAGTGGAAGTAGCCGATCGTCCCGAACCGATCGTCTCCTCCACGCGATCAACCACACCACGAGCGATCCAATCAGAGGTTGTTGATGCCGATCAACGCCGCAACGAGTAGCCTCCACCGGTATCCACACGTCCGGGCGGAACGCCGATCGCGAGTGTACCAAAGACTCATGACGACTAGGGTTTGGCTCGGAGGTGGCGGCGTGGTTTAGCTCGGGATTATCGGATGCAACCCTCGGCCTCGCCTCCATATATAGACCTCCTCACTTGGGCCTCATGGACCGAGGCCCAATAGAGTCTATCCGGATCTCTATCCGAATTGAGCCTACATCCCAATCGCATTCAATTAGTGTTCCAACCTGCTAAGTGTGCGACCAGAGGTTCACGATACTTGGTCGCGACCGTAAACACCTTTCCGGTCACCACATTAATAGCGGTCTCTAGTAAGACATATTAACCCCAATGTATACGTAAAGATCATATCTACCGAACACGTAATGTTCTCAAGTACTAATCCCTTTGCCTCACGATATAGATTAAGCTCAAGGCGAGACCCGTGTCATCCTCTTAATAGCTCAATCACTCTCTCGATTCCGTGATGGATTATAAACTCGTGATTGACTCTCAATCACCTTGGCATGGCCATGCACTTTCATAATCCATTACATCGAGGGCCCGAGATATCTCTCCCATAAGGAGGGCAAATTCTATCTTGATCATTCACATCCCACTACATGTTTCATGGCAAACCCAAAGACTACTTTTATGACTACCCAGTTACGGAGTAGTGTTTAGTAGTCCCAAAATAAGCTACTACGCATGCTGGGAACCATGATGATCTCAAGTCTAAGGATTCCACATAAATACTACTTGAGACCAACCGATGACACATGGAATCTCTGCGGTGTCTCATGGCGGGTCTATCCAACACATGTTCACTAACACATGTCCATATTATTGATTTGGTATCTCCATACCATGATCCATGAGACATGATCATCAATCAATACATATGCTGATCTTTGAATCATATTTGTTCCTCATATGAAATTTGATCAGGGATCATTTAGAAATAGCAACATTTTGGCATTAAGAGTCTCATGAATAAGTCACATACTCATTGATCAATAATGATAATGTCTATTTCAAGGAACAAAGCAATGTATCATAAACATAGTATGTGATATATTCAACATCTCCATGTTGCCTCTAGGGCATATCACCAACAGTCTCCCACTTGCACTAGAGTTAATCATGTAGGTATCTAATACCCATTGCCCTAGTGTGAGCCTCATGCTTTGGCTGGGGAAGCGGCTTTGTCAACGGATCTGCAATGTTCAAATCTGTTTGTACTTTGCATATCTTCACATCGCCTCTCTCCACAATCTCGCGGATGAGATGAAATCGCCGCAGAATGTGCTTGGATTTCTGGTGCGATCTAGGCTCCTTGGCTTACGCAATGGCTCCACTGTTGTCACGGTAGAGGTCCATTGGGTGGAGGCACTAGCCATCACACCAAGCTCAGAAACAAATTTCTTGATCCAAACAACCTCTTTAGCAGCTTCAGAAGCCGCTATGTACTCGGCTTCTGTTGTAGAATCAAGAACTGCCTCCTCGCTTGGAACTCTTCCACCACCGCTCGCCATTCAGTGTAACACAAATCCAGATTGCGATCTAAAATCATCTTTGTCAGTTTGGAAGCTAGCATCGGTGTAACCATTTACAACGAGCTCTTCCTCACCCCCATAGACGAGGAACACATCTTTAGTTCTTCTCAAGTACTTCAAGATGTTCTTTACGAAATCAAGTGACTTTCACCGGATCCGACCGGTATCTACTTGTAGCACTTAAAGCATACGAGACATCCGGACGTGTACAAAGCATGGCATACATAATGGACCCAATAGTCAAGCATATGGAATCGCATTCATTTTATCCCGCTCATCGTGTACTAGGACACCGATTCTTGCTAAGATTTATACATGTGACATAGGTAGAAAGCCTTTCTTGGAATCCCGCATGTTGAACCTTTTCAACACCTTGTCAATGTACGTATCTTGGCTTAATCCAATCACCTTTTGATATATCTCTATAGATCTTGATGCCAGAATATATGCCGCCTCCTAAGTCTTTCATAGAGAAACTATTTTCAATGAAGACTTAATGATTCGACATAGGAATGTCATTTCCGATCGAGAATATGTCATCCACATATAAGACCAAAAACACGAGTACGCTCCCACTAGCCTTTTGTAAACACAAGGCTCTTCTTCGCTCTTGATGAAACCAAACCCTTTGATTACTTCATCAAAGCGAATGTTCCAACTCCGAGATGCTCGCTTAATCCATAAATGGATCTTTGCAGCTTGCATATCTTTCCACCGATGATTGCGGATCGACAAAACCCGTGGGTGTGTCATGTACACATCCTCACTCGATTTCCATTAAGGAAAGCTGTTTTGACATCCATTTGCCATATTTCATAGTCGAAATAAGCAGAATTGCTAGAATGATCCGAATAGACTTTAGCATTGCGACGGCGAAAAAGTTTCATCATAATCAACACCTTGAATTTGTTTGAAACCTTTGGCCACTAATCGCGCTTTATAGATGTGAACATTTCCATCTATGTCTATCTTTTCTTGAAAACCCATTTGCACTCAATGGTTTTAACACCATCGTGGATCAACCAAGTTCCAAACTTGATTACCGTGCATGGATTCAATTTCGGATCTCATGGCTTCAAGCCATTTCTCGTAGTCTCGGTCCCACCATCGCTTCTTCATAGGTCTTAGGTTCATCGTTGTCAACAACAATATATCCCGTTGTTGAGTAGTCAAGAACATGTACCTCTCGTACACGATGTGACCTCTCGACCTACGTGGTGCGTGTGTCCACAACAGGTTCTTCAACAGTTTGTTCATCCTGCTGTGGTTCTAGGAGCTGAAACGCTTTGGTGTTTCTCGAATTTCTTCAAGTTGCACCATGCTCCCACTATCCCTTCTTGAGAGAAACTCTTTCTCTAAGAAGACACCATGCCAAGCGACAAACACTTTGCCTTCTTCTTGATTATAGAAGTAATATCCTTTTGTTTCCTTAGGATACCCGATAAAGAAGCATTTATCGATTTAGGGTGAGCTTATCGATTGTAAATGTTTTACATAAGTCTCACATCCCCAAATCTTAAGAAAAGACAAGATAGGACGTTGTCCCGTCCACATCTCATATGGTGTCTTTTCTACCGATTTTGATGGAACCTGCTTAGTGTGAAAGCTACTGCTTCAAGAGCGTACCCTAAAAAGACAACGGAAGATCATCGTGGCTCATCATGGAGCGCACCATATCTAATAAGGTGCGATTTCTCGCTCGAATACCCCATTCCATTGAGGTGTTCCAAGGAGTCAATTGTGGAACAATTCCACAATCCTTCGATGATTGCCAAACTCATGGCTCAAATACTCGCCTCCACGATCGATCGTAGAAACTTGATTGTCTTGCCTAAATGATTTTGCACTTCATTTTGGAATTCTTTGAACTTTTCAAAGGATTCGACTTATGTTCATCGGTAGATATATCCATATCTACTAAAGTCATCGATAAAAGTTATGAAGCATCGAAACCACCTCTAGTCGTTGAGCTCATTGGTCCACATACATCGAATGTACGAAAGTGCCAATAAGTCACTTGCCCGCTCACCTTGACCTATGAAAGGTGCTTTTGTCATCTTGCCAAGTAAACAAGATTCGCATGTCTCAAATGATTCAAAATCAAATGAGTGCGAATACCATCTCTATGGAGCTTCTCCATGCTTTCTCATTTATGTGACCTAAGCGACAAGTGCCAAATAAACGTGGGATTCAAATCATTCGATCGTTGCCTATTTGCATTAATGTTATAGACCGATGACTCTTCAAGAGTAAGAACATATAACCCATTCACCAATGGAGTATGACAATAGAACATATCTTTGAAATAAAGAGAACAACTATTGTTTACAAATCTAAAGTCATAACCTTCGCTTGTAAACATGAAGCGAAATAATGTTCTTCGAAAGAGATGGAACACAATAACAATTATTCAATTCCAAAACTAATCCTGAAGGTAAAGACAATGGCATGGTGCCAACAGCCACCGTAGCAACTTTTGCTCCATTGCCAACGTGAAGATCCACTTCGCTCCTCCTCAAACTTCTACTTCTTCTTAGCCCCTGCAACGATTTGCAAATGTGAGCAACCGATCCGGTATCAAATACCCAAGAATCAGTAGAAGAAGTGGCAAGATTGATTTCTATAACATTTATACCTGGAGCGGAAGTCGTACTTCCCTTCTTCTCCTTAAGATCCTCCAAGTACTTTGGGCAGTTCCTTTTCCAATGCCCTGATTGCTTACAGTAGTAGCAATCGCATCGAGCAGGGCCCTTCTTGACTTGCTTGGCCTTAGAACCGCCGCGATCTCATCGGAGCTAACTTTCTTTGACCGCCTTTCTTTACATAGGGCTTGCCCTTGCCTTTCTGCATCATCATCACATGATTGGTGCTTTTCTTAATGCTTTCCTCGGCAGATTTTAGCATCCCATGCAACTCAGCCAAGGTCTTGTCCATGTTGTTCATGTGATAGTTCAGAATGAATGGCTCAAAGCTCGGGGAGCGATCAAGAATCACATCAAGAGCCAACTCTTGGCTAAGGGAAAACCAAGTTTTCCAGACTCTCAATGTAGCCAATCATCTTAATCACATGAGGGTCGACGGATTCCCTTCTCGCAAGCCTCGCACGCAAACAAGGACTTTGAAGTGTTGAACCTCTCATGTAATATCCCGAACGTCGTTACAAAATAAGATTTTAAATCAATCGCGGAATCGCCGGTTTTTCGGTAAATCGCGGGAAGGGAAAAATATAAATTGTAGAACATTGTAAAATGAATTAAATAAATTAAAACAATTAATTTAAATGTTTTGGGCTGTCCAGAGGGTGGGCTACCGCTTTGGGCTGGCCACCCAAATGGGGCCGTACCCCTCCCAAACCCTAGCACCCCTCTTTATAAACCCTCCTTGGCCCTCCACCCTCCCCCACCCTTTGGCCACCCCAACCCCCTTGGGCGCCTCCCCATCCCCTAATGCTGCCATGGGTGCCCCAAGAGTTGCTGCCCTTGGAGAAGAAGAAGGAGAAGGAAAAGAAGGAGAAGGAGAAGAAGGAAGGAGAAGGAAGGAGAAGAAGAAGAGGAGGAGAATTTTGGGGAATTTCTTCAGATTGGTAATTTTATCTCATCCCAAACCCTCTGTTTTTAGGAATAATTAGGGTTCTTGGCACGGATTATGATGAGAGATTATAGTTTAATTGCCCGATTAGAGTTTAATCGCGGGCTGATTTTAGATCTATTCGCGCAGCGCGGCTTGTCTCGTGGGTTAGATCTAGCAAACGAATTTTTCTGCGGGTCTTCCCAAAAGGAAAGTTGTATAGGACTTCTAGATGTATCTCCTGTATTTTTTTCAAATTTTTCCTCCAAGGGATCTGGGAGATACGGGGTCGCCAAAACCGCTGTCCGGCAGGCGGCCAGATCGGTGCAGCCCGACGGTAAACCGTAGTTTAAAATTAGAAAACAAAATTTCCTTCGGGTCTTCCCAAAAGGAAAATTGTATATTACTTCCTTATGTATCTCCTGTATTTGTTTCAAATTTTTCTACCGAGGTATCTGGGAGATAAGGAGTCAGAAATACCGCTGTCCGGTAGGCGGACAGATTGTTACAGTCCGACTGTAATCCGGAGTTTAAAAATAGTAAACGAATTTTCTGGACTTGGCCGTAGTTGAGAAAGTTGTAGATAATTTATATATATAGCTTCTGTATAAATTTGAGAATTTTTATACCTCTGTGCTGTCGTGGGAACGCGTTTGAACGCGGCTGCCCAATCTACCAGAGCAGAGTCCTTCCTCTGTTTTGGGCATTAAATTACTCCTAGCTGTTTTTAAAATAAAAATAGGTGTTCTCCATGAAAATTGTAGGTTTTTAAGTCATGAATCCAGAGAGGTATTATTTGCTGTATTTTGATCTATATTTTTAAAGATACGAAATTGTGAAGCAGCGCTGCTACAGATGATAATTTGTTGAATTGTTGCGGGAGAGTAGTTTGTGCGGTTCGGTTTCTAGCGATGTTTATAATTATTATGTTGTGCTTGTATGCTGTGGTTGTGTGCTGAGAGTTGTCTTGTGGACAGGTGGTCTTGTCCCTGAGCACTCTTGATCTTTGTTGATCTTCGCTTCGTCGGTTTGAGGCAAGTGAATGTAGCGGTGGTTGCTACCGTTTAACTTGTTATTCCTTCTATTGGCAATTCACATTATTATCTTAATCTTTTATATGTTGCCATGATCGCATGATATTTTAATTGTGGAGATGATAGCAAGCATTGATATGTTGATATTATGCTAGTAGACATGTGGAATTCCTGCTTAATGTTATATGGTGGAACATGAAATTAATTTGTGGTGGATGTGGAGATATTGAGAGCATGATAATGCTCCTTGTGGATGAATTAATGTGATTTATGATTTATCATATCATTCATGTCATATCATGTCATTTGCATATGTGGATGTCGCCAGCACCTAGCCGCGACTGCAAGTACAACCTCTTCTCCATGGAAGCGCTTCCCTTGGAAAGAGTGAAGGAAGATAAGCATTCATATGCATTGATTTGTTGTTTAAATGACTGCATCCATATGCCATTTTGCATTCATATGCAATATGTTGTGGTGAAGATATGATGTGGAAAGATTTATTTGCATCCATATGCAATATGTTGTGGTGAAGATATGATGTGGAAAGATTTATTTGCATCCATATGCAATATGTTGTGGTGAAGTTATTTTGTGGATTATTCAACTCCATAGTTGTAGTGTGGAATTTAAAGTTTCATTGTTGTGTTGTGGATTTGGCTCATGTGAGCTATATGTGGTATGAGGATTGTGGTTGCGGTCGTGGAATGGGACTCGTCCCTTGTGTATGGTAAGGGTTGTGATTGCGGCATGAAATTCTTTTCTCATATACATATTAATTGTTGATAGCAAATGTGCATGTGAGAAATAATAATGTATTGAAGTAAAACATACATATGTTTTATTGCCTTTGGTAGTGGTAGTGGATGATGTTTAAAGTAGTTAAACAGGATTGATTTGCTATTACTTTACCGTCATGGATAGTGTTTTGATGTTGAGGATCTAAACATTGTTAATTGTGAAAGATTTAATGTTGATGATTAATCTATTGTGGTTATGGAGGATTAAATGTTTCTTTGCATTTAATAGAGGATAAAAGACGCATTCATATGACAATTAAATCTTAAATTAAAGAGGTATTATTCATAGAAGTTTATGGTGGTTTAAATATTTATGAACATAAATTGTAATTGTGGATGTATGGGATTATAATGATGATGTTTAAATTGCTTGTAGTTTGAGTAACTTGTTAAACAGCTTTGTTTGTTTGAGATTTTATCTCACTCTTGCTTCCTCTCCTCTGGTGGACTTTGAGCATGCATTGGGAAGGGTAGAGCGCACCGCATTTGGATGCACTTGTATTATAATCTTAATGCTGAAATAAAGTTGAAATAAATCTAGTCTTTGTTTAGCTATCTTGTAGAGAATTGTTTCGTCTTATTAATGTTAATTTGGAACCGTTCCTTTGGTTATTATTGTTTAAGTTGAGATGAATATTAAATTGTTCTCATTGTTCTCATTACTTCCTAGTTGTTTATGCTTCCGCTTATATTATCTTGTTTATTTATTGTTGTCGATTTTGTTCTTGTAAATTGACTAGCTGTAGAGTAGTTTTAGTAGCATCCCAGGGCATTGTGGGTCTTGGGGTGTTACATCTCAGCCCTTGCTTGGTTCTCAAACATACCATGCAACCTCACAATGATATTGTAGGCATCCGTGTTCTCATATTGCTTCAAGCTCGAGAGGACATTGTGGCAAGCATGAGACACTCACATCAAGGCAATCATTCGTTTGCTTCTCATAAGCTCTCCGTGCAGCCACAGTAGCATTATCACGCAAGTCATCAGGATAAGGAGACTCAAGGACATACTCCTTGCGCTCTTGCTTGAGAACAATTCTCAAGTTGCGATACCAATCCAAAAGTTCGTTCCATTGAGTTTTTCTTTCTCAAGAATAGATCGCAAATTAAAAGAACTGGATGCGCATTAGTTGACATGATCTACAACAAAGAATATGCAAAGTTTAGCACTATGTTCATGTTTGATCTTCCATTAAACAATTTAACAAAGATACTCCCACTATATGTTTTGTAATCGTCTTCCTCTAACGACATATAGTGGTCAAGATCCATGTTCATCTAAGTTCTAGTGAGTTTTGGCATCACTGCTAAAAACCTAGTGACGTAGGTAAGCAACACTTGCTAATCACATCTTATGTGACTCTTGTTTGTTGGGTGGCATCCAATGCCCCGGCTCCCAACGCCATGCCCCAAGGCCCAAATCCAATTTGATAGCCTTGTCAAGTAAACCAATACTATGCATGTGGATGTCCGACATCCACCCTATTAGATCAAGATAGTTGATGGTACTCGCTTTGGCCAGACCTAGCAAACAATGATCATGATTCTTATAGGCAAAGAATTGGAAGGGCATCAAAACAAAATTCTTAATTTTCTTGAGAGAAGCTATTCTATCATGAAAACACACCCTCTATAGGTATGGCATGAAAGAATAGTATGACAAGAAAAAAATCCAGCTCCCCTTCAACATAAAGTGCAACTTTTAGTTCAAGTTGAGTTAAGTTAACATTAAGATCTAGAAGTTCCCAAATGAACTCCCCCTAAACCAAAGCAATAGAAACGAGATGCTGGCAAAGAAAACAAGGAAGGCAGTCCTTAAAGCATAGACAAGATATAGAGGCAACTATGGCTCAGACTGACACTCATCAACCCCATATGACTCCAGGACTATCAACTGGACATCTAACAGACTAAGGAGCAAACACGCACTGCCTCACCGAGAGTGGCCCAACCCTCGCTAGAACCTATAAGCGGTGGGTAAGCTCGACCTAGTAAGAAGAGAACCAGCTAATAAGCAAGATCCTAGAATCACAAGATAAGAGTAAGAAGTCTAAGCAACTCGGCAAGAGAACCACTCTAACCTATTGTAGAAGGACTAAACCTAATGCCCCCGTATGCAATGCAATCAGAAAGGAGTAAGAGCATAATAAATATAGTAAAGCAGTACAGCACAAATTCCCCCTCACAACAGTCTATAAGGACAAACCACCCCAAGCTCTCCCCGTAGAAGGACTAACCTATGCTAGAAGGACTAACCACTCTAACCTATGCTAGAAGGACTAACCCGAATGCATCCCCATGAAATGCAGCAGAAAGGAGCAAGAGCATAAAAAACAAGATAGATCATGAAGCACAAAGCTCCCCCTCACAACAGTCCATAAGGACAAACCACCCCAAGCACTCCCCGTAGAGTGAAAACCTAGAGCTATCCAAAGGCTTGGTGAAGATGTCACCAACCGGTGGTCACTCTCCAAACCGAGCACGATGTCACCCTTCTCCACATGGTCTCTAAGGAGTGATAGCGAATATCGATATGCTTGGTCCGAGAATGCTGCACTTGGGTTCTTAGCAATGTTAATCGCAGAAGTGTTATCACACAAGAGTGGAACACTAACTATGACTAACCCAAAGTCCCACATGATCGAGGCCATCCAAAGCACCAGCTACAAAGAATCGGTGCAAAGAATGTACTCGGCCTCTGCGGTGGACTGTGCAACACCGGACTGCTTCCTCGAGGACCGGATAATGGATCGCGCGAGGCTACGCAAGCGTAAAACAAAACTTTTCTACCGCGCACACAAGGACATCATGCTTAAGGAGGATCATGGATCGTTACCACTAGACGCCAGCAGCAATGAAGAAGAGTTGGAGCCGATCCAACCACGCTGCGTCGAGGTAGTAGTGGAAGTAGCCGATCGTCCCGAACCGATCGCTCCTCCACGCGATCAACCACACCACGAGCGATCCAATCAGAGGTTGTTGATGCCGATCAACGCCGCGAGCGCCGCCTCACCGGTATCCACACGTCCGGGTGGAACGCCGATCGCGAGTGTACCAAAGACTCGCGAGCGCCTAGGGTTTGGCTCGGAGGTGGCGGCGGGTTTAGCTCGGGATTATCGGATGCAACCCTCACCCCCGCCTCCATATATATAGACCTCCTCACTTGGGCCTCATGATCGAGGCCCAATAGGAGTCTATCCGGATCTCTATCCGAATTGAGCCTACATCCGAATCGCATTCAATTAGTGTTCCAACCCGTTAAGTGTGCGACTGCAGGTTCACGTATACTTGGTCGCGACCCGTAAACACCTTTCCGGTCACCACAGTAATAGCGGTCTCTAGTAAGACATATTAACCCCAATGTATACGTAAAGATCATATCTACCGAACCTCGTAATGTTCTCAAGTACTAATCCCTTTGTCTCACGATATAGATTAAGCTCAAGGCGAGACCTGTGTCATCCTCTTAATAGCTCAATCACTCTCGATTCCGTGATGGATTATAAACTCGTGATTGACTCCTCAATCACCTTGGCATGGCCATGCACTTTCATAATCTATTACATCGAGGGGCCCAGATATCTCTCCCATAAGGAGGGGCAAATTCTATCTTGATCATTCACATCCCACTACATGTTTCATGGCAAACCCAAAGACTACTTTTATGACTACCCGCCACGGAGTAGTGTTTAGTAGTCCCAAAATAAGCTACTACGCATGCTGGGAACCATGATGATCTCAAGTCTAAGGATTCCACATAAACACTACTTGAGACCAACGATGACATATGGAATCTCTGCAGTGTCTCATGGCGGGTCTATCCAACATATGTTCACTAACACATGTCCATATTATTGATTTGGTATCTCCATACCATGATCCATGAGACATGATCATCAATCAATACATATCGATCTTTGAATCATATTTGTTCCTCATATGAAATTTGATCGGGATCATTTAGAAATAGCAACATTTTGGCATTAAGAGTCTCATGAATAAGTCACATACTCATCGATCAATAATGATAATGTCTATTTCAAGGAACAAAGCAATGTATCATAAACATAGTATGTGATATATTCAACATCTCCATGTTGCCTCTAGGGCATATCACCAACACAGGAAACGAGAGAAGTGCCAATGAATTGGCAGGTGCCCGAAATGCTCTTCCTGCTCATCCTCTGACCGAGAAAGTCGCATCTCTTTTGATTCTCAGGAAGAAGTGCTGAAAACACAACCGCTAACAAGATGAAGTTGATAGAGAAACCAAATCGAGAAAAGCGGAAAAAGGAGTTCAGCAAGATCGGCATGGAGAGGATTAATAACAACTAACAAATTCGGTTTTGCATATCGAAACCTGCAGATAGATCGAAGCAAACAAAATGGATCAGGAAAGAAAAAGCAAAAACTGAAAAAGAGAGAGCAAACTGAAAAGAGAAACTGACTGGAGACTTGAAAGAAGAAGCGGTATGATTGCTTGAAAACAAAGAGAACAAGGAGTACCGAGAACACAAAACAAGAGAGATCGCTGTTCTTCTGCTGCTCTTCTCGGTCAAAGAAGAGCAAATCACGAGAGAAATAGAAGGAGCGAGAATGCAAGCGATTTTATTGCAACACGAGTTGACGGCGATCAAGATGTAGATCAGAAATCTGAAGCATTGCCGAATCGAAGCAATCTTGGAGAAGCGGTAGAATAGACCACAGAAGGATCAACTGAAAACTGAAGCTGCAGCCCAAAAACTGAACATACCAGATACTACCGACTGGAGAAAGCAACAAAAGAAAGGCAAACTGAAAGCAAAACCGAAGAAAAGCATTCAGAGGACACGAAGGGGCAGATGGTAGCTAAAACTTGACAAAGACAAAGGAAAATCAAGTAAAGATGAAAACGATGCGGATACGCACAAGCTTAGCACTTTTCAACAAATACATTATTTCACTGGAAAGAAGTATTGAGCCGCATTAAATATTGTCAGGTGAATTTGTTTCTTAAGAAGTTTCTTTTAAGTGATAATGAACTTGGAATACTACATCATGCTATTATTTTATGTATTCTTAGGTATGATACATGTGAAGACTTGGGAGGGCAAAAGGGAGGAGCACAAGGACTTAAACAACAAGTTTTGGATAAGATTTTCAAGCCAAATTCGGACCTCCCACGTGCTCAATCCAATTCAAACTCGGATTCAATTCAGAATTCAATTCGGATTTGGTTCGGGACAACCTAACAGGAAGTTACTAAAAAGGACATAACTTTCACAAACAGAGTCCGATTCAGGTGTTCTTGTACTCGTTGGAAAGATAATTTCAAGGCCTACGCAATGGATCTAGCTGCACCTTCAAATTCGTCACGAAATAAAAGTTATGACCGAAACATTGTGATGGCTTAATTTTAGGTTTTTCCTTTTGTGTGAGTTTGTTTCCAAATACATGTACGGATGAGTTGGAGTTGGTTTAGGACCTTTTGGCCAGCCATGAGATGGAGAGGGAACTATATATTGAGGGTTAGACCCCCATTGTAAGGCAGACCACGTTTGAGAATAATGAATCTACTAAAGTTTGTTCAAGTTTAGCATTGCTACCGAAGTTCCATGGGGAATTAGGAGTGGATTTCTTCAATCAAGATCGTTCGGCCTTTCCGTTGGGAATTGGGTGCACGGTAGATGTTCGCTTGGTGGTCGGCGAAATCAACACGAGTGTGTTTTGGCAGATTAAAGAGTGTTCGTCCCTTGCATTGGCATTGGAGGATCATTACGATTCATCAAGACTCCCGTGAGTATCCATCCTACGTCGAGAAGATCGGGCGACCCCGTATCATCTTGGTATTAGAGCGCGGTTTACTCGGTAGGATCTTATCCCTTTAAATTTCAGTTTATTACTTGCTGTCCTGTAGTCCATAAACCGAAAACACACAAAACAAAATCCAAACCCTAGTTTGGCATCTGCTATTTTCGTGAGTTTTATTATGTCTTGATCCATTAGAAATTTTGTTTACGTGCTGATCGTTCATGTTTATTTGCGTAGCTTAATCTTTGTGTCCAATCCAAAATCCAAAAAAAAAATCTTACTGATATTTTTTTCATCAATTGAGACTAGCTGTTGAATATTGTATCTCGGGCTGCTCTTGAGTTTTTTACACTTTGCTAAATATTTGTGACCCGCAAAAAAAAATCAAAGGAACGATTAAAGCTAGTTCGGCCTTTACAAAAAAAGGACAACTGAAAAAAAAGAAGAAAAGAAAAAGGAAAAAAACATGCCCGAATTTGGGAGAGTTCCTTGTCCATAAATTCAGATTGTGTGATTTAATTTCTTGAGCAATCTCGTGCCTTACATTGATATCATTGCAATTGGCAAGCGTCTCTCCTAGTACTTGGTGCAAAACGAGCTATTGAATTCTCAATTTCAGATCGCGTCTATTTAGATTATTCCTTTGTTGCATCGAGTCACTTCGGAAAGGTAAGAACTTTACTTGTGAGAGAAAAGAGTGAGATCGAGTGATTTATACTAATCATCCATATACCTTTTTATTGCTTTGTGTTCTCTTTGCACAATCTAACCATGTCAGGTGGAGAAGACAACTATGGTGATGAGAATGAAGTTAATCTTAATGCCCGGTGACTCGCATTAAACATCGGGCATTGAGAAGTACATTGCAACAAGAGCTCCAATCGCACCACCGCTAAGCACGCACAACTTAAGGCGGATATGCAGGATTTCCATATTGAATTCAATCAACAAATGAAGGTGTTACACAAAAACATCGTGAATGATATTGTGCAAGCACTTCGTCCACAACAACAAAAAGATAGCTTTGTTCCTTTCTATGGCAGTGATGATCCAGAGGAGTATCTTGAGCGGGAATGGCAAATGGAGAAAGTGTTTAGATTTCAGAAACTTTCCAAAGACCAAGAAGTGATGCGTGCCACAAGGGAGTTTGAAGACTATGCTTATAGTTGGTGGCAACAACTAATTGGAAAATAACTCATTAAATCTTGGTTAGATTTGAAGGCGTTTATGAGAAGCGAGTTTGTGCCATCCTATTATGCGTAGGAATTGCTTCACCATCCGGAGAATATCACACAAGGGAGTAATCTCGTCCAAGATTACTATTTTGAACGCAAGATGCGATGCGTCATGCCGGTGTCACTAGTCCATCAAGGGAGATGGCATACTTTAGGGGTGGCTTGAATTCTGAGATCGCCGCTGCACTTCAACATAAATATTTTAGTAGCATGCATGATCTTGTGAATTATGCTATTATACGGAGAAGAGACTTATGGAGAAACGTACATCACGGTTCAATCCATGTCCATACTTCACTCTTATGGTTCCACTAGTGTGACACATGAGAAGATGACCGAGCATGGGACTTTCACTTGATGAGGAGACATCTTATGCTGCCCCAATGAAACATACAACAATTGAGATGCATCAAAACCTATGTGAGAATGAGAGCCACATAACCAAATTGAGTGAGAGTGTTAAAAAGAGCGAGCTGTGTGATTCCACCATATGTGAGTTTGAGAACATCCAAACTGAGAGTGTGAGAGATACACCAAAAGAAAAGAGAGAAGTAGAAGATGGACAAAGTGAGGTTGATTTTGAAACTAACACATTAATATCTACTTCTAGTGTTGTTTCTCACATTGTGCAGGTTGATATTAAAGAAGATGAGTCAAATGTTCAACAACTGGCACCATTGGAGATAAACGATGAGGAGATAATCATAGTTAAAGATGAAGTACTTGCTGATCCGTTGTTACATCATGATGATTTAATACCTACAACACCTACATCAACTGAGGAGAACAATAAAGGTAACAATATTGGTGCTGAAATTAATTGTTAAACGGTGAGTACTTGTGAGAACTCATATGTACGAATGAAAATTCCATGTTCTGAAATTTCTTTGCTCAATTTACATAATGTGGAATTGATTACTCATAAGGATGTTCTTACGAGAATATCTCCTGATGATTCTTTATATTACATCATGTTTGATGAATCTAAAGAACTATCTAGTGTGATTGAGAACGTTGCTGAAATTTCATGTTTAAAATCACTAGTTAGAACCGATGCATATACATATAAGTTCAATTTGATTGGAAATTATGGTACAAATGATAAATTTTATGTTTACCGAATATGCATTACATGTGATAAGTTTGCTGAATTGAAATTGAATATTTTGGATAAACAATCTTCTGTGCCATATCATGATCACAATGAGATGAGTTTCAACAATAATGCTGCATGTTTCAAAATATTTCTTAAGCCTACTTATTCATCCTTTAATGTACAATCATGTACAAATAATCAGAGTAGCGCAGTTAAAGCATGGAAGGAACTAAAAATTTTCTCCCTCATATTTGAACAACTTAATTTGGTTTGGCCCATTAATGACTTGCCCATGTGCCTAGCAAAGTCGAGGACGACTTTTTCTCATGGGAGGGAGAATGATATGAAAAATAATATTGCAATGTATACATCTTATGGTTACCGTTATATTAATTTATTTGTGTGGAATAGCAAGAATGACACGATAATTGATTCATACATATACCATGCATATATGTTGTTCTTTTTATCTACTACGCCTTCAGATGTTCTTGATATGCTAAGCAAAAGAAGTGTTGATGACAAATATATATACCATGTATATACGTTGTATTCTTTGCTTAGTACAATTTCAGGCTACCAAAAGCCGAGGACGGCTTTTCTTGAAGAAGGGGAGGATGATGCGGATAAGCACAAGCTTAGCACTTTTCAGTCAAATACATTATTTCACTGGAAAGAAGTATTGAGCCGCATTAAATATTGTCAGGTGAATTTGTTTCTTAAGGAGTTTCTTTTAATTGATGATGAACTTGGAATACTGCATCATGCTATTATTTCATGTATTCTTAGGTATGATTCATGTGAAGACTTGGGAGGGCAAAAGGGAGGAGCACAAGGACTTAAACAACAAGTTTTGGATAAGATTTTCAAGCCAAATTCGGACCTCCCACGTGCTCAATCCAATTCAAACTCGGATTCAACTCGAATTCAATTCGATTCGGTTCGGGACAGCCTGACAGTGCAGTTACTAAAAAAGGCCATAACTTTCACAAACGGAGTCCGATTCAGGTGTTCTTGTACTCGTTGGAAAGATAATTTCAAGGGCTACGCAATGGATCAGCCCCACCTTCAAATTCATCACGAAATAAAAGTTATGACCGAAACATTGTGACGGCTTAATTTTAGGTTTTTCCTTTTGTGTGAGTTTGTTTCCAAATACATGTACGGATGAGTTGGAGTTGGTTTAGGAACTTTTGGCCAGCCATGAGGTGGAGAGGGAAATATATATTGAGGGTTAGACCCCCATTGTAAGGCAGACCACGTTTGAGAATAATGAAACTACTAAAGTTTGTTCTAGTTTAGCATTGCTACTGAAGTTCCATGGGGAATTAGGAGTGAATTTCTTCAATCAAGATCGTTCGGCCTTTCCGTTGGGAATTGGGTGCACGATAGATCTTCGCTTGGTGGTCGGCGAAATCAACACGAGTGTGTTTTGGCGGATTAAAGAGTGTTCGTCCTTGCATTGGCATTGGAGGATCATTACGATTCATCAAGACTCCGTGAGTATCCATCCTACGTCGAGAAGATCGGGCGACCCGTATCATCTTGGTATTAGAGCGGGTTTACTCGGTAGGATCTTATCCCTTTAAATTTCAGTTTATTACTTGCTGTCCTGTAGTGCATAAACCGAAAACACACAAAACAAAATCCAAACCCTAGTTTGGCATCTGTTATTTTCGTGAGTTTTATTATGTCTTGATCCATTAGAAATTTTGTTTCGTGCTGATCGTTCGTGTTTATTTGCGTAGCTTAATCTTTGTGTCTAATCCAAAATCCAAAAAAAAATCTTACTGATATTTTTTTCATCAATTGAGACTAGCTGTTGAATATTGCATCTCGGGCTGCTCTTGAGTATTTTACACTTTGCTAAATATTTGTGACCCGCAAAAAAATCAAAGGAACGATTAAAGCTAGTTCGGCCTTTACAAAAAAAAGGACAACTGAAAAAAAGAAGAAAAGAAAAAGAAAAAAAACATGCCCGAATTTGGGAGAGTTCCTTGTCCATAAATTCAGATTGTGTGATTTAATTTCTTGAGCAATCTCGTGCCTTACATTGATATCATTGCAATTGGCTAGCGTCTCTCCTAGTACTTGGTGCAAAACCATCTATTGAATTCTCAATTTCAGATCGCTTCTATTTAGCTCATTCCTTTGTTGCATCGAGTCACATTGATCTTTGCGTGTGCGTTCATACACTTCACTTAAACCTTTTGGATCAGCACTTAGGCAAAGTATTCTAACTTGGATTATTACTTAATTTTACAACATCGAAAATCAGATCATGGAGGATAAATACTTCCTAACCAAGCTCCACAAAATATCTTTTGCCGTGCAATTGTGAGTCACTTTTAAATCCGCTTGCTCATCACTTGTTATTATAGCCACCACCAAGTGTAAGTTTCTTTTGGCCTCAATTCACTTCGGAAAGGTAAGAACTTTACTTGTGAGAGAAAAGAGTAAGATCGAGTGATTTATACTAATCATCCATATACCTTTTTATTGCTTTGTGTTGTCTTTGCACAATCTAACCACGTCAGGTGGAGAAGACAACTATGGTGATGAGAATGAAGTTAATCTTAATGCCCCGGTGACTCGCTTTAAATATCGTGCATTGAGAAGTACATTGCAACAAGAGCTCCAATCGTGCACCATCGCTAAGCACGCACAACTTAAGGCGGATATGCAGGATTTCCATATTGAATTCAATCAACAAATGAAGGTGTTACACAAAACATCGTGAATGATATTGTGCAAGCACTTCGTCAACAACAACAAAAGATAGCTTTGTTCCTTTCTATGGCAAAGATGATCCGGAGGAGTATCTTGAGTGGGAATGGCAAATGGAGAGTGTTTAGATTTGAAACTTTCCAAAGACCAAGAGGTGATGTGTGCCACAAGGGAGTTTGAAGACTATGCTTATAGTTGGTGGCAACAACTAATTGGAAAACAACTCATTAAATCTTGGTTAGATTTGAAAGCGTTTATGAGAAGCGAGTTTGTGCCATCCTATTATGCGTAGGAATTGCTTCACCATCTGGAGAATATCACACAAGGGAGTAATATTGTCCAAGATTACTATTTTGAACGCAAGATGCGATGCGTCGTGCGGTGTCACTAGTCCATCAAGGAGAAGGCATACTTTAGGGGTGGCTTGAATTCGAGATCGCCGCACTTCAACATAAATATTTTAGTAGCATGCATGATCTTGTGAATTATGCTATTATACAGGAGAAGAGATTTATGGAGAAACGTACATCACGGTTCAATCCATGTCCATACTTCAGCTCTTATGGTTCCACTAGTGTGACACGTGAGAAGATGACCGAGCATGGGACTTTCCCTTCGGTAAAGGAGACATCTTATGCTGCCCCAATGAAACATACAACAATTGAGATGCATCAAAACCTATGTGAGAATGAGAGCCACATAGCCAAATTGAGTGAGAGTGTTAAAAAGAGCGAGCTGTGTGATTCCACCATATGTGAGTTTGAGAACATCCAAATTGAGAGTGTGAGAGATACACCAAAAGAATAGAGAGAAGTAGAAGATAGACAAAGTGAGGTTGATTTTGAAACTAACACATTAATATCTACTTCTAGTGTTGTTTCTCACATTGTGCAGGTCGATATTAAAGAAGAGGAGTCAAATGTTCAACAACTGGCACCATTGGAGATAAACGATGAGGAGATAATCATAGTTAAAGATGAAATACTTGCTGATCCGTTGTTACATCATGATGATTTAGTACCTACAACATCTACATCAACTGAGGAGAACAATAAAGGTAACAATATTGGTGCTGAAATTAATTGTGAAACGGTGAGTACTTGTGAGAACTCATATGTACGAATGAAAGTTCCATGTTCTGAAATTTCTTTGCTCAATTTACATAACGGTGAGTACTGCTCGATACATGTAAGCATAATAACATCAGCAAACCTGCCGGCAAACCTGCCGAATCATCAGAATATGCATCCTAATCCCATACGACCAAGTTTGACCAAGTCCGACTGAGCCCGTTACACCACGCAACGTCAAGGTCCGAACCAACCAACTCAAACTCAACTTTCCTAAACCGATGTCAATTACTCATCATACACACGAGATGACCTCCACATGTCTCTCACTCACCCTATTTCATCATTATTGCTATCATCATATAAGCATCATCATATCATTAAACATTGCATATTTCATAGCACTCACAATCTACCATTCTACCATGCACTTGCCTGTTTATCCTCAGGGACGATGCATCGACGGCTCCAAACTGGGACGTCCACCTACACAAGCATCACCCAACTCAATACACTACAGCATCACCCTCCTCCTTTTTTTCTTCCTTTTTTCCTCCTCTTTTCTTTTCTTTCTTTCCTTTCTCTCCTTTCTCTCCCCTTTCTCTTCTCTCTTTTTTCGCCCGACTGAATGGCCGGCCTTATCCCTTCCCTCACTCTCTCCCTCTCCCTCATTTCATCAGCTGGACATCCTATCCTTACTTCTTCGTCTCCTTCACTCTCTGTCCTTTCCCGATTGATTCGGGGTGTGGCCGACCCTCGTGTTAATAGCCAATGGCCTGTCGGCCGCCGTGTTCGGCCGCCTCTCCCTCCCTCTCACTCTCTACCGTCTACTCAATCTCTCTTTGCTCAGATCTGGTTGAGTGGCTCTCGTTCCGACCTTCTCTTGGCCAACAGGAGCCTCCATGTCACCTCCGGCTACTCCACCCTCCCTGTGTCGCCATGGTCTGCCCCGGCCACAACACCGCCGTGGCCGGCCCCCCTCCTCATGGCTCTGGCTTCCATGCCGAGGCCCTGGGCTCCGGCCTTCTGGCGCTACGCCTCTGGTTGTGGTACCTCCCACCATCGCTAGTGTCGTCGGCTCCCTTGGTTGACACCCAGGCTCGGCCATGGCTGCACCACTAGATGGTCACTGGGTGTTCTCCATCGCTGGCTTGTGAGCCCCTTGGTTCCCCTTCTTGACTCACCTCCCGTTGGCTCACCGCTATCTACCCTCTTCTCTACCTAGGACGGTCCACTCTCTTCCCCTCCTTTCACTACGTGCATTATTAATTTAGCATTTTTGTTTCATTGTTGTACTTGTGAGCACAAATGGCTGGGGAAGGTCGTTGGTGCCATCATGTCGGGACTTGGTGGGGGAGGGTGCATGCGACGGGGAGCATGTCCTCTCCTTACAAGGGCACTTGACGCCTCTACGACTCACCGTCGAGTGTGCTATGAGGGTTATGGTCAGGGTTTGGAGGGAAGTGGGCCTACTAGATGAGGGTCGAGGATGGAAAGGACAGTGGATGACGATGGCGATGGCCGTGTTGTGGTTCATTGGCCCCCTCTTGCTGTCGTAGTCGGCCACAGTACTTGCTCTTCTCCTTCATCTTCCCCTCCACCTGGTGCTCTTCTCCTCATGGCACTTCTTCCTTGCCTCCCCTCTGTGTGGCTGTGGAGGTGGTGGTGGGTGTTCGACTGGTTCTTGAGGTTGTGGCCTGATGGAGACGGGGTGCCCGATCTTTCGATGAGATTGATAACTATCGATTTCGGTGGAGATGACCCTGACGATCCGACTACAAACGCACGACGTCGCTTGCGCCTTAGCAATCGCTGAACAACTCCGAGATGATATTGACCTTACTGGCGGCGCGATCAACCTGAACACAAAGTTCAATCCCTGCGAGCAATCGAAGAACTAGCAAGAATAAGACGTAGGCAATCTGATATTGCGAATATGAATGAGGCGTAGATGGTATTCGAATAACAAAGTTGGGATTCCAAAGCTGTCTTAACAGGTGGTCGTCCGACACAACTAAAGAACAGAAGTTTGCACAATGGCTAAACCTAAACTCAACAAAATCCAAGTCTTAGCAAGGGAGACGGCGGCTCCTATATAGGGAGAACAACCAGAGGTGGCGTCCAAAGTGCACGCCCTAGGGTTACAAGGCCCATGGGCCCAAGTGGTGGTAGCGCAGCACCCTTTTGACTCGGACTCAGAAATCAACGTGGATTATTTTGATGATTGCAGCCGGCTCGGATGGAATTTGAAGATGAGATTAGATCCGTTGGAAAGTAGACTTCATAAACTTTCCATAAAGTACAAGAACGTCCCAAACGGAGTCCGTATGAGGAAGTTATGCCCGTTTGAACTTGGTACCATTACAGTAGTCCGAATCTGATTCCAAGACGAGTCCAACTCGAATTCATGCTTGACTTGGTCCCAAGTGACGTGGTGACCTCCATTATTCCTTCCATGCATGTCCATGACTCCATGTCCCTTTCCTTCGTCCTTTCCTAGATTCCTAAACACAATTAAATCACTTGCATTAGGTAACGGTCTATTCTCAATAACATATGAACCAAGGAATGAATTCACCTGGTAATTAAGTTAACGAGCACGAGCTCGAGTAAGTGGTCCTTACAACACATGCTGTGGATAAGTTGTATCCATGGAAGGGATGTCCTCATCATGGCTGAAGTGAAGAAATAAAGGGTGGCTCTTTTGTATGGGGCTTCAGCCATAGTGGCTTTTGGCTTAACCAAGGGAGGCTTCGGTTGGCCTCTCTCCATCTACTGCCTTGTGCATGCCGGAAATGCCCTCACCGTATCCCCTACTCTTTCTTGGTTCACTATTGCACTAGGTAAGAGGCATGGACCATTGGTCCAAAGGGGGTTCTCGGCACTAATTGTTGGCTTTTCTACTGCGGCAGGCAAGTCGGTAAAAACATGGCCATTGAATTTTTCTTCTGTCGAATGATGAAGCCTGTATTTAGCGAGAGGTGCCAACCAGCCCCGGACGGTCTAGGAACCTCAGTGAGCGTTACATCATTTGGCATTTCTAAAGCCGAAGGGTCCTGACGGCAAAACCCTTTTATTCTCCCTGGGATTGCTTTCAACTTTTATTTTTCTTCTCTTTTGCATTCTACTGGTATTACAAGATGTTCAGTGGTTGAAATACGTTATTTTCTAGGTGTAGGCATGATCCAATTCCATCAATTGTTAATTAGGTTTTGTACTTCCTTGATCCGTATACATATCGTTGTTGGCATATTGCCTTGCTGTAGTTTAATGTAGTAGGAGAGTGCTTGTATGCATTGCAAATCTTGATATTTTAATTTGTATTAGAGATTGAAATTTACAAACCATGAGAATTATGTCCGTATCTGTATTAATTTTAGATGAGAAGTGTTTTATGCTTTTCTTTTAACAAGAGTAGCACTAAAATCAAAGTACATAAAATGTAAGTAACATTTATACAGGTAAGTAACAAATTGCGCAAATCACTGTTGAGAGAAGAATACAAACACCTTCCGTTTTAGATATTCATTCGCACCAATAGCAATTTGTTTAATTTTTCCTCTCCCGGTAGTGTACCTTTTGTCATTTATAGGTAAAATGTTCGTGCATAACACTGAAATACCTAAAAGTGCCAAATATTGCTTGCGAGTTTTCACAATAAAAATGTGGCCTGGGCCTACACACCTGTGAGATATACTTTATGTTATTTCCGAAAACTGTTTCTTTTCCATGTGCTACGGATAAAATTTCCATTATGGAATTTTTCTGCAAATTTCTTCAAATTTTTTTTGTTGGGAGGTATATATGCACACTACTACAGAAAAGGTCATCACAGACGGTTCAAAACGTCATCACGATGATTTTGTGAACCGTCTGAATTTATGGGTCGATGATAATCGAATGTTATCACAGACGGTTGTCAAACCGTCTGTGATACATCAATATCACAGACGGTTTATAACTGAACACCGTCTGTAATATTGATATATCACAGACGGTTTTTAGTTACAAACCGTATGTGATATTGATACATCACAGATGGTTTTTAGTTACAAGCCGTCTGTGATACTCTAAAAACCGTCTATGATGTTCTTTTCTACCCCAAAATCTATTTCTGTTTATTGGCTAGCCTCAGGAAATACTAGCCATGCCCTCTAAAACAAGTAGATGAACAATATATATATATATACAATTCAGATCTCAATTCATTTGACAAACATAAAACATCCAATTCACATCACAATTCATTCACAAACATAAGGCATCCATTTCGCAAATGAATTAATTGAAATGAAATAAAATATCCATTAACAAATTCACAATTACAGTGTGATAAGAGCAATAAAAAATCATTGTGCGTAGTGGAACTCTCCATCTGATCTGACGACTTTAGTCCACAAAAACCAAGCGAACTCTTCTCGAATTTTTGCAAAGTCCAGCTGCTTCAAAGCAGATGTAGAGATGGGTGCAGCCTGTCGATAGGAATATCAACGCGCTTACATATATAACCTGACAAGTATGAAATAAATGTGGGAAGATTGGCAAACCTTAGAATTGCTGGCCTTCGAGGAATCGAGGAGTAGTCTCATATGGTGGCACACGTAGTATCCACACGTGTTGTTGTCCGATTCTTGGTGGCACCGCAAAAAATAGAATGTGTTAAATTGAAAGGCATTACTGCTAAGTGTTGCATAGGATTAATTAATGTGTAGCTAGCGAATACCCAAAAATTGCGAGAATGTTTCAAGAGCTTGGCCCCTGTCGTCGAGCCACGTGTTTGTTAAACGTATGTGGCGAACGACTTTCGTTATTCGAAAAAGTTAGATTAGTCATTCGGAAGGAAAAAAGAGTACAATGTACAATGTACTTACCTATCGAGTATTTCGGCGATAGCTGTGTACTTGGATTGATTCTTACTTAAAGAATCAAGGTATATAGCCTTGTTCCATTTTGGTATAATTACAATTAAAATCCAATGGAAGTGCTCATTGTATGGCATAAGAAAAAATTCCTTATCGCGGTGAACCAGCAGTGTTGTTGTAATATAGTTCTCGACGAAGGATGCATCCTCGCTGATGATATCAATGGCGACCAAGCGTGGGTCCACAAAACCAATTGGTAATTTCGATGATTTGGCTTCGGTCAACATGAATCTATATATATACACAGAAAAGCAACAAATTGTGACATATATCGGTATGACGTGAACAGAGACTGTGATTGTACGGACTTACAACGCCCAGCATCGAATGAGTGAGGCGTCGAGAGCGTTGAGCATGAAAAGATCAAATATATCGTGAAAGGTCACCGCGAAGACACATTCCTGAACTTCGTGCTGGAAATGTTCCCACTTGAATTTGACAGTGATACCTGAGCACCGTTCTTCCTCTGGCCTATTGGACTGTTGCATATACCAAGCGTGTAATGTTTGGCAACTAAGTCCTAGGGTTAAGAGGTGATCTTCCGGGAATATCATCGGCTCGCCTAGCACGAATTTGCGGGCCAATGGCAGGTACGGGGTATCGTCATCATCCTGCATCTTTGATTTGCCCTTGCCACTGCCTCGACTGTAGGTCGACTTTATGGTAGTCGACCGTAATGGTCCAGACGCTGCAAGTTGCTTTGGCGAGAATAGCACCCGTGGAGATAGCACCAGTGCAGGTGGCTCTACTTCTCTCTGCCCTTGTGGAGATAGCACCAGCGCTTGTAGCTCTGGTTCGCACTGCCCTTGTGGAGATAGCACCAGCGCTTGCAGCTCTGGTTCGTGCTGTCCTTCTGGTCCGGCCACCGGTAAAGAAGCCTCCAGGGAGATGTCGCATTTGGGCCACTGGATGAATGTTCCAATGGCCTGCCCTAGAGTCACGATCTCGTCGTTGGGGGCCTTCGGTAGCGGGACGACCTCAAAATTGGCATGCACACCATCCACATTAACTTTTGCGTAGCCTGGCGCTAAAGGTTGACCGTGCACCCTAGCCCCGATACGGATCGATATGCCCGGCCCCATGCAACAGACAAGAGAACAGAGGCACATCTCACTTGGAGCCTGCACTTCGTAGGCTCCTACATAACGATACAAAATTAGCTACTCCAATAGGTTTATCAATAGAGCAAGCATTCAAGAGATAATAATTTTTACCTGGATGTTGTCCACAGGAAATCTGGCCACACTTTCCGTCGGATTGGACACGCAACTACTCGGACGGTTATGCGGGCTAGCTACCACGGGAGCGGCGGCCTGCTGACTTTCTGTTTGTTTTCGCACCTCATCTCTGATTACATCAGCCAGCTCACCCATTATCTCCTCTCTAAGAGTTGCCTTGAACTCTTCTCGTAGCCGCTCCTCACGCTCGGCTTTGGTTCTCTTCCTATGCCGATACATTTCGGAGTCATCTTGGAAACCATGTTTCCAAAGAACATAAAGCCCAAGGCCTCTCGTACGGCCCGGGTGCTCCTTGTTTCCCAGGGCCATGGAGAGCATATCATTCTCCCTTGTTCCCTGGAATGATCCTAGGGTAGATTCAAAACTCAGCTCTTCCAGCAAGAGCAAGACATGTCATTTCAATTCGTACGAAGTTCTGGAGTAATTACAAGAACGTACTTCAATCGATATCTTACCAAACGCTGGGACACTTGCTGATTTGCAGAGTTTCGAAAGGAGACGTCCCCCGATGTCATTGTAGATGACCTTGCTCTAATCCAATTTCGAGCGCGCTCATCCGGGATATTGGAAAATGGCGGGGCGATGTCCTGTTGGCCTATCAAGTCATCCTCCATCCTCCATTGCGGGATTTTACCTGCATACCCAGCTGTGCCAAGTCTGTGGGGGTGTGTGTTTCTTGCTTGGAGGGCCTTATGCGCCACACTTGTAGTTTTGAAATCTTCAGTTGTCTTCATCGCCTTGAACTCTTCCCATTGTGGTTCCAGGAATGGGTATTTATGAATAGGCGTTTCGTCCGTCTCCACGTATTTCTTGACAAGCGTGCTCTTGAAGTTCTTCCATGCTTTGCACGCCGCTAGGTAGGTTTATCATTGCACGACGTCTTGGTGTTCTTCTGAGATCTCGAACGATGCCAAAATTTCGGTCCACAGCTCACGTTTCCGAGTCTCAGGAACGTTCGTCCACGAATTGAATGTGATCTCAATTCGCTCTCATGCAACTATTCCGATCAATGTTTGGAATGCGCTTACTGCTTTGTGAGGAAGGAGAGGGACCCTAGATGCATCAACCGCTGTGATGGTAAATCGGCCTTAGGCTTCTTCGATAGCCCTCTTCCTTAGCGTCTTGATGTTAGAGCGGACACCTCCGGCGATGGTGTTGAAGAATGCGTGGTTGACATGTTGCTCAATTTGTCGGTCTATAAGGATAAAATAAGAAAGTGATTATATTGAATTGGAAGAGAGGAGAGGTGTAGAGGGGAGGGGGTGATGTGCACAGAGAGAGGGGGTGATGTGCCTATCTTAGCACCTACTTTAGTTGCTAATACTATAAATCAAATAGCAAAGTCCCTAAACAAAGTTCTATGAAGCAAATGGCACAAACCATGTATCAAGTTCCTTGCACCGGATACACTGGAGTGTGTCACTTGCTTCATGCCCTTTGAAGGTCTATGTGGCATATATTATTACTACAAGGTCTCTAAACAAAGTTCTATGAAGCAAATGGCACAAACCAGTGTATCAAGTTCATTGAATCCGATACACTGGAGTGTACTACTTGCTTCATGCCCTTTGAAGGTCTATGTGGCATATATTATTACTACAAGGTCTCTAAACAAAGTTCTATGCAAATGGCACAAACCAAGTACCAAGTTCATTGAAGGTCTATGTGTACCACTATTCATTACTAAGGTCTATGTCTATAAACAAAGGTCTCTAAACAAAGTTCTATGAAGCAAATTGCACAAACCAGTGTATCAAGTTCATTGAATTCGATACACTTGAGTGTACCACTTGCTTCATGCCCTTTGAAGGTCTATATGGCATATATTAGTACTACAAGGTCTCTAAACAAAGTTCTATGAAGCATGTGTCTGTACTCTATGAAGCCCTATCAGAACTAATCAATACAAGCATGCTCTATGTGGCCATACAGGGAAACGCCTTGCTTTTAGTCATGAGCAAATCATAGTATCATATACTGCATGGATTGAGTCCTTCCTTGTATTACTTAAGCCATGTACTCATAAGCTAGTTGAAAAATTAGTTGAATAGGAGCACATGAACTGACATTTGCACGGGTGAGTAGTTCCTAGTGTGTTTTCTAACATTTGCAGGGATTTGGAGTTCTAACATGAAGCAAATCATAGCATCACAAGGTTACCTTAGTACTTATGCGTCGGGGAGGCGACGGCCGGCGAGGACTCGGGAGGCGGCGGCGGCGAGGGCTCGCGGTGGCGGCCGAGGCGGCCGGGCGGCGACGGCGGTCTTGAATGCGAGCCGAGGATGGCGGGCGTGGGCGGGCCGAGGCGACGGGGCGTGGGGCGTGCCGGCGACGGTCTTGAATGCGGACGGCTCGGGAGGCGGCGGCGAGGGCTCGGGCGGCGGCGCGACGAGACAGATCGGGATTTAGATATAGAATATAAGCGCAACATACGGCCGGGAAAACCCTAGCTGGAGATATTTATAGAAGGCTTATCACAGACGGTTCTACACGTAAAACCGTCTGTGATATCAATATCACGAGCGGTTCACCGTCGTGATATCAATATCATAGATGGTTCTAAACGTAGAACCGTTTATGATATTGATATCACAGACGGTTCTACGTGTAGAACGACCGTGATAAGCCTTTACCCGACTATAGTTATTAAGACAAACATCAACGTGTAGAACGATGCGTCATGATCAACCACCAATAGTTATTATTCATATACAACACCAACAACCACCAACAAATGCATTCATATACAACACCAACCACCGCATTCACACAGTGTATTTCTTTACATATTTTCTCATTCTCAAAATTGACTACATCACACATTTTCATATATACATCACACAAATGCATTGTTATATACATATATGCAAATGCCCACATATATGAAGCACATTCTCATTGTACTTGCTTATTTCCTTTAAAAATGAGCCCTTCATGATGATCAATGCGTACATAACTAGTTTCGTCACGTTGTTCGTCGTCGACCCTTATGCCATTTCCAAAAGGAGGTAACTCGTTAAATTGATTGTATTCTTCCTCATCCACTACATTCTCTACTCCGACAATTCTCTTTTTTCCATGAAGAACTACATGGCGTTTCTTACTTGCCGGGTTGGTTACATAGAAAACTTGAACAACTTGGTTGGCGAGGTTCGTCTTTGTACCCGACACGTTGGAGGTCCACGGTAGTGACACCGTACTTGTCAACCTTCACCTGTGGGAGATGCACCCAATGGCAGCGAAATAAGGGGATCTTGAAAACCACCACTCCCAAATCTCTTCTATGAACCCATAGTACGAGTTTCTCGACCCATCGATCTCGAACGCATCTATGCGGACACCACTGTTCTGGTTTGTGCTCTTTACATCCTGAGACTGCGTATAGAATGTGTACCCATTTATGTCATATCCTTGCCATGTCACAACTGTAAATATTGACCCTTTTGCCAACCATGTCAACGTCTCACTTGTCGAGCTCCTAGCGATTTGCTCCTTCAACCATTGGTTGAACTGACTGTTATGTTGCCTCAGGATCCAAACATCTGGCCGCTCCGGATTTTGTTGCCAAATCACATTCTTGTGCTGGTCAATATAAGGCACCACTTCAGTCATGTGTTGCAAGACCGTGAAATGGGCTTGAGTATACGTGTTCATATATGTAGTGATTGATTTCCTTCTGATAGTTCCGATACCCTTCAGCCTCCCCTCATGACGAGATTGAGGCACACCTATCGGTTGAGTCTGAGCCATATAATCGACACAAAACTCAATGACCTCTTCGCTTGCATAACCTTCGACGATGCTGCCTCCCGTGAGATCGATTCCGTACGTAGGACTTGAGAATTCCCATGAACCTCTCAAATGGGTACATGCTACGTAGGAATATGGGCCCGCATATTTTTATCTCCCACACAACGTGAACAATGAGATGGATCATGATATCGAAAAACGAAGGAGGAAAATACATTTCAAGATAACATAGAGTCATCACCACCTCGTCCTGTAGAGCATCTAGTCCTTCGGGATCGATGACCTTCTCAGCAATTGTGTTAACGAAATAACACAGCCTCATGATTGTCTCTTGTACTTTGATCGGCAAAATATTTCTAATTGCAATAGGGAGCATCTATGTCATCAGCACATGACAATCATGAGACTTTATGCCATTTAACTTCAAATCTTGCATCGAAATAAGTTTCTTCACGTTGTTTGGAGTAACCAGACGGAACTTTGACACCATGCAAGCACTGGCACAGTTCTGTTCTCTCGACCTTGGACAGACTGTAACATGCGGGGGAAGGTACGTTCGTCCATTATCTCGTTATTGTCGGTGCTAACTCAGGCCTGATGTCCATAACAGCCAAGTCAAGCTGTGCGTTGACGCTGTCCTTTGTTTTGTCACGAATATTCAGTAAAAGACCAATCAATCTCTCACATACATTCTTTTCTACGTGCATGACGTCGATGCAGTGTCGAACATCTAGGTACTTCCAATAAGGTAAGTCCCAAAATATTGATCTCTTCTTCCAGGTGTTCTTCTCATGAGCCCTCATTTTACGTCCCTTTCCGAGGACAACATCTAAATCCTTAATCATATCATAAGCCCCGTGTCCCCTTAAATGCCTTGGAGCTGAACCGTCTTCCTTCTCTCCGTCAAATTGTTTCTTCATCTTGCGGTACGGGTGAGCCCTCCGAAGGAACCGGCGGTGACGCATGTAGACCGTTTTGCGTGAGTGTCTCAGCCACACACTCTCGGTATCATCTAAACAGTGGGTACAAGCTTTTGCACCTTTTGTACTCTAGCCCGATAGATTAGCAAGGGCAGGATAATCATTTATGGTGCAGAACAATAAGGAGCGTAAAGTGAAGTTCTCTTGTTTGTATGCATCCCATACCTGTACCCCTTCGTTCCACAGTACTTTTAGATCTTTCACCAATGGTGCTAGGTACACATCGATACCATTCTCTGGTTGCTTTGGCCCTTGGATAAGTATCGACAGCAAAATATACTTTCGCTTCATACACAACCAAGGAGGAAGGTTATAGATGCAGAGAGTCACGAGTCATGTGCTATATCGGCTGCTCATGCTCTTGAAAGGATTCATTCCATCTCGTACTCGGTCAAACCTTATATTCCTTGGTTCTCGCACCAAAGTCTGCAAAATTCCTATCGATGTTTCTCCACTGGACGGAATCAGCAAGGTGTCTTAGCATTCCATCCTTCTTGCGCTCCTCCGAGTGCCAACGCAGCAGTTTTGCCTCCTTTGGATTTGCAAAAAACCTTTTCAAATGGGGAATTCGCCTCTGTTCCCTCGCCGTCATCTGATTCATTGTTACGTTTGTATCGGCATGCGTTGCACACCGGACATACATGCATGTTTGCATACTCTTTACGGTACAGAATACAGTCGTTCGGACATGCATGTATTCTTTCTACTTCCATTCCCAACGGACAAAGAACCTTCTTGGCTTTATACGTGGTTTTAGGCATCTCATTTCCCTCCGGAAGCATGTCCGCTAAAAGACCTAGCAGCGCCGTGAAACTCTTGTCGGACCAACAGTTGCTTGCCTTCAATTTCAACAGTTCAACACAGCCGACAACCTCGTGTACTTGCAGCACATGAACAAAGGTTTCTCCGAGTCCTCCATCAAGCCCCAGAATTTAACATACTCTCTCTGATCATAGTTCTCTTCTACATCGCGAAGCATCTGATCCAGATTATCATCGTGCAACCTATCCGTATCCGAACCACAATCGACATCATCCGGCGGCATGTCATTCACTTCACCGGCGATGTCATCCGGCGGCATATCATTCACTTCACCGGCAATATCATCCGGCGACATATGATCATTCACTTATTCAACATATCCTCCTCGGCGGCTCTTGTAAGCAGACACGCCATTAATATACTCTTCACTCACACTCGCATGGCATACATCCGACTTGGTCCTCGTTACGTACATATATAACAACTCAAGATTAAAATTAGATTAACTAATTATTACTAGATATATATCGGCCACATGTATTATATTGAGGCTTAATTTGCTAGCTCAATTCATATTATAAACATAACAGCTATTATATAATCAACAATTTTGCAAATTAACAATCTTCAATAACACTCACCAATTACTTAGATCTAAATTGTAATGCAATTAAAGAAAAAAATAAATTTTCTTACTAACCATATCTAGCGAGCTAGCTACTAGGAAAGTATGAATGGATCTTCAAAGCTCAATCTCTGCCTCTTCCCACCAAATTAACTGGCTTGAAATCGCATAGCTTACCTCCTGAGCGAAAGACTGCGCAGCAGTGGCTAGATCTGGATCGAAATGAAGACAGATGCGGTCTGAGCAGCGCAATAAATGCTTAGTGGCATTATCGCAGACGGTTTTTAATTAAAAACCGTATGTGAATTATCACAGACGGTTTTATTAAAACCGTCGCGATAATTCAACTTATCACGACGGTTGTTTATTAAAACCGTCGAGACCTCGACAACACAGACGGTGTTCAAATTAAAACCGTCTGTGATAATGCAGAGTCAGAACGTATCTCTTGTGTTTCGTGTAACGTATCTCGATCGTTATACGAAGCGTCTATATCATTAATGTTTCGTATACAAACCATCTATATCATTAATGTTTGGTATACGAACCGTCTGTGCTAAAGGTTAAATATGTGCGCCTAATCCAGGTCTTCTACGTACATACGTACTGTATGTCCTCTAGCTACTCATCTTCTTCTCCAGAATTCTCAACGTACGTACAATATGGATTCTACTATTCTTGTGATCATCTCCTTCCTCTAATCTGTTCATCAAGAGTTGTTCGGCCGGAATCTTACACAGGCGGCCAGCAATTTACATCTGGGCGACTTCTCGGACACGCCCGCTCTCCTTCCCCGACTTTCTTGCATCTATCAGCTCGACCTGATCATCCGCCATCGACGGAGGCGTCTTGCTGCCGCTCAAGAAAGGGAAACATCCCTCACCCTGGTTCTTATACACAATGTGCACAAACCGGAAGAAGCAAATGTGGCATTGGAGAGACTGATGGATAGTATTGCCGATCAAGCAAAAATGGCAGATTCTGAGGAATCTTATAGTGCTATCCTCTACGAGATTATGAGCTATGTTACTAATCATTTGCCCATGCTGGAGGAGGAAGTGCTGAGGACAAGGACAATCTTAACGACGTTCGAGAACTCAGCGGCTCCTCCAAGTCCCAAAGTCGAAGAAGAAGCGTACGAAGCCCAGAAGATTAGAATCTGGGAATCTCTTTATCTCTGCGACTTTTGTAATAAATTTGCCTCGAATTGAAATTAATAAATTTGCCTTTTATTTGTGATCTCTTGTCTCTGTAGTTATGTTATTATCATTATCACGGACGGTTTTTTATTACAAACCGTCTGTGATAATGCCGATTATCACGAGCGGTTTTAATACGCACTGCTGCAGTGATACTAAAGTATCACAGACAATTCATAGGTAACAACCGTCTGTGATACTCGTTTTCTTCGACGCCGCCTACACAGACGGTGTCCAAATTAAAACCGTCTGTGTTAGTGTCGGTCACAGATAGTTTGATAAAATCGTCTGTAATTGACCGTCTAGTATTAGGTTTTCTGTAGTAGTGCGCGCTAGTTGGACGTTGTGTCATATAAGAAACTTACTATATTATTAAGTCATATTGGATCGCCGGTTGGACCAGCTAATCGCGGTTGGGTGAAGAGCCGATGAGCCGAAGGTCGACCGGATGGATGGTTAGGATGCTCCGGCCATCTAGGCTATTAGTCGCAAAATTTTAAACTCATGTTTCAGTTATCAGTATAGATTATGCGCTAAGCTTTTATCGTACATTTGTACGAATGTACGTACGCAATGCAATATTAATTGCAGGAGACGACGTCCCTTGTTTTTATGCTTTGTATGGCGACGTCATTATAGAGACAGCGGAGCAATTATTTGCAACTCGACATGACGACATGTGAGTCGGCTGTAGTGGACGCGTGTCGTGGCATGCATGCATATCCGCACATTAATAACACTTAAATTGTGGTTTGATAAAATCGTTTGTGATCGATCGTCTAGTATTAGATTTTTTGTAGTAGTGGCATATCTCAACAACCATAGAAGCCCACGTTAAAACCCAGGCAGCATTGTTTTATAGTGCAAGAACATATGTCTATATATGCGCACATTAATAACACTTAAATTGCACTAAATAATGAGCATACGGCATCCACTATAAAAACCGTTGTCATTTCATTCGCTCTCCTTCACGAGTCAGACAACCATCTACACAACACAACTTTTCACATCTGTACCAGGCTAGCTAAGATGAGGGCTATACAAATGCTGCTCCTGACCCTTGCCCTCCTGGTGCTATCGTCAGGCAAGTCTCTATATATACCTCCACAGTTATAAATATATATATGATATAACAGCGTTACAAACTTCGATGTTTTTTTATGATCTTAACTGTTTTCTTGCTGAGATTTGCAGATGGGGAAGCAAAGGCGAGCAGCGTCGTACCAGCTGACAATTGCTTGACAATAGAAATCGGGCTGGGTAACGCGTGTAGTCCCGGAACATGCGAGGCTTTGTGTAGCGCAGAGAAGGGCACTGGTGGCGTGTGCGTCGATGGGGCATGCAACTGCAAGTTCTGCCCCCACTCAGCTGCCACCACAGCAACAGAGGAACTGATAACTGGCTAAGATAGGATGCATGTGCGCAGCATTGTATGTTGGCTGATCAAGTAATAACAGTAAATAATGCAATGTTGCAGAAGTGAGATCTATAATCCGTCTGCAATTTGTTTCAAAGCGTCGTGCACAGTGTGTATCAACCGAAGTTTTTTTTATCTAAGCACACAAAAAACTGTTTTTTTCTTTTGTGCAGGCACAGGATTAAATGATTTTTATTTATAGACAGGACACTGTTGTTTTGTAGCGTCCGCTCAGTCGGTTCGACTGAAAGCTTATGGCTGAAAACACTTTGAATGATCGAAAAAACACAGTGGTGACAGAGACTTATTTAACATAATTAAATTTAAAAATTAAAAATATGTTAGCCCATCACAGACAACGCAAAGCGAATACGAGAAAAAAACCGACAAAAAGCTCAAAAAGTTAAAATTCAGAAAAACGAAATTATGAATAGTGCAAAAATAAGCTTAAGCCATATTGAACACAGCCAGTAGATGCGATCGTTCTGGAGCTTCACCGTTACGGTGGACGCTTCTTCGCAGCCGTTGTTTGCAGGAGCTGGAAACGCTCCCAAAAGTTTTCAAAACCCAAAACCCACCTTGGCACCGCCGAGCGGCGATTCTCGCCGCGACCATGAGACCCATCGCGCGTACATCCCTCGCTGCATTTTAGATCACCCCGTTTTGGAAGCTTTTGCGGTTCGGAATTAGGATCTCTGCAATGCAATGCCCTTTTCTGATTAGCACTATGGGACCGCTGCTGCATTAGTTAATTATTTCTTGTCCTTGATGGATACAATCGAGTTCCTTGTCGTTTTACCCAAAGAACTGACCATCACTTTGTCCAATCCTTAACGGCGCTCCAAGCAGCTTACGGTTTCGGATATAGGCTTTGGCTTATAGCTTTAGATTAAAATTATACTATAATGATTATTAGTTTTTTTAAGAAAGAGAAAAATAAGAAAAAACCGTTATAGCATTAAGGACAATATAAAGGAAAAAAGAAAAGACGAAAAATCCAAAATAAACTAAAATTAGAAGCTAATATGTTCCAAGTGATATTTAGCTTAAATAAGCTGGAAGCTAAAAAAGCTAGAAGCTGAAACCGTTTAGAGCGGAAATGTTCATAAGCTAATTTGTATGCGCATTCTAGTGTCAACTTCATTATTTTCCTGTTGTGATGAATTAATCATCTTAGGTCTCGCATTTAAGGACACTTTCAATGGGCCCTAGTCAGCAATATCCACAACATTAATTAGCATGTCAACTAGGATTAGTGCTAAGGTAGAGGAGAAATAAAAGAAGAGAGAGAAGCGGTATCTCGTGCATAACATTGCATAAGCATGCAATAAGAAAAGACATTGGCTAAAACATCCATTGGGAAGGAGGGTATGTCTACCACACTATTTGTGACGATTGTAGCCACCTCGCTAGATAACTCCATAGCAAAAATGAAGATCTTGCCACTTTTGGCCTTGTCTTGACCAAAATTTGTGATTTCGAGATCGTGGCCTTTCTAGCCTAACTTTGTGGTTAGATTACCATGTTAGGACGTGTGAGTGATAATCTGATAAGTTTCATGACTTAGTTCCTTATGAGTAAAAAGTAATTTGGTTTATGGTTTGATGTGTTCTTGTGACTTACAAATCAATTCTTCCAAATTGTTTGGATCAAATTCCAAGAATCTCGTATTTCTTGATTTTATTTGGTTCCTAACTTTCTTGCTTAGATCAATACCAATTTGGTAGCATTTGGACAAGATTTGATCGAAATATTTAAATTTCATTTTTGGTCCCGAGGGGTTTACACTCTAGATCACGCCAAGCGATAGTACCAAGCCCCTGAGTGGTAGTACCGCACAACGGTCATACCGGACCCTAATCAGCGGTAGTCCCAGTGTGGTCATACTAGCATGCTAAGGGCTGTACTATTGGACCAACAGTCAAGTTTGGCTTTTGGCTCTTGTTGATTCTATATTTTTGTTATTCTTTTATAGAAGGTGTAATAGGAGCTTTATGACTTTTATAGTTATTTCAGTGAAGATTTAAAATACTTGAGAAAATCGAAAAGCTTTCGCAATCCTTCACATCTCTCTGATTGACGGCATCGGTCCAACAGGTTAAATGGATTGATTAGTTTTCAGGTTTCTTCTTCTCGACATGTACCAGAGCAATATGGTTGATGCAGCAGAGCAATCGTAGCCTCTGAATTTTGCTTCAAACTAAGAAGACTTGTCCATGATTTTACTCTTTTCATTCTCATGGAATAAATGAGATCTCCTTCTGCAAGTTGGTTTTGCGTTTGATGATGTTCCGCTTGTCTGAATTTAGCTACTTCATTTCAGATCTACCGTCTTTGGATTGGTTTATTACTCCCCTAGGTTCACAATATTTGTCCGATGCACATACCATGTAGTAGCAAAATTAAAGTAATATTTAATTGAATCAGGCTATGCTTGTCCTTGTTAGAAAGACATAGTATCATTCTATCTAATAGAGACAAATATGACCTAATTCTATTAATTATTATTTAAATATTATGCCTCCTCAGTATGCGCGCCGGATAAATGTTGTGAACCAGAGGGAGCCATGCATATACGTAGTGTACATGTTATACTTGGTGATTCAATGTGCTACTGTTTCTGAATACAGATGTGCAAATTGAACCCTCAAACAACAATAAAATAGATTACTTGACGGTTCAGTAGAAGCGTGGTAGTGCCATACCAACACTGAAACATGCTTACGTACTTTGATAACTCACACTAAAAAGTGCTTCACCCGGAGAAAGATTAGTTCAAGATTTTAACAAGACCATATTGTGAAACGGGATATAGAGAGAATCATCGAGAGCAGCGTTATTAATTACGCCTTTTCCATTTCCTTTGCCCCTACTATTAGTCAGCGGCGGATTCCGGATTTGAGAACGCTCTAAGCTAAATTTGAACTAAGTAGTAATCTAGTATATCACAAGTCTAGAACTATATTATGATATAACAAAAAATATGTCACAAATGCATCTTTGATATGAAAATTTTGCTTAATACTCAATACTTAGAGAGTTCATGTTTTCCACACAAATCACAATAAAAAAAGTATATGGAACCATACAGAATGTAGAGTAATAAAGATACATCAAGTACCTCAAATTCTAAATAAAGATTTGCTCACTATCCTATGCGGCTAGCCCACCATTTTCTTATCAATAGTAGGACAAGAACCAGAAAAGACAGCATAATAAATAAAATAAAATAAAATATAGATAAATTCAAAGAGCATAAATATTACATTTGAAATAAACTAACTTACCACTTGTACGAGAAATTTGTTTCTTGCATGACCTCATTCCTTGAAAACGCTATAAAATCTTCGCATCCCTCTCTTTATACCATTTTAGCATTTCTAGGAAGTTTCCCCTATTGTTCGAGCTAGACGATTCATCATGTCCACGAAAAGCAAGGGCTTGTAATAGAAGAAAATTTGAAATGGCTAACATAATAGTAAGACGAGCTCTATATTCTTCCTCATCCTTCTTAGTGGCAACAGCCATCACATAACCCATATCTTTCTTTTGATTTTTGAAAGCCTCGCAATGTTTTCTTGCTTTGTTATAAGCACTATTGATTTTACCAACATGCTCATTAAAAGATTGAGTTCCATTCTTCCAATAACTAAATTCAATTTTTGTAAAAACATCAACACAATAGTTTTCAATTCTTTGTTGCTTAAAAAGAAAACAATAAAAGCAAAAGGCTGCATCTTTAGCAATGCTATATTCCAACCAATCATGCTTCTTGAACCACAATTCTTGAAATCTCCTCTTTTGACTTCTTTGTTCCCTCCATGAAAATTTATATCCAATTGTTGGCATGGTCCCAATTGCAAATATTCTCTTCTAGCGGCATCTCTAATATTTACATCCAACTCATCTATCAATTTTCGAAGCCCAGGATCGGCAACAATATCATCTGGATTAAGCTAAATGTTTTGCTCAGTGTTAGTAGCCCCAGTTCCTAATGTTTCTGGAGATTGGTTCGAGTTCGATTGTCTGTTTGACTATGTATCTTGTGTTGGAAAATATGATGACAATATCTTGCTCCTCTTCATTTTGTAATTTGTATCCTTAAATCTTTTTAGTTAGTTCCTAAATAGCAAATGCAAAACAATAAATATATATCATTTCACCTGATCATTCGTACTTAATTTAAAACATAAAATAACTTCACCTCGATTGACTCGGTTCAGATAAATCCATCGGATCGGTAGGCATCGCCTTGGCCATTCAGCATTTTAGCCCGTCTCCGGGCGTCTTGTGACTCTCGTCTCGGTAGTCTTACTCTTTGCTCCCTGCTCACCTGTGCAGCTGTGCTCGCTTGGCGCTCGCCGTCCTCCTCCGGGCTTGCCTGGCGCTCGTGGCTCCCTACTTGGCGCTCGCCTCAGTCGCTTGGTGCAGTGGTGCTCGTTGTGCTTCCCGCTCAGCACTCGCCGTATGAGAGCTCCCCGCTCGGCGCTCGCTGTCTGAGGAGAGCTCCCCGCTCGGTGCTCGCCGTGCTTGGCTCTCTGCTTGGGGCTCAGCTGTGGCCTGCGGGTCCATGAGGGCAAGGGCGGAGGCCGGAGGGTAGAGTGCGGAGCGGCGGAGGCGCAGGTCCACGAGACCACTACCACTAACGGCGGAGCAAGGAGCGGTGGAGCAATCGACGGTGGAGACGCACGCAGTCAAGGCAGCGGCCGATGGTGGGGGCGCGCGCAAGAGAGTGCTGGTGCTTAGAAGTCAGATCTGATTTGAGCGGCTAGGGCTGGGGGTTGGGGATTAGGGTTTTTCTCTAGTTCTCTTGGTCTTGGTGGTCTGGTGGATGTCTCATGGATGAGTGGTCTGCTGACTTGATGGGCTGCTGTGGGCTGAATTGTTGTTTGGGCTGCCAGGTTGATAATTTTTTAGGCCACGGGCTGGGCTGCCAGGCTGATAATTTTTGGATATACACTAGAGGAGGATAGTATTAGTAGTATTGCTGGGTCTCGGGCTATAGCCTACTCATCCGAGGCCCAGTTCTGCCTCTGCTATTAGTGACGTGAAAAATGTTCAGTGGTTGAAATACGTCATTTTTTTAGGTGTAGGCATTGTCCGATTCCAACAATTGTTACTTAGGTTTTGTGCTTCCTTGATCTGTATGCATATCGGTGTTAGCATATTTCTTTCCTTGTTGTAGTTTAATGTAGTATGACAGTGCTTGTATGCTTTGAAAATCCTGATATTTACAAACCATGAGAATTATGTGCATATCCCTATTAATTTTAGATATATAGTCACACCACTAGCAATTTGTTTTAATTTTTCCTCTCCCGGCAGTGTACCTTTTGTCATTTATAGGCAAAATGTTCGTGCATAACACTGAAATACCAAAAAGGTGCCAATATTGCTTGCGATCGAGTTTTTACAATAAAAATGTGGCCTGGGCCTACACACCTATGAGATATACTTTATGTTATTGTTAAAAAACCGTTTCTTTTCCAAGTTCTACGGATAAAAATTTCCTAATTTTTTTTTCTCTTGGTAGGTATGCATACCTCAACAATCATAGAAGCCCATTTTAAAACCCAGGCCGCATTGTTTTACAATGCAAGAACATATATCTATATATGTGCACATTAATCACAATTAAATTGCACTAAATTTTGCTGAAACTTATCTACGTACTGCTCTACTGTAACAGGTCTAAACAACCATATATACGTTGTGTAAGTGGACATTAATGGCGCCTAATTGCTCTTAAGTTCTACTTATCTAGTGCACAACTGTAAAGCGATATGCATATCTCAATAACCATCGAATGTTGCCTGATATATGGATTGCTTTTTTTTTGGAATGCATGTACGACTTAATTACCTACCTATATCGCAATGTCATTCCCGAAAATAACGAACATACGGCACCCACTATAAAAACCGTTTCCATTTCATTTGCTCTCCTTCACAAGTCAGACAACCATCAACACACCACAACTTTTCACATGTGTACCACTAGCTAAGATGAGGGCTATACAGATGCTGTTCCTGACCATTGCCCTCCTGGTGCTATCGTCAGGTACGTCTCTATATACTCCTCCACAGTTACAGCATATGATATAACAGCGTTACAAACTTAATTTGGTGTTTTTTTTAATGCTCTTAAGGCTTTATTTGGGCCCATCTACAGAGATAGGACAGGAATTTTGTGCTCCTAAACAAAGCTTAATTGTTTTCTTATTGAGATTTGGCTCCTAAAATTCATAGCTCATCTCTGTGGATAGGCCGAGATTTTAAACTAAAATTTCATCTTATCTATAAAGATGAGACAGAGGTTTTCAATTTCCAAATAAGACCTAATTGTTTTTTTTTTGCTGAGATTTGTAGATTGGGAGGCAAATGCTTGCAGCGTCGTACCAGCTGACAATTGCATGACAGTAGATATCGGGGAGGGTAACGCGTGTAGTCCCGGATCATGCGAGGCGTCATGTACCAGAGCGAAGGGCCGGCACTGGTGCCAAGTGCGTGCATGGGGATGCAAATGCACGTTCTGCGCCCTCAGCTGCCACCACAGCAACAAAGGAACTGATAGCTAGCTAAGATAGGATGCATGTGCGCAGCATTTTATGTTGGCTGATCAAGTAATAACATCAACTAATGAAATTTTGCGGCAGGAACACCGTTACACTGGAAATAAATTTTGGTATCTTTTATACTCTGGCCCGACAAGTTAGCAAGAGCAAGATAATCATTTATAGTGCAGAACAATAAGGATCGCAAAGTGAAGTTCTCTCGTTTGTATGCATCACATACCTGTACCCCTTCTTTTCATAGTACTTTTAGATCTTTCACCAACGGTGCTAGGTACACATCAATACCATTGGTTGAACCGACTATTATGTTGCCTCATGATCCAAACATCCGGCCGCTCCGGATTCTGTTGTCGAAGCACATCCTTGTGCTGGTCGACATAAGGCGCCACTTCAGTCATGTATTGCAAGACCGTGAAATGGGCTTGAGTATACGTGTCCATATCTGGAGTGATTGTTTTCCTTCCGATAATTCTGATACCCTTCAGCCTCCCCTCATGACGAGATTGAGGCACACCTATCGGTTGAATCTGAACCATATAATGATACAAAACTCAATGACCTCTTCGCTTTCATAACCTTCGACGATGCTGCCCTCCGACCGAGATCGATTCCGTACATAGGACTTGAGAATTCCCATGAACCTCTCAAACGGGTACATGCTACGTAGGAATATAGGCCCGCACATTTTTATCTTCCACACAACGTGAACAATGAGATCGACCATGATATCGAAAAACGAAGGAGAGAAATACATCTCAAGATGACATAGAGTCATCACCACCTCGTCCTGCAGAGCATCTAGTCCTTCGGGATCGATGACCTTTTGAGCAATTGTGTTAAAGAAATAACATAGCCTCATGACTGTCTCTCGGACTTTGAACGGCAAAATATTTCTAATTGCAATAGGGAGCATCTGTGTCAACAACATATGACAATCATGAGACTTCATGCCATTAAACTTCAAATATTGCATCAAAACAAGTTTCTTCACGTTGCCGAAGTAACCAGATGGAACTTTAACACCATGTAAGCACTGGCACAATTTTGTTTTCTTGGCCATGGACAGAGTGTAACACATAGGGGGAAGGTACGTTCATCCATTATCTGTTTCTGTCGGTGCTAACTCAGGCCTGATGTCCATAACAACCAAGTCAAGCCGTGCGTTACAACTGTCCTTTGTTTTATCACGAATGTTTAGTAAGAGACCAATCAAGCTGTCATATACATCTTTTCTACGTGCATGACGTCGATGCAGTGTCGAACATCTAGGTGCTCCCAATAAGGTAAGTCCCAAAATATTGATATCTTCTTCCAGGTGTTCTTCTCATGAGCCCTCAATTTACGTCCCTTTCCGAGGACAATATCTAAATCATTAACCATATCATAAACCACTTTTCCCCTTAAATGCCTTGGAGCTGAACCGTCTTCCTTCTCTCTGTCAAAATGTTTCTTCATCTTGCGGTATGGGTGAGCCCTCCGAAGGAACCGACAATGGACGCATGTAGACGGTTTTGCGTGATTGTTTCAGCCACACACTCGGTACCATCTAAGCAAGTGAGTACAAGCTTTGGCACCTTTTGTACTCTGGCCTGATAGGTTAACAAGGGCAGAATAATCATTTATGGTGCAGAACAATAAGAAACACAAAGTGAAGTTCTCTCGTTTGTATGCATCCCATACCGCACCCTTCGTTCCACGATTTTTAGATCTTCCACCAACGCGCTAGGTACACATCGATATCATTCCCAGGTTGCTTTGGCCCTTGGATAAGTATCGACAGAAAAATATATTTTCGCTTCATACACAACCAAGGAGGAAGGTTATAGATGCAGAGAGTCACGGGCCATGTGCTATGTCGGCTGCTCATGCTACTGAAAGGATTCATTCCATCTGTACTCGGTCCAAACCTTATATTCCTTGGTTACTCATGAAGTCGCAAAACTCCTATCGATGTTTCTCCACCGGCGGAATCGAGCAAGATGTCTTAGCATTCCATCCTTCTTGCGCTCATCCGAGTGCCAACGCCAGCAGTTTTGCCTCCTTTAGATTTGTAAAACCATTTCAAATGGGGAATTATAAGAAAATACCATGCCACCTTAGCAGGAGATCCTTTCTTCACCTCTGTTCCCTCGCCGTCATCTGATTGATTGTTATGTTTGTATCGGTATGCATTGCACACCGGACATACATGCATGTTTGCATACTCTTTACGGTACATGATACAGTCGTTCGGACATGCATGTATTCTTTGTACTTCCATTCCCAATGGACAAAGAACCTTCTTGACTTTATACGTGGTTTTAGGCAACTCATTTCCCTCCCGAAGCATGTCCGCTAAAAGACCTAGCAGCGCCAAAACTCAAGATGGTCAAAGATCTAGTTTGTGCTCCTTGCCAAGACGGCAAGATGGTTGCCGCTTCCATCCTCCGATCCAGTTACTATGATGATGCACCGTGACATTGCTCCATATGGACACGTTGGACCAAATCGAGTGCGATCGATGAGGAGGGAAGTGGTACGTTCTTGTTGTGGTCGATGACTATTCGAGGTACTCTTGGGTGTTTTCTTAGCCTTGAAGGATGAGACGTTTTCACATTTCCGAGGTCTTTTCGGTGGGCTTTCTGTTGAGCTTCGGTGTCTTCTGACGATCTGCGGTGACAATGGCACGGAGTTCAAGAATTCCTACTTTGAGAGTTTATGTGGTGAGGCAGTGTAGAGCACCGCCTCTTCTCCATACGTCCCTCGGCAGAATGGCGTTGTGGAGAGGAAGAACCGTACCTTGGTCGAGATGACCGGGCGATGCTTGATGAGTACTCTACACGCGGAAGTTTTGGGTGAAGCTATAGCCACCGCGTGCCATGTTTGACGAGTTTTCTTGGGCACATTTGCACCGCACTTCTTATGAGTTGAGATACAGGCGAATGCCCGTGTTTCCATTTTCGTGTGTTTGGTTGCAAGTGTTTTATTCTAAAGTCTGGGAACCTAGATAAGTTCGAGTCACGTTCTTGTGATGGACTCTTTCTAGGCTACTCGACTTCTTCGCGGGCCTATAGGGTGCGGAGGCTGCGAGTCTAGCAAAATGGTAGAAACACGTGAGGTAACCTTCGATGAGGCGGTCCGGGACTAGGCCCGATATCTCGAGTTCACTAGAGCATCCGAGACCATCTTCGTGGATGATAAGGATGATGGAGATGAGGGTTGTCTACCGATCCAGTCCCTCATCCACCCCTTGAGGTGCCTTCTTCCACCGCACCTCGAGGTGATTAGCCTTTACCTTCGCTTCTTACGGACCTAGTGGCTCTGTTCCTACCCGTCGGTAACGAGGTAGAGGCCACTTCTTCATCTCATCCAGGACCTCCAAGACATATTCAAAAATCTCATCCTTCTGAGCAGATGATTGGAGATCTCTTTGAACGAGTCACACGCTCCATGTCTGGCGTGTCGCTTTTCTGTCTCCACTCTGCCTTTGTAGCTTCTTTTGAGCCCAAGGACGCTTGTCATGCTTTATCTGATGAGTCTTGGGTCAATGCCATGCATGAGGAGCTCGAAAGTTTCGAAAGAAACAAGGTGCGGGCGCTTGTTGAGCCCCTCGAGGTCACAATATCATTGGAACCAAGTGGGTGTTCAAGAACAAGCGAGCGAGGATGGGGTAGTCATTGAAACAAGGCTAGACTGGTTGCAGGGGTACTCCTGGGTTGAGGGTCGGATTTCGAGGAGACCTTTGCCCTGTAGCTCGTCTTGAGGCCATTAGAATTCGCTACCTTTGCGGCTTCTACGGGTTTCAAGCTTTACCGGATGGACGTCAAGAGTGCCTTTCTCAATGGCTTCATTGAGGAAGAAGTCTATGTCGACGACCTCCGTGTTTCGAGAACCCCAAATACCCTAGTCATGTCTTCAAGCTTTCCAAAGCGTTGTATGGACTTAAGCAAGCCCTTAGAGCTTGGTATGAGAGGCTTAAGTCCTATCTATTGAGACATGATTTTGAAATGGGTAAAGTTGACAAGACCTTGTTCACTCACGGCTTGGCAATGACCTTCCTCGTCAATTTATGTCGATGACATCATCTTTGGCGGCTCTTCCCATGCTCTAGTTTCATAGTTCTCGGATGTCATGAGCACCGAGTTTGAGATGAGCATGATGGGTGAGTTGACATTCTTCCTTGGCTTCCAGATCAAGCAGACTCGGGAGGGTACCTTCTTGCATCAAGGCAAGTACACTCGAGACCTCCTGAGACGATTTGACATGAGTGATGGAAAGCCGGTGTCGACTCCGATGGCTTCTACAGCTGTTCTAGACCCAGATGAGGATGGTGAGCCAGTCGATCAAAAGGAATTCAGAAGCATGATTGGCTCTCTCTGTACCTCACGCCTCGAGACCGGACATACACTTCTCCGTGTGTCTTTGTGCTCGGTTTGAGCTTCTCCTCGCATCTCACCGCCAGCGGTGAAGCGCATCTTCGGTACCTTGAGCTACCATTGACTATGGTATCGGTACTCTTCCCCATCCTGTCTATCCCTTAGAGCCTATTCGGATGCGACTTTGCGGTTGTAGGATAGATAGGAAGAGCACTCGAGCACCGCCGGTTCATTGGCACTTCTCTCGTTTCTGGTCCTCGAGGAAGCAGTCCGGTGTTGCACAGTCCACTGCAGAGGCCGAGCGTTCTTGTCGGCCGATTCTTTGTAGCTGTGCTGGATGGTCTCGACTCTGCGGGACTTTGGGTTAGCTATCGATCGTGTTCCGCTCTTACTGCGATTAGCATTGCTAAGAACCCAGTGCAGCACTCTCGGACCAAGCACATCGATATCAGATATCACTTCCTTCGAGACCATGTGGAGAAGGGTGACATAGTGCTCCAGTTTGTGGAGAGTGACCACCAGTTGGCTGATATCTTCACCAAGCCTTTGGATAGCACGAGATTTTCAGCTCTGCGGGGAGAGCTTGGGGTGGTTTGTCCTTATGGACTGTTGTGAGGGGGAGCTTTGGGCTTTACTGCTTTATCATATTATTTATGCTTCTGTCTCTTTTCTGTTGCATTGCATTTGGGTGCATTGGGTTAGTCCTCCTAGCATAGACTAGAGTGTTTCTCACATCTAGTTTGCTTAGACTTCCTACTCTTATCTTATGCCTTCAGGATACTCTATTAGCTGTCTTCTTATCTCACTAGGTAGAGCTCACTCACTTCTTGCGATCTAGCGAGGGTCGGGCCACCTTCGGGTAGACAGGGTACGTGTTTGCTCTCTAGTGTGTGTTTTCCTGTCAGCTGATAGTCCTGGAGTCGTATGGGGTAGATAAGAGTGCATCGAGTCATATTATTCTCTATATCTTATCTATGCTTTAAGGACTGTCTGTTTATCCTTCTTTGCCAGTTTCTCGTTTTTACTGCTTTGGTTCAAGGGGAATTCATTTGGGAGTTTCTGGAACCTAATATTGACATAATTCAACTTGAACTAAAAGATGTATCTTATGTTGAGGGGGAGCTGGATTTTCTGCATATCATTATGCATTGTAAATTAATTACATTGAGCCTTGATTATTATCCGATGATGACATGATTACAATGTTTTACATCTTGCCATGATTTATGCTTAAATTGCTATATTTATCATAACGTCATATGTGTAAACTAGCTTTTGCCATGATGAGTTAATTAAACTTGCTCAAATTTGAACTAAAAACTTGTCATGATTAGCACTTGAGCTTAGTCTTTCTTGAGCTATCTTTTTATGATTCATGCCATGTCAAATAGGCTATGTTGAGCGTTGAATCTCTTTTGAGATTTAGTTTGAGCTGTCTTAAACTCTTGATGTAACATGAGTTAGTACAACTTATTAAAAGCAAAAGATCTCTTTTGTGCGAAAAAACTGATCTCACCAATTCTTTCTCACGAGAAGGCTTGCCATTGCACTAGGCATGAACTTGGGAAGAGTTTTGGATGACCTAGACTATCTTCTTAAGCTTCTCGCTTGGAGTAGTCGTAGCATGGCTTGAGATCTAGCACATGATAAAAAATATTGGTTGAAAATAACCATAAGTTTCAAAAGAAAAATATCACTTATGCTAAATTTGCTAAATGCGATCAAAAGAATCAAGTACTTGAACCAATGTTTCACTCGAGTATATAACACTCTATTTGGGCTCAATATTAGATTCTTGGTTCCGCTTAGCTTGATTGACATGGCTTGCATCATCCTTGGATATCTCTAGCTAGACTTTGCCTTTTGGATGACTTGACATGGTAACAAAATGCTCAAATACTCATATTGTCATCTAGTAGCTTCTAGCTGGTTTATACATACCTTGTCATGATCTAGATAGCCCTTCATTGAATTATGGCTTGGTGTAATACATTATGGTCATTTTGGATAATTCTCATGGCTCAAAATGCTAAGAATAAACAAACTTCAGACATTTCATCCAATTTGATATCATATTCTCTCTTTTACATCTTGATGTGTTTATTGCCAAAAGGGGGAGAATATTGGAGAAAAAAAAGATTGTTGAATCCTAGAAGCTTTGAAAAAATTGCTCTTTTGAGTTGCTCTAGTGATTCTTTCGTTGACATGGTCATAAGTTTAATTTCCCTCTTTTGGACCATGTTGGATTTTTCAAACCAAACTTCTATGCTCTTCTGTTGTTTGTCAATACACTCATCAAGGGGGAGATTGAGAGCCCATGTGAGAGGTGCTCCCATGTTTGTGATGAGTAATTGACGCATGTGCCGATAATCTGGAATTTGGAATGATCTTGTAAAACTCCCGAATTTTGAACTACATGCGTAGTATTTCATGAACTACCGTGACGGTAGTACCGCAGTAAAGTTCTTGATAGTATCTACTGTCTTGTGAGCAAACAGTGGGGATTAAAATTTGAGTTTGGTTTGGATGTTTTAGTCATTAGGGCTTATGATTAATTCATGTTATCGAGCGGTGCTATTTGATGTGTTTCTTGTTTGTGTTGGCTGCAGGACATCGAGGCGGAGTCGTGGCGAGACACGTGGCGACCGGACTAGACGCAGGTGGCGTTGAGGTCAGAACGGTCAAGGTGTGTCGAAGACGGCAAAGACTCGAGGTGGTTGCGAGGCTTGGACAACAAGGAGCGCGGAAGCTTCCCGGAAGGTGCAGGAGGGGCGAAACGGGAATTTCGCAAGACTGCAAAAGCGGGAGCGGGCGCCGTTGGATTTAGCGGGCATAACGGGGCGGAGACCCGTTAACCAAAGGCTATAAATAGGGGTGAGGGGCTGCATGCCCTCACAAGCATTAAGTGGAGAAACTAGGGTTAGCCAAGTCAAAAGAGCCTTTGGTGGGTTGTTTTGCTTTGGAGGCTTTAGTGGTTGGAGAGTGCAGGTGTGTAAGAGGATCACAACATGGTTGTGTGTGCCCTCCCTGCCTAGAGCTCCTTGTGTGGTGTTCCCTTCCTTCTGGCTCTTGAGTTCATGTGTTCTTGAGAGGGATGGAGAGGGTTTGAGTGATGCCTATGTAATTTTATTCCTTGCAAAATCTGTACAGGCGTCTTGTGACGTTTCTTGCTGTATCTTCTTGTTTATGAATGGAAATCTGAAGTTTTTGATCATTCGTGCCTCTTTGTTCTTCATGTTCTTTTATAGGGTTTGAGGTAGTTTTTGATCCGCTTGATGCTTTGGCTTGAAACTTGATATCTAGAGTCCTGTGACTATTGCTAACATATCGTCAAAGTTTCATGGCCAAAGGATCTAAGATCGGGGAGTAATTTCAGTTTTGCTCTCTCCCGTCAAGGTTTTTCAAGAAATCCGATTCTCTCTTGATTTCTTGATTCTTTCAAGGAGTCTTGAAATTGGTTCGTGATTTGGTCTTCTGCAAGTTTTACCTTGCCTTCTTAGAAGTCCCCAAACTCAAGAATCCAAGAATCGTGCAAAACTCTCAGATTTTCCATCTCTCTGCGCTGCTGTTCTTGGTGCGGTACTACCGGCCGTAGGGCGGAACTACCGATAAGCGGAACTACCGCAGATTGCTCAGCGGTACTTCCTCTCGGTGGTACTACCGCTGAATCAACTGCGGTACTACCGCTGGCAGAGAAAGTTTTCAGTTTTCTTTCTTCTTTCTGGTTTTGATTTCTTTGCTTTAGATCTCTGTTTTCCAGTTAGTTGTTATTCTCTGTTTGAATACTTGAGGGGAGGTCCATTAATTTTTTAAAGGCACCATTCACCCCCCCTCCTGTTGCCATTTCGGTCCTTGAAACCGGCGGCCGAGCGCCGCTTTATCCACCCCGTCGCCACGGTTGGGCGATCGGATTCCGCCGCCAACGGTGGGCGATCGCAATTAATCGCCAACGGTTGGCAGATTCACCAGGTGTCGCCGCTGGGTTGGGTGACAGGCTCCAGTCACCCAATGGTTGGGCGACTGTGGAGCCTATTTTTATAAAAAAATTTCTCGCAGGTATATTTCTGTATTTTCGAATAAAAAATAGAATATCCGTACAAAAAATTCGCATAACATGCACGTCCTGCATGTTCGCCCATGAATCGGTCCCCTTCCGTTGACATTACTTGTTTGTAGCTCTTTCAGTTAACTAGCTCCATTCACTGTACATGTAATTATACAACCATATTGATCAATATACACAGTTAGTTGGATCTTCTGCTTGTCTATTGCTCTACATGGTATCAGATATTGTTTGATCCTCAGCCTATTCTCTCTTCCGGTGCTCCTTCACAAGCCATGAGCATCACCTCTTCGTGACCTGGGCTCCCTTGTGCTGGACAGGGATTTGGTACTCAATCTCTTACACGGTCTTAACCTGTGGTTCCATCATGTTATTCCCATTCTAACTTTGCAGGCGCTGTTCCCGACCTTCCTGCACGCCTTCCTTCCTGCTCCTCGAGGAACATCGCATTGTTGAATCCACAAAGCTGCAGCTGGCCTCGGCACTTCTTGTGCAGTCCTCATCTGTCAGTGGCCTCTCTGTCGCACCCGCTGCGACCACTGCCTCAGCCATCCATCATGGCAACATTGTAGGGGTGTCCTTTTCCTCCACTCGCAATGACACTGGTGGCAACAAGACCAAATGGAAGAAGAAGAAGAAGGGCGCCCAAAGTTCCTATGGAGGCGGCCGACCTCAGCAACCACCTTCTGTTCCTCCCACCTCCTGGATGCCTAACTTCAATCCTTGGACCAATGTAGTGCATGCGTGGGAATTTTGGACACATCTAGTACTGTGGCAATCTAAAATTCCAAATCTAGCTCTCGGTCCAAAAATTCCAAAACTAGCCCCTTCCGACCGCACGATCGTGCAGGCCGACACACTGTCCGGTCGTGCGGTCCCGGACCGCACGATCAAGATTTGTTCATCGGTCGTGCGGTCTGGGACCGACGACCGCCCCGCTACGCCTTGCCCGCCCGACGACCCGCCTCCGGCCGCATGACCGCGCCTCCGACCGCATGACCGCGGCGCCGACCGCACCACCCCGCTGCCGACCGCTAATTTTTTTAGGGTTTGGTATATGTATTTAGTATAAGAATTTATATGTATTATTGAGTTATTTATAATAAAAATAAATTTAGATATATGAAATGGTGTTTGAAAAAATTTGAAAATAATGTAGAGTCCAGTTTATAGCTTGTGTAATTTTTGTTGCATTTTAGAAAATTTGAAATTTTGTTTGGTAGTGTACGAACGAAATATGTGTGAAGTAATGATTGATGTATTTGTGATTTTTGTAGATTGCTGACCGTGAAAAATATGTTGAACTGACAATAAAATTTATTGATCATGGTATGTTGTTTTATTGTACGAAATTTAATGAAAATTTTTTTGAGGACAACTGTGATAAGAACAATTGGGCGAAAGGAAGGAAAGTGATATTTAACAGCTGGGAAAAATGAATGCGAAAAGCTGATAATTAAAATACACTTCATAATTAACAGATATGTTGAACTAGGTGTGAAGTAACGATTGATGTATTTGTGATTTTTGTAGATTGCTGACCGTGAAAAATATGTTGAACTAACAATTTTGTAGGAAGGCGACTTGAGTCAGTCCCTCGTGAGTTTGTAGAGTTTTGTCAATTTTGTACTTTTAAACTGGGAAAAAATCAGGAGTAGTTGTAATAAAAGTTTATGTTCACTGTATGTTGTAGGTGCGTAAAAAATTTTGAGATAATTTTTTTAAGAGCTATTGACTGTAGAACGATCGATACATACAATGGTAAGTGATATTTTGATTTTAGTGAGAATTAGTGTACCGAGAGAACCAGTATATTAATATTGGTAAATGACTTGCAATGTGAATCATTGAATGCGAAAGACGAGATAATAAACTTCATAATTATCTTTCTTGTGTTTATTGTTATCGTTAAGGTGTAGTGTTGGAGGTTATTGTTGTGTTTATTGTTATCGTGTGTCTTAGTCTTTGGAGGGTTAATGTATGTTTGTGTGAAGCAAGCTGTAAATAAATAATTTGCAAAACATGCCATGGATATGTATTACACATACGTACATTTCATAAATAGTTACAGCAAACCATGAGACGTTACGAAATCAGAATTACAAAAACTCATTATGGATCTCGTCGTCGCCTCCTCGGACGGCGTATGTGCTCCTCGGAGAAGGTGAACCTGCTAGGGGAGTGCGGTGCATCTCGAAGGTCGTACTGCGAGGCTTGCGTCCGAGGTGGTGCTGCGTCGACTGCGTTGGGAGGTCCGTCGGATGGCCGAGAATAGAGCTCAGCCAATCGGCCGACGAGGGGTCTATGTCCTGCTGAGATGTTACATCTGAATTACGCCATGCACAGCGTTGTTAGTAATACATAGTAATATCAAAAGGCATTTACCTGCGTAGGCTAAAATGCCGATGACCCACCGTACTCCTGCACCGTGTAATCTTGGTAGGTCTGGCCAAACCACTTATGTTGCTCCTGCAGGTTGGACTGACCACCATGAGCAAACGCGGGAAATGGCACCTCGGACTGCTGTGCCGAGTCAGGGTCGCTGTCTGGAGATCGGGCCCGCCGGCCAGGCGAGATTGTTCGCTCCCCCGTACTCCTCCGTGATGACGATGGCTATAGCAGGGTGCTATCCTGTCGCAAATGCTGCAAGAAAAAGATGGGGTTAGAGATAAATGGCAAACGAGTGCATGAACAAATAGGTGGCACATGCCGTACCGCCGGTCCGAACCGCGTGGACGACGAGCGAGCGAAGCTGGGTCGACTGCTGGACTGCAATGGACGTGACGATGATGGACGTGCTGATGGCACTGCTGACGGTGGCGCGGAGGGGGGTGGTGGTGGTCGCCCCCGTCCACGACCACGTCGTGCAACAGCGTCATCTCTGTGGTGACCACAACTGATGGTCCGTATCGTAGACCTGGCGTCATCATATATGTTGCGCATCGAAGTGAGCAGACGATCAATCGAATTTGCCCTCCCACGATGGAGAGCCTGAGCTGCCTCGTCATGGATACGATGCAATCGATCGAACTGCAGTTATAGAAGTAACCAGTTAAAACATAATCCTGCACATGTTAATTACATACTAATCTCTTACCGTCTCGTGGTGTCGTGTCGCTCGATGACGGTGCGGACTACCTCTATAGCACCTCGTGTATGATCTCAATCGGACGCGTGGCGGCGCCCGATAAGCCTCTGCGGATGCGTGGAACGTACCACTCGAGGTATGTGCTATACGTGCGAGGTCGCACGGCGGGTCTCCTCCACAACCATCGTGTCCGCGTGGTCACGCCACATGTCTGCCCACTCCGCCGACGCCTCTCCGGTCTTCGTTCGCCGCCTCTCCTCGATTGCACGCAAGTTAATTGAGACATCCACAATTAGTAGGGCACAAAGTAATACATTAATTAAAGTTACCGTGAAATCACATACCGGTGGGTGGTGGGTGCAAGAGGGCGTCCTGGCAGGGGTGGGACAACCTGGTACATGCCGAACTGCCTCATGACTCGCTGTGGATTGTATGAACACCAAGTGGCAAGTCGTCAACCAGTACATGTGATCCTGCCCGCACTGAGATGATAATCCGTGGGGGGCCGTGTCCATAATGAGCGGTGGAGTCCATGGCCACCGGACTATCTCTACCTCGTGGAGTGTCTCGAACATATTGTGGAACTCCTGCACGCACGTCTCGGTCTCTCCTTGGCCCACCGCAACCGAACATGTGTCCAACGCGTGCCCATGGTGGGCCCATCGACGGGTCGTCTCCATCGCAAGGCCGCATAAATGCGGGCTGAACTTGTAAGGGTGCATGAAGTACCAAAGTAAGGTCTCGCCAGCGGGAAGTGTTCCCACGACCACAATCAAGAAGAACGTAGCACACGGCTAGGACCGGCTCACGGCGTAGTACTTGTGAGGCATCACACAAACCTCGGTATGTGGCGCTAAGAATAGCGATCCCGGCTATCTTGTGGCACCTCACCGAGCCGACCATCCGCCAAGGACTCCGCTAGATGTATGTAGCTAGGTCGCATCAATCTCCAGTGGTGCTAGGGAACAAGACCCACCCGACGAAATAGCAGTGCATAACGAAATGTGTCCGCACCTGGTCCTCATGTGCGAGAGCAGGACATGTCATGTACCGACGAAGCCATCCATGTGGCACACCAGCTACGTTGTCCGGGATCAGATGACCGAACCGGTGAGCCAGGTGGACATTCCAATCTGCAGCCTTCGGGGGTGGCACTACAGCAGACACCACGGAGGGTAGACCTGTAACATCGTCACATCTGCGAGTAACCGCCATCTCGCCCGCGAAGTGGAAGGTGTGAGTCTCGGCCTCCGGCGATCAACGAGAGCGGACAAGAACGACGCATCAAGCGCAACGCATGCGGTACATCAACATGCGGGCAATGGGCGGCGGCCGGTGTACCGCAGAGAGTGGGATGTACCGCTGGTCGAGAGGCCGATGCTCTGGGGCTCCTAAGGATCAAGCTCGAGGCTCGTCTCCGACGACCACGATAGGCATCGGTGCCGCTCATCCCACCGGGGGTCAAGCAACTCGTAAGCCATCTCCTGCCAAACAAGGAAAACAAGTGAGTCTACATTGATAATATAATGTGCAATAAATGACAACATAATTAACGACAAAGCGTAACGGCAAATAAACGTGCGGAATGTACGAACACATACATCAAATGTGCACACAAATATGACCCGCACAACATCTACACATACGAATGTACACAAACAAACATACGAATGTACAAAACATAAAATGTGCGTGACATACGGACATAGAACCAACAATATATCGTACATCTCACGAATAATGGAAGGACCTCGCAACACATGGCGGCGCAGCATCGCAATGCACGTAACACATCAACACATGGAAGGAACCAACAGGGAGTACAGCAAAATATTGTATTTGCTACTACGGAGGGTTGCTTGATGTCGGCCTGTTTGGGCACTGGCTGAGGGAGTGTCCAATCGTCTTGCATAGCGTACACTTTGGCCGCCGAACTCGATCCCCACGCTGGCTGTCATCCATGTCATTGCGGATGTGACGGCTTTGTCGTCTGCCACGACCGACATGCTTCAGTGCATCGTTGGACACCCACTTTACCTCCCCTGGCCATAATTCTTTGTAGTGCATGTATACCCCGTATGAATGAAACTCTGCACTCCAGGTTGCATACAAGTGCTGCATGTCGTAGTACTGTGAGATGAACTGGGTCGACGCTTGCTGCCATACTGCGCAGGCTGCATACACATGGGAGCATGGTTTGTGAAGAAGCTGAGGTTTGTTGCATGTGCAAGATGCTTTGTCATCAATCGTGCATATGTGTTTGCGATCCCCTCTGATATGACCCATGACGTACTTCTGCCTGAGGCGAACCTCGAACTTGTTCCTTAGGCCATCAATGGGCCGAGCAATGGGGAACGACTCTTCTCCATCTTTTTGCCCATATACGCCTGCATTACCTCAGAGTATTGCTTGTTTTCGTCGAGGTGCTTCTTCGCCACTATGGCTCTATTGATAAAATACCCGACAGTACGGTTCCAGCTCTCGTCCATGATTGCCGTGATTGGTAGGGATCTGATGCCCTTCAAGACTCCGTTGTAAACCTCCGACATATTTGTTGTCATGATCCCATACCTCGCCCCCCCCGGTGTCGTGCAACAAAGACCATTGTGTGATCCCATACCTCAGGTGCATTTGATTGAACCCATTGTGTGAACACCCCAACTCGTGTGGAGCCTCCCTCCACTACCGCAGCTTCTGTCTGGACATGCTTGCTAGCCTCCTGATCAAGTTGCCTCCACAAGGTGTCAAACTTCCGCTTCTGGTTCTGCACACATAGCTTCTTGAACATCTTCATTAAGTCCTTGCTACGAAACTATCGGGACCCGGATTTCCAAATCCGGTCCTCTCGTATATTCAGACTAGTCCCAGATCAAAGCTAGTGCACACAGTTAAACAGTGATGATTACATTGCCAACAATGAATATTACAATTGTAACACCCCAGCCTAACTTAGACCCGAAATGCTACTAAAAATCCACAATATAACAACAACTAATATAAGTTACCTAAAAATTTCGGCATAATCTCCTTTGTTTATTAACCGATAATGGTTCAATAAGTATGAATAGCACAAGTTCTAAATAATGAGCGGAAAGATAATATCAAATGGTACTAAGTCTTTATTACATTTAATCGATGAAATATAAACGAACCAATTAAGCTAACAAGCCAACAAGATTATCATGATTGTCTTTATTTCTTATTGAAGGAATAGTGCGTGCAACTAAACTAATCCTTTTTAATCCCATGTATGCCATTCTCACATTGGTACCTAAAACAAATAAACAAACAGCAAGAGTGAGTCCAACGACTCAGCAAGTATATCAACATCAATAACAATGATCATTAACTGACAAGTTAAACAATTAACATAGAACATCATGCTATGCAATATGATCAAAAGCTTCTCTTTCTCATCTCTTTCGCATTTTACCGGTGTGCGGTGTGCATCCGTCAATGCACACCCATGCCTGCACCCTCAGTGCAGGGGACCAGTGCCCACACTCCGCAAGTGTGGGGACCTCGATCTTGATCACCACATGACCAAGACTTCAATAATTCTCAATATGATGCATATATGTGAATGTATCAACAAGATAACATGCATTCACCATACTACGCATCAACCAATCTCATAAATGCCATAATATAAACAGAACATAAATAGCATTCTCTATTCACCACTTACTCATACTCACAATTTAAACAATCATGATTCAACCATCATCCAAACAATTCAAGAAATCCATAAACATACTGATTTTCACATCATAAATATACTTGCCTCAACCGCGAAAATGAAGAACGCGTAGAAGGCACAACCCCGAATCCGCTTTCCTCCTGAATATTTAATTAATAATTACTAACATAACGTAACGGGTTTCTAGATACAAAATATCAGCAACCCCAATTACCCCAACAATTTATCTCAATTAAATCCCCAACTCCCCTCGGCCAAAACTGCCCATCCACATCCAGTACGTAAATCCAACTTAAGCGTTCTCAGACTTTTTGGAAAGATAATTAAATTATCTAAATAAACTTAGTTGGGGAGCCTCTCTGATTCTGCCATTTTCTACCCGATCCAAACCCTTTTCTAAAACATCAAAATTCACATCGGACTCTTTGGATAGCGCACTAAAACAACCATAACTTTCGCCCCGATCGTCGAAATCCAGACTTCTTGACCTTTCTGGAAATCTAAGAAAATTATTTACAACTTTCCTAACATGAAGAGTTTCTTAATCGCCCTACTTTTCGTCGCCCAACCCGAAATACCCAAATCTGTCCAAAACTCCCCCGATCTGCAGAACAGCCGCACTAGAAACTTCATAACTTTCGCTACACAAATCGGAATAACGCGTTCTAGCACTCCCTGGAAAGATAATTAAGTTCCCTACAATTCTCTAGAAGTGGTCTAGATCTGAATTCTGCCGGATCTAACCTAAAACCGCTGATTAACCCAAACTGTCACAGCGGTCCAGAAAACCGACGAAATCTAACTCGATTAAAAAGTCATCTAGAGGACTAACGGAGGTTACCCTTGACGACACGACGAAGAACGCGATGAACTCGATGAAGAACACGATGCACTCGCCTGCGATCTCCTCCGCGAACTCCTCCTCTCCTTCCTTTGGATCCACGCGGTGCTAGGACGGCGACGACGTCGGTACACCGGGAACGAGGAGACGTCGGGCTGCGATGGCGCGGTACTCCGGCGAAGGACGGCCACCACCACAGCGCGACAGCGGCGGCGGCGCGCGCGGCGCGGTGGCGGCGGCTGCTGGCGGCCAAGCCGGCGGCGGCAAGGCGGCGCTTGCGCAAGGCGGAGGGAGGCGGCGGGCGGCGGCGGGGGGAGGCGGCGGGCGGGAGGAGGCGGCGACTAGGGCAAGGGGAGGCGGCTTGGGGTTAAAAGGATGGCCTCCCTCCCTCTTGGGCCCAGGTTGCCTCAGAAATTCAGAAAACCCCCTTAAACAAAAAATATTCTTAAACTTTTCCTTCTAGGTCCCTCTCTCTATTAGGTATTTATTTAAACAGTTAAATAACAATTAATAAAACACAATCTGGCGTATTACAACAATAATAAAGAGTACCGACCAGAAGATCTTTTCATTACAACTGAGGTTTCAAGACCCCGCAAATAAACAAAACACAGCGGAAGCAAATAAACTTGTTAAAGACCCATCAATACGCAACCTAGTACTCAAAATCCTTCGTCGAATCCACACGCAGTAGTCGTAGTCTCCTTCACGAGCTTCGTATTCCTCCGAGATTTAATTTTTAAGTGTAGTATGTGAGTACATAAAGCACTCATAAGTCTTGGGAAAATGCATTAGATGCAAGGCTCAACAAGGAAGGTTATATGGTTCTTTTGCACAAAGCAATATTTTTATTTCCAATATCATTAAACATATTTGAAGGTAATATTTTAACAAAGTAATTATCTTAACTGAAACTATTAAATATTTTAAAGTAAAGGTTCTATTCACCATTCTTGAATATCGGTTCCCACCACCAAGTTACGAATCTCTGTGTTCCAACCACCCACACTAGTTTCAACTACTTGAACAACCCCGAGAGTTCCATCCACTCTCGGATTCCCAAAACTTTACTTTAAACCAAAACCAAAATTCTACCACGTGAATGCATTCCTTGCCCGCCCTTGACCGTGGGCACGGCTATTCGAATAGTTTTAACACTCTGCAGAGGTTGTACAACTTTACCCACAAGAGACAAGCTATCTTGCTAGCCAACATGCTTCCTTAGGCATGAGACCCAGATAATTCATCACAAAGCCTTTACCTTACTCTAGTCTAGCTAGTTACCACCACGAGGTTTCACCGTGAAGGGTTAAACCACCCAACGAAGCCCCTCTTGCGCCATATGAGTACAAGAAACCCGTCCCTCACTGTGAATAACCAAGACACCACGGCACTCACTTTCCATCGGTGGTACCTAAACTAAACTATTGTAAGTTAGTTAGCTAGGTCGTACCCATATAGACATGTGGTTGTACGGTAGTGCTCAGTTTGGACAATCACAAGAGTCGGTCCTTAATTGACTCAGGCGGAACATACACATTACAAATTCTCGTGCTAACCGCACCAAACCAATCTTACCATCCGCCCAAGTCTAAACCGACTCTTACATTTTATTTTATTTTAAAGTACAGTAGTAACACCAATCGCCACTAATTTCTGAACAAAGGCTAGCTCTACAAAATATGATTTCCCATGCCAAGGTTACCAAAGGTTATATAGCATGACTAAGCATTTTACTACCAATACAACATTCATCAAAGTTTTATAATAATCTCATTATTGAGACAAAGGAAATACTAGGGTGTCAAGGATACATGGTTGTCAATGTCAAATGAGGGCATAACAATAATTGGTTTAACTAATATCTCTTACAAGAGTAATTATCATTTTATGTAACATAGCACATGCAATAAATTTAAAATAATTGAAAATATTTCACAAACATAGGTTCAAAATGGTCAAAGGAGACATGCCTTCGTGTGCGATTTCTTGATTTTCCTTCTGCGGGTCGGCGAACTCTTCGACAATATCGGATTCTACGCATAAAACAATAACACAAAGAACAAATAAATACAAATAAAATTACAAAATTTTATAATAATATTACTGGAAGGAAGTTTAAGAATTTAGATGAATTTAGGAGGAAGTTTCAATAGATTCGGAGTTAAAATGAGGAAGAAGGGATATTTGAATTTGAAATTTAAATTTTAAAATATCAAATAAATTTCAAAAATTTGAAAGTATGGCAGGAATGGATAGTTTGGAATTTTTTATGAATTTAGAAATTTGAATGGGCTAAATCGGAGTTAGAATGAGAAAGTTATGGCCTCGGGAGGAATTAAATCAAATGAAAAAGAAAAACTAAGAGTTCGACCTCGGGGGATACGACCACGTTAGGCTGTACGACCACGTAGACTTTTACGACCACGACAAAAGCTACGACCACGTTGAAAACGGTCGTGGCTTCGACCACGTTGTGCGCGATCGTGGATTCGACCACGGCAGAGGACTACGACCATAGTGTAGAGCTACGATCACGATAGGGTTTTCGACTGCGACAGTGAATTTACGATCACAGCTACGGGCATTTATGTCTACCGATCACGTTGAAAACTTACTACTACCATGGATGTACGACACGTGATAGTTACGACTGCGGGGTACGGGAGATCTTACGACTACAGGAGGTTTCAACTACGGAAGATCTTTACGGCTACAGGTGGTTTCGACTATGAGAGATAGTTACGACTACGGTAGGATTGTGACCCGTGGGAGGTTTTCGACTACGGGGTAGTCTCCGACCACGGCTACTGTGGAGTTTCCGCCAATGGAGGTCTCCGACTTTGGCTACAGGAGGTCTTCGACCACGGTGGACGTTACGACCGGTCGGTGATCGGGCCGACAAAACTTCGCCGCCACGCGGTGGTCGACAGCGGAGCTCCGGTGGCGGCGGTGGCAACCGTAAAACGAATGAGCGAAAGATGGGGAATGCGCTGGAGCAAGAGGAAGTTACCGAGAACGGTCGGAGAACAATCGGCGACGAGCGAGGCTATGAGTCGATCGGGTTTCGGTGGCGGCGCTCGGCGAGATGAAGTCGCACGGTGCGAGGGCGCTCGGTTCATCGGGAAGGAATGGAAAGCGGAGAAATATGGAGGGGCGATTAGGGGTGGAAGCGGATCGGATACGGTCGAATAGTATCAAATACGAATACGAATCCATATTTTTAAAGCGAATCTGAATACGAATTGAATATTCTCAAATCTGAATACGAATATTCTCGAATATGAATACGGATATTTTCGAATCGGATTTTCTCGGATACGAATATCGGATAAAGCGGTTCCTAGCGATTTTGCCGATTTTACCGGTTTTGACCTACACGGTTTTAAACCACCTAAATTCAAATTTTGAATCACAAAATTTGTACAATTTTCATGGGTTCTAAAACGGATCGAATACGAATCGAGCAGGTCTCGAATACGGATACGGATACGAATATTCTCGAATCTGAATGCGAATCGAATACTCTCAAATACGGATACGAATATTTTGAATACGAATACGGATATTTTCGAATCAATTTTGCTTACCATATTCGTGTTTTCTCGGATACGAATATCGGATAAAGCGAATTATCCGTTACGTTTTCCACCCCGCGGCGATGCTCGGGCGGCTTTTATATGGGCGAGGGATGGGTCGGTGGCGATTCCTCACGGGAGTAGAGAAGGTGGGCGGCGGTTTGCGGCGGTTTTGGGGAAGTGGGGAGAGGGAGGGAGGTGGCCGAGAGGGTGGAGGCGGTTGGCGGCGGTTATGCGGGAAAGAGGATGACCGCGGGGAAGACGGATGACGGTGGGGTCGGGCGGAGAGAGAGAGAGAGATTGACGCGTGGGCGTCGGATGGCGATCTGGCCGTCCACGTGGCGCCCGGAGAGAGGAGGGAGAAAAACATTTTCCGAAATTAGTTTTTAATTTACAGAAAATCCCAGAAAATTCATTAAACCTCAGAAAATATAAAATTACTTCTAAAAATTCTAGAAAAATTCATATAAGTTTCTGGACACATTTTGAGTTTATATAAAATATTTCCAAGCTAGTTTGGTAGTATATATTCAAATTAAAATTTCTTTTTAATTCTAGAAATTAATTTTAAAATCTAGAAAACTCAGAAAAATTCAAATAAGATCCAAACATTTTTAAAAATAATTTAGTTTGAATTTAAATTTTCAAGATTTGCAAAATTTGGGATGTTACAAACCTACCCCCTTAGGATGAATCTCGCCCTCGAGATTCGGATGAACTGGAGAAAAGGTTGGGAAACTCTGATCTTAAATCCTCTTCACGCTCCCAAGTTGCTTCAGATTCGGAATGATTACTCCATTGCACTTTGCAGAATTTGATGCTCTTGTTTCTTGTACGTCGTTCTGCTTCGTCCAAAATTTTGACTGGAAACTCTGGATACGTTAAGTCCTCCTTCAGGGTTACTTCTTGTAATGGCATTTGTTCTTCTGGCACTCTGAGACACTTTCTCAGCTGATAACTGGGGTGGAAGCTTCAACTGATAAGCAACTTCTCCCCTTTTGGCTAATACAGGAAATGGTCCAATGAATCTCGGAGCAAGCTTCCCGCTAATGCTGAAACGACGCATTCCTTTTAGAGGTGAAACCTTCAGGTACACATGGTCTCCAGGTACAAATTCCAACGCTCTTCGACGATTGTCTGCATAGCTTTTCTGTCTTGCTTGGGCTGTCTTCAATCTGTCCTGAACCAGACGAACTTGTTCTTCTGCCTGTTTCAACACATCAGGTCCAAATACTTGTCCTTCTCCTGTTTCTTTCCAATACAATGGTGTTCTGCATTTTCTGCCATACAGAAGTTCAAACGGAGACATTTGCAAGCTAGATTGATAGCTGTTATTATAGGAGAATTCTGCATATGGCAAACTTTGATCCCAACTAGCTTTATTTGCCAAAGCACAAGCTCTCAGCATGTCTTCCAATATTTGATGTACTCTTTCTGTTTGACCATCGATCTGCGGATGATATGTCAGATTGAAGTTTAAGTTTGTACCCAAAATCTCATGCAGTCTTTGCCAAAATTTTGATGTGAATTGTGATCCTCGATCTGACACAATCTTCTTTGGGATTCCATGTAAACAAACTATTCTTGACATATACAATTCTGCGAGTTTATCTCCAGAATATGTGGTCTTCACTGGTATAAAGTGTGCGACTTTTGTTAGTCGGTCCACAATAACCCAAATTGAGTCATATCCCGACTTGGTTCTTGGCAATCCTGTTATGAAATTCATACCAATTTCTTCCCACTTCCATTTAGGTATCTGCAAAGGTTGAAGAAGTCCAGCAGGTCTCTGATGTTCTGCTTTGACTCGCTGACATATATCACACAAGGCTACATATTCAGCGATTTCCCTTTTCATGCTTGACCACCAAGATCTTTCTTTGAGATCTTGATACATTTTGTGCTTCGTGGTGAATTGAGTGTCCGATTCATGAGCCTCCTTCAGGATTAACTCTTTTATTTCTTTCCTTTCGGGTACAAGAATTCTTTTTCCAAACCAAAGGATACCTTCTTCGTCTTCTGAGAAATTTGGTGCTTTACCCTTCTTCATATTCTCTTTGATTTCTTTGACATAACTGTCTTCTCTTTGTGCTGCCTTGATTTGGTTCTCTAAGGTTGGCTGAACTTCCAAAGTAGCTAGGATTCCCTCCTCTACTACTTCTAGATTGAGTCGCTGAAATTCTTCATGAAGTGCAGGTTGACTGTCCTTGATCATCAGATTATTGCAATAGCTTTTTCTGCTCAAGGCGTCAGCCACTACATTAGCCTTTCCTGGATGGTAATGTATTCCCACATCATAATCTTTTATTAACTCTAACCATCTTCGCTGTCTCAGATTAAGGTCAGGTTGGGTGAATATATACTTCAAACTCTTGTGGTCCGTATAAATTTCGCAGCGGTTGCTCATTAAATAGTGCCTCCAGATTTTTAGAGCATGCACAACAGCAGCTAGCTCTAAATCATGAGTTGGGTAGTTCTGCTCATGCGGGCGCAATTGCCTTGAAGCATAGGCTACCACCCTTCCTTCTTGCATCAGAACACAGCCTAAACCATGTCTGGATGCATCACAGAAAACTTCAAAATCCTTTCTGATATCTGGAAGTGTCAGTACTGGTGCAGAAGTTAGCCTCTTCTTCAGCTCTTGAAAACTATCTTCATATGATTTACTCCATTCAAATTTCTTTTCTTTCTTTAATAATTGGGTGAGAGGTCTTGCGAGCTTGGAGAATCCTTCTATGAAGCGACGATAATAACCAGCTAAACCCAGAAAACTTCTGATCTCTGATACTGACTTGGGTTGCGTCCAATTAAGTACATCTGTCACCTTCTCAGGATCTCTGACACTCCTCTGCTGAAATCACATGACCCAAGAAATCTACTTTCTTTAACCGAACTCCCACTTGTGAACTTGGCATACAATGGTGTTCTCGAGTTTTCCAATACTATCCTCAGATGTTGGGCATGTTCTTCTTCATTCCGGGAATATATCAGAATGTCATCAATGAACACGATGACAAACTTATCCAAATACTCCATAAACATCTTATTCATCAGATTCATAAAATATGCAGGAGCATTGGTCAGGTCAAAGGACATCACTGTGAACTCGTATAGTCAATAACGAGTAGCAAATGCTGTCTTGGGTATATCTCCCGGTCTAATCCTCATTTGATGGTAACCTGATCGGAGATCAATCTTGGAGAAGACACATGATCCTTTTAACTGATCAAATAAGTCATCTATCCCGGCGGAGGGTACTTGTTCTTGATTGTTGCATCATTCAATGCTCGATGAGTCCACGCACATCGTGACCGCCATCCTTTTCTTCACTAGAATCTTGATGCGCCCCAAGGTGAAGAACTTGGTCCGACAAAACCTTTCTCTTGTAGTTCTTGAATCGCTAGATCATTGGCGATATCCCAGAAGGTCTCTTGAAATTGGGGCATTAGGGTGCATTTATAACAAATTCAACCTCTCTATCTGGTGACATTCCTGGCAATTCTTCAGGAAATACATCTGGATATTCTTTTACTATAGGTACCTTTTCCAAAGTTATTTCCATCAAGCTATTCAACTCACATCCATTCTTCGAGGATAAGCTCGGCTTACACTCTACTTGGATTCCTTCAGAATTGGTAAGAGTAATAGTATGGTTGGCACAATCTATCTGCCCTCTATACTTGGTTAACCAATCCATTCCAAGTATTACATCTAGACTATTGGAGTCTAATATTATAAGATTCGCTAGGAATTTGACTCCATTTATATCCACGGTTGCTCTAGGGCAAACCGTGTTAGTCCTCATTTCCTTTCCCGGTGATTAGACTAGCATATGATTCTTTAGCATTCGTGCATCCCATTTGTTTCTTTCAACAAATCCTTTGGAAATAAATGAATGCGAAGCTCCAGAATCAAATAATACTGATGCAGGTACTGAGTTGACAAGGAACTTACCCAGAACTACATCGGGCGCTTCCTGGGCCGCTTCTGTAGTAACATGATTGACATGTCCTCTGCTTATCCCTTGAGGAGTCCTTGTTGCTTGCGGTGTTCCACGGCCTTGTCCTGCTGGTGGGGCTCGTGTTGGAGTAGTCCCGTGTTGAAACAGACGGGGTCATTCTGGCGCTCATGAGACGATTGTTGGCATAATGCCCCATGTTCTTGCAGTTGAAGCACTACACTCCTGCGGTAGCAGTCTTGTTTTGCTGGGTTTGGCCGCCATTGATTGCTCGTGGAGCTTGAGGATTTGGGCGGGGTCCACTAAATGGTGTCCTGGGCACACTTGGCGTTGTAGGCCTGAGGAAGTGTGGTTGATTTGGACGGTGACGTGAGCTACTGGCACCCTGTTGAGCCTGAAATTTCTTCTTCTGAACTTCATGCAGCTGTCGTTGAGCATCTTCTTGAATAATAGCCTTGTTTACCTGATATGCGTCATATTTGCATAGATTTAGCCGTTATTTTACCCTCATATTTTTTATATTTTGGAACCATTTATCATCATATACACGCTTTTACGTAATTAATTGCTCGAAATGGACCCTTTACATTTTTGTGCTTTTCAGCAGCCAGTACGATCGAGGCACAAAACGATAAATTGGCATTCCGGACTGCTCGTGACAGATGTGCGCATCGTCACGGATCGTGGGATCTTTTCGCGAAGAAATCAGAGTTTCCGAGGGCCAAAACAGAAGAAATCAAATGGGAGAAGGACCTATTCGTAATTACAGAAATCTTCGAGGGCCAAATCGCAAAATTACAGAAATCCCCACCGGCCCCAAAAACCCTAGCCGCCGCTTCGATTCGATCGAGCCCGGTTCTTCTCTATCTCCCGAACGCCTTCTTCTCCTCCCCTCCTTCTCCAAGCCGTGCCCGTGACGCCGGTCATGCCACGGCATGCGCCACCTCGGCCGCTCCTCCTCCTCCACACCGCTTCCTTCCCTCCTCCTTCTACATCCGTGCGCCGCTACTCCTCCACAGCGCCACCTTCTTCCGCTGTAATACCCCGGAAATTGTTTAATTAATAGAGAGAGGGACTTTTGTGAAATAATTAAATTTATAAGAGTTTTGAGGGGTTTTATGAAAATTTAAGACAACCTGGGCCTAGGCCTTGGCCCAGGTGGGTTTTTCTTGGCCCAAGAGGGGAGGGGAGGCCACCTCTTAAAACCCTAGGCAGCCCCCACCCTGCGCCTCCACCCCCTGCGCCTCCACCCCAGCAGCCGCCGCCTGCTGCCCCGACGTCTTCTTCCGTGCGCCGTCGTCGTCTTCATCGTCGTCGTCTCCTCCCCGTGCGCCGTCGCCGATGTTCGTCGCTGTACGCGTGGATCCGGAGGAAAGAGAGGAGGAGATCGCGGGCGTGTTCGTCGCCGTGTTCGTCGTGTTCGTCGACGTGTTCGTCGTCGTGTCGTCAAGGGTAATCCCGGTAGTCTCTAGATTGGTTTTAATCGAGTTAGATTCGTCGGTTTTTGGGCTGCTGGGACAGTAGTTGTTTCTCGGCGGTTTTGATCTAGTTTCGTCGGGATTCAGGTCTGGACCCCTTCTAGAAAGTTGTAGAGGGTTTGATTATATTTCCAAGGAGTACAAGAACACATTATTGGATCTGTGTAGCAAAAGTTATGAATTTTCTAGTGCGACTGTTCTGCAGATCGGGGTAGTTCTGGACAGAGTTTAGTAGATCGGTATGTGCGACAGAAACAGTAGCGATTCAGGAGTCCTTCAAATTGGGAAAGTTGTAGATAAGTTTCTTAGCTTTCAATAGAGGTAAAGAAGTCCGGATTCGAGTTTCTGGGTGAAAGTTATGACTGTTTTAGTGCGCTGTCCAGAGAGTCCGACGTGAATATTGATGCTTTAGAAAAGGGTTTGGATCGGCTAGTTAATGGCAGAATCAGAGAGTCTCCCCAACTAAGTTTTTGTAGATAATTTAATTATCTTTCCAGAGAGTCCAAGAACGCTTAAGTTGGAGTTACGTACTGAAAGTTATGATTTTTGGAAGTCGGCTGTCTGTGGTTGGGCAGATTTGGCCGAGGGGAGTTGGGGATTTAATTGAGATAAATTATTGGGTTAATTGGGGTTGCTGTTATTTTATATCTAGAAACCCGCTACTGTCATGTTGGTAATTATTAATTAAATATTCAGGAGGAGAGCGGATTCCGGGGGTTGTGCCTTCTACGTGTTCTTCATTTTCTCGCGGTTGAGGCAAGTATATTTGTGATGTGAAAATCTGTGTGTTTATGGATTTGTTGAATTGTTTGGATGATGGTTGAATCATGACTGTTTAAATTGTGAGTATGAGTAAGTGATGAATTGAGAATGCTATTTATGTTCTGTTTACATTATGGCATTTATAAGATTGGTTGATGCGTAGTATGGTGAATGCTCGTTATCTTTTGATACATTCACATATATGCATCATATTGAGAATTGTTGAAGTCTTGATCATGCGGTGATCAAGATCGAGGTCCCCACACTTGCGGTGTGGGCATTGGTCCCCTGCACCGAGGGTATGGCATGGTGTGCATTGACGGATGCACACTCCGCGATTACCTGTAAAATGCGAAAGAGATGAGAAAGAGGAGCTTTTGATCATAATGCATAGCATGAAATTCATATGTAATATGTTTAACTTGAGAGTTAATGTTCATGCTTGCATTTGTTACAGATTATACTTGCCGAGTCATTGGACTCACTCTTGTTGTTGTTTTGTTGTTGTTGTTTGTTTATTTTAGGTACCTTCACGAGGTCAGCATGCATGGGAATACAGAGGGATTAGTATTGTTGCACTTGCACGAAATATTCACCATGGAGAAGATAGAGAACTCTAATTATTATTTGTTGATTAGTTCAAGTGGTATTTGATTATGACCTTGATTAAGATGTAATAATGGATTAGAACTTCTTTATATTGCTTCCGTGCTTTACTTAAGTTTTATAGATGTTTCGCTTAGTAGCCAAATTACTTTGCTTGGGTTATTCATACCTTTTGATAATATTGTTAGAACTTCATTTTATCAATAAACAAAGGAGGCTCTTAGAAATTTTATAGAATGCCTTAGCATAGTTTTATTATGTTGTTAGTTTGGTAGCATTTCGTGCCATTGTTTGGTACGGGTGTTCTGATTGGTATCGAGCGGGCTTTAGGTCCGTGGTAATTAAATTATTAAATTGACACACTTGGTGCAGTAGGATGGGATGGGTCAAGCATTGCATTTATGCTTTTGACATGTTGTATTGATGATTTACATTATGAGATAATCTTGTATGCTTATTGATAATCTTGTATGATTATGATTTGCTCCTATGACTGTTATGAGTGGGAATAGTCAATGAGATGATGTAGATGTTGTGATGTGCTACCTTGGCATTGCCAGATTTACCTTTGGGTGTAGTATAAGGATTAGCAATGTAGTTACCTCAGGTAACTTAATTGTAGGTGTTATGGTGAGTTTCTTAGAAAAGTTATTAATATCCTCAAGTTGATTCCAGCTAATTCTTGGTGATTGCGTTAATGAATTTCTTTTGAGATTGTGGTTCTTGCAGCTTGAGGGTATGCAATTGGTCTCACTGCTCCTTGAAAGCAGTTATGGTTTCTTTCCGGACTCATGAGATACTTTGCTACCGTGCTTATTGTTGATTTGTAAGGTTAGTTCCTTCGTGGGAGTTTGTCCTGTTGCGAATCATGGCTCATTGGTTCGCTTGGTGTTTTATTTTTTAGTGCAAATTTTGAAGTTGCAAAAACTCAGTGTTATGTGAAAGTTTTGGATCTATGTATTCCTTTATCTCGAGCGTTGAAGTTATTGTTCCTTTTTTTTGAAAGAGATTGTTAAAATCCATTATGATTGTTTTGCTATGCTTAAGTGGAAGGTGGTAATCATATAAACTAATTCATAAGGTTTGAATTATTAAGTTGATATGATAGCGTAGTGTATAATTAATTTCTTTTACTAGTATCCTTGGAAGTGTAGTGGTTTAATTTGATATTGCCTTGTAATAGTTTTGAGAAGAACTACGATTAAGAAGTTGTCTATTCATGACAAGAACTCATGGAGTTATTGAGGAGTGCAAAAGAATTAGAATGATTATTATGATTATTGAATTTCTATCATGTTGGACAAATTGAATTATCTTTGTCTTTAGTAATTAATCCGACCGTTTGGAATAATTAAGTAAGGAGGTGTTAGAATATTACCTTGGTAATATTGACCCTTAACATGTCTTTTATTTAGATGCTTTATGAGCATGCACAATTGCTGGTTTCATCTATCTTTTACAATGCTAAATTGTTGAAATACGTATAAAGGAATAGATGAAGGTTGATGCATTGATTTGTAGAAACTTGTCTTACGAGCTGGTATCATTGAAGTTTAAAGTCATTTCCATTCTAATTTCTGAATGTAAGGTAGGATACAAAATCTATGCTCATGAATGTCTTATAATTGTAAAATGGAGTTAGGATCATGAATGTTGTTATGACCGAATAATAATCAATTATTGCCAATAGTGAATAGAGTACAATCAATTGGTGCTAAGTTAGAGTTGAGCACCAATAAAGAATGGAATATATGAAATCTAGTAAGAAATTTATACTAGCATGATTTCTGAGATTATCTTGTTCTAGTATCATCTTATTTAAGAGCTTTGTTCTATTTATGTGGCTTATGCACTAGGTTCTCCTAGATCAAGTAGTTGCAACCTTACTTAGATATTAGAAACATGATGCAATGATTTCTTATGTTTCTTTTGGAAAAGTTTATGAAGGAGTTGAGGATATGATGATGCTTGTTAAGAATGTATTATTCTGATGTTAGTATGTTGGTCCATTTGTGGTTATGATGGTAATGTTGAAGGTTCATTAAATAGAAGAATTTGAATAAATTCCTTGGTACTATTTAAATCAAAAGTTTTGATAGTGTGTATGCGATCTTTGATCTCATGATTTATGTGGTAGCTGAAATTGTTTTAAGCAAAGTGTCGTGTTGAGGATTTTAATTAGTTCTTAAAGAATTAATGTGTTGTGGTCTTCAACTCTTCTTTGTTGGAATTGTTAAGGTGATACCGTATTCAAAGAAGGTTGTTCTCTTTGTTAAAAGGAAAAGTTTGATAAAAGTTTTGAAGGTTGAAGTCAAGTTGTGCAATCTTTGTGAAGTGTGTTTGACTTCTTATTTTCGCTGCTTAAGAGTTTCTAGAGCTCAAATGACAATATTGTATTCGTATTGGTTGAGATTTGATGTTTTCGTCTCGAGGAGGCATGCGCCTTCAGCTGTGGTCTTATCCTTTGTTGTCCAAGATCTTTGTTTTCTTGGTTTTGTGTTTATTGCAGATGGACCTTGTGCTGAAATTTTCTTCTTTTGCTTCTCCAAGAAAGGGGTACGCAGTTTGGGTTGCAAAGACCTTTAAGATGTGTATGGCAACTGGTTGGTGTGGTTTTGTGATTAGTCTGGGTGAGATTGTGGGTATCAAGATACTTGAGATTCTTGGAGTGATAAATTGTTCTGTTGAATAATTCTCGATGAGGATTTGATTTAAAGAAGATGTTGTCCTTGGGGCTAAATAGTTTTATTGTTGCAACTAGAAGAACCTAGCTGTGGTTCATGAGTGTTACGTTCATTTTGCTGGAATGTTGGAATTATTGAAAGTATGGGAATCTTGATCAATTTTATTGGAGCATCATGATGGGGTACTTTGCAAGGATTATTAGAATGATTATGATGGTGTAGTTAATGAGTTTATAATTGTGAAGAAGCCCAACCGTTGTGGGAATTATTGGGATAGTAAGGATTGTTGAATTTTTGCCATGTATAACTTAGCTCAGTGAGTAACCCTCTAGGAGTTAGAATCTTTCTACAGATAATCAAGTTGAGAATATGTTTCATATGGTTGTTAATGATTGAGTATGGTTGATTGTGGAAATTTTAGTCACTGAATTTAAGAGTCTTTGTATTAAATATATCGAAGTATATGTATAGAAGCCTTAGAGATGGGAAATTTTGGTTGGTGATCTATGCTAGAACCTTGGAGGCTAATGTTATTGCGTGAGAATAGTGGAATGAGTGGATTACGAATATTATGATGTTCCTTGATAGTATCCTTTGGATGTAGTAAATGGGTATGTGAGCCGAGAAATTCATGTTGATTGTCCTTAAGATTTGTGGTGAAGTGTTGGTGGGTGAAAAAATAACGATGAGGTGCATTGGAAATTATTCGTTAAAGTAACATGTGGGAAGAGGAGTTGACTAGAGTATGTTATTATGAGAATAGTAGAGTCCCTCTACAAAAGTGTGTTGGATGCACTCGGTTTGAACATAGAGTTGATGTTGCCAATTTAAGAGAATTGAGCTAGTATGGTATGGGATAATTTGGAACCTCGTGATTCAAGAGGAAGTTTAATAAAAAAAATCGGTAGTAAAATGCTCCCTGATTCTTGTTTGAGCTACGTGATGAGAGAAAAGTCTTTTGTGGTTTGAGTTGACTTTTGTTGGCTTGTGTGGTTTTTCGGTTTAGGAAAAAAAATGGACAGTTTGACATTTGAGTGATTCCCCTTTGGCGTATGTGTTGTTTGTTTGCAAACCACCTACTTGGAAGGTGGAGAGGTTCTTATGTTGAATCCTCGATTTTCTTTATGATTTGACCCTTTGGTGGGGAGTGGGTGATGCGTGATTGCAATAAGAATCCCTTATTTTCAGTTGTATTCGTGTGTGAAAGAGTGGGTTTATCTTGACCCCGTGGTGTGCCCGTGTTTAAGGGGTGCTCATTGCTAAGGTAAAGAGATCGATTGAGAATGGAAACATGAGATATATGTCTTTGTGCAGATTGTGTGGGTTGGTACTAAAGGGAATGATAACCCGATGTGTATTTAATCGCTTTTGTTAATTGCGAAGTTTTAGGGGTTGTGTATCACTAGGACTACCTTGGGTTCTAGTGTGGGATACACTGACGCTTTGTATGACTCGGTATCGAGGAGAACTTGAAAGATCGTGGCGTGGGCTTCATTAAAACCGTTGACCAACGAGTAAGACCACCACCATTCAAGAATTAAAGCTACACAATTCAAGTGTTGTAGGGCGTAAGTTCAACGAGTGGCCTTGGTGAGTCGAGAATCTGTTGGTCGCCTGGGCGGGTGAAAAGTTATGCGAGATGTAAGGAGCAAGGATCGGGAGGTTGGCAAACCACTTGGATCTTCAAGAACCTATGTGCGAGGTGCAAGCAATTAGAAAAAATATTTAGTATGTCAAAGCGCTTTGGTCGCAGCAGTGAGAGAGAAGCAACTTGGGAGTTGGAGTCTCGCATGCTGTGGCGATGCCGGCGTTGTTCACGTCGGTGCTAGTTAATTGCTAGTTGGTTGTTTTGTTTTATGTTGAGGTTGCGGTTAGAATTGGGGTCGAATTACATTTAAAGGGGTAGAATGTAATACCGGAAATTGTTTAATTAATTGTTTAATTAATAGAGAGGGACTTTGTGAAATAATTAAATTTATAAGAGTTTTGAGGGTTTTATGAAAATTTAAGACAACCTGGGCTAGGCCTTGGCCGGTGGGTTTTCTTGGCCCAAGAGGGAGGGAGGCCACCTCTTAAAACCCTAGGCAGCCCCCACCCCTGCGCCTCCACCCCTGCGCCTCCACCCCGGCCCGCCGCCCGTGCTGCCCGGCGTCTTCTTCCGGTGCGCCGTCGTCGTCTTCATCGTCGTCGTCTCCTCCCCGGTCGCCGTCGCCGGCGTTCGCCGCATCTGCGTGGATCCGGAGGAAGAGAGGAGGAGATCGCGGGCATGTTCGTCGCCGTGTTCGTCGTGTTCGTCGGCGTGTTCGTCGTCGTGTCGTCAAGGGTAATCCCGGTAGTCTCTAGATTGGTTTTAATCGAGTTAGATTCGTCGGTTTTTGGGCTCTTTGGGACGATGGTTGTTTCTCGGTGGTTTGATCTAGTTTCGTCCGGGATTCAGGTCTGGACCCCTTCTAGAAAGTTGTAGAGTTTGATTATATTTCGGGAGTACAATAACACATTATTGGATCTGTAGCAAAAGTTATGAATTTTCTAGTGCGACTGTTCGCAGATCGGGTAGTTCTGGATAGAGTTTAGTAGATCGGTTTGTGAGACGGAAATAGTGGCGATTCAGGAGTACTTCAAATTGGTAAAGTTGTAGATAAGTTTCTTATCTTTCAATAGAGGTAAAGAAGTCCGGATTCCGAGTTTCTGAGTGAAAGTTATGACGGTTTTAGTGCGCTGTCCAGAGAGTCCGACGTGAATATTGATGCTTTAGAAAAGGGTTTGGATCGGCTAGTTAATGGCAGTATCAGAGAGTCTCCCCAACTAAGTTTTTGTAGATAATTTAATTATCTTTCCAGAGAGTCCAAGAACGCTTAAATTGGAGTTACGTACTGAAAGTTATGATTTTTGGAAGTCGGCTGTCTGTGGTTGGGCAGATTTGGCCGAGGGGAGTTGGGGATTTAATTGAGATAAATTGTTGGGTTAATTGGGGTTGCTGTTATTTTATATCTAGAAACCCGCTACTGTCATGTTGGTAATTATTAATTAAATATTCAGGAGGAGAGCGGATTCCGGGGGTTGTGCCTTCTACGTGTTCTTCATTTTCTCGCGGTTGAGGCAAGTATATTTGTGATGTGAAAATCTGTGTGTTTATGGATTTGTTGAATTGTTTGGATGATGGTTGAATCATGACTGTTTAAATTGTGAGTATGAGTAAGTGATGAATTGAGAATGCTATTTATGTTACATTTACATTATGGCATTTATAAGATTGGTTGATGCGTAGTATGGTGAATGCTCGTTATCTTTTGATACATTCACATATATGCATCATATTGAGAATTGTTGAAGTCTTGATCATGCGGTGATCAAGCATCGAGGTCCCCACACTTGCGGAGTGTGGGCAATTGGTCCCTGTGCAGAAGTGCAGGCATGGGTGTGCATTGGCGGATGCACACTCGCGTCTGGGTAAAATGCGAAAGAGATGAGAAAGAGGAGCTTTTGATCATAATGCATAGCATGAAATTCATATGTAATATGTTTAACTTGAGAGTTAATGTTCATGCTTGCATTTGTTACTGATTATACTTGCGAGTCATTGGACTCACTCTTCTTTGTTGTTTTGTTGTTGTTGTTTGTTTATTTTAGGTACCTTCACGAGGTCGGCATGCATGGGAATCTGGAGGATTAGTATTGTTGCACTTGCGAAATATTCACCATGGAGAAGATAGAGAACTCTAATTATTATTTGTTGATTAGTTCAAGTGGTATTTGATTATGACCTTGATTAAGATGTAATAATGGATTAGAACTTCTTTATATTGCTTCCGTGCTTTACTTAAGTTTTATAGATGTTTACGCTTAGTAGCCAAATTACTTTGCTTGCGGTTATTCATACCTTTTGATAATATTGTTAGAACTTCATTTTATCAATAAACAAAGGAGGCTCTGAAAAATTTTATAGAATGCCTTAGCATAGTTTTATTATGTTGTTAGTTTGGTAGCATTTGTGGCCATTGTTTGGTGGGGTGTTACATCCGCTCCCCGTCTTCCTCTTCTTCTCCTCCACCGCCACCATCTCCACCGGTCGCCGCTTCCTTCTACTCTCCTCACTTGTGCCCTTCTCCCTTTTGCCCCTTTGCTTCTCTTTCGCCTACCCCCACCTCGGCGTCGCCACTCACTTCCGCCCGCGGCTCCATCCATGGCTCTTCTTCGCCACCACCAACGGCCCCTTCTTCCTCCATCGGCCGCCCCCTGCTACACCGACACCGACGGCGAAGGCACGGCAACCCCCTTCTTCCACTACGGCCACCACCGCACCGGCGACCGCGACCCCTGCTCCTCCACGGCTCCGACTCCTCCCTCCTCGGCTCCACTTTACCGACAGCGTCACCTTCTTCTCTGCTTCCGCTGCTACTGCTCTACTCGGTTTAGTATAATCTTTCCCTTTGTAATTGCTTTTCTTAGTCACTACACAAGTTAATTGATCATGTATGCACTGTGATTTTGAGATGTTTGACCGTGGATACACTGATTGTGCACGTGCTCACTGATTTGTGATGGTGAAATGTGAACAGTGATTTATGCATGTGATCGGTGGTCATATGATTGAGCCCTCTTAATTTTAGCCATGTTAATTTGAGTTACATTATTGTGACATATGCTCAGTGATAATTGTGCAATTTGTATTTTGTTCATGTGAGTTGTGATCTGTGTTATATTGTCTATGTTGGCATTAGGTTAGTCTGCGCTTATGGTCAGTGTATGTGCTTCCTATATTTTGATGTCCTGTGCTTGTCCTGTTGTCAGTGTTAGTATATGTGTTTGTTTAAGAGTATCGTCGAATTAGCTAGCCAGCGACCGTTCCCTTCCCCGTGCTGTCTCGACTCTCCCTTGCTTCTAGACTCCCTCTTTTCTTCTTTCCGTGGTCTGTCGGTAGTTAAGTCGAGTGATCGTATTTGTAGTTTGTTATGTTGTCATGTGTCGTCGTCGTTTAGTTAGCTATCGATCGTTTCCTCTCCCTTTCTCTCTCAACTCCCCCAGTGCTTCTCGACTCCCTCTTTCTGTCTAGCGGTCGGTAGTTATTTATATCGTCGATCGGTAGTCGTTGTCGTTCGTGTGTTGTTTGTGTCGTAGTCGTGTTGTTCGTTCGGTCGTACGACGTCCATTCGTACGGTTGTTCGCTCCGTCGTCTTTCGTTTGTTTAGTTCGTTCGATCCATTTAGTAGCTGTTTTAGGTTTAATTCTCCCTCGTTTCATTTGACCTAGCTTTAGCTGAGCACCGGTAGCCTTAGTCTAGTCCCTGTGGAGAACACGACACTCGCCGCTATTTCAGTGGCAACCCGTTCACTTGCGGGTGTGCAGTTTTGCACGATCATTACCATATGCTGGAATGTTGGATAATCATTGGACACTAGCTGCACCTTGAGGTTGGGATCAAGTCCCTGCATGAATCTCCAAATTTTCGCTGCATCAGTTGCAACATCCTCTGATGCATACCGCCACCGGGTAAACTTATTCGAGATATTCAACTGCCGAGGTTTCCTTGCTGCAACTTGTAAAATTCCATCTTCTTCATTTACATTATTCCTGTAGGAATATGTGCAGTACGGAATGCTTCTTCAAATTCAGCCCAGGTAATAGCCTGCGCATTCTGGTGGGCGGCACAATAGTTTTCCCACCAATTAGTTGCAATTCCTTTCAGCTGGTGAGCAGCGTATAGTACCTTTTCATTCTCATTGCACTGTGCCAAACTCAGTTTCCTTTCAACGTCCTTGATCCAATCATCAGCCTCCATAGGATCCACTGATCCGCTAAAGGTTGGCGGACGAGTTCTCATAAATTCCCCTAGCTTGGACTGCGGTGCTTGATTGAGTGCTTGCGGAACTTGTTGGACTTGGTTCTGGGCTAGGGCTTGGAGTAGCTGCAGTTGCATGGCCATCATCTGTTCTAGATTTGGAGCTTGGGCAGGAGAGGGTGGTATTGGATTGTTTCCTTCTGGTTGAATATTGGCACTTTGGCTGTTACCAGCATTGGTCCTTGTGTTCACCATCTTCGTGGTAACTGAGGTTAGCAAAAGGTAAGAGGGAAGTAGTATAGGTAAGAGATTAGGGGAGACTAAACAACATCCCAAACCAACACACAAGGGAAAACACAGACAACAATTGGAAAGAAAACTTGTCTTAAATTCAAATTAATTTTAAAGAGATGGCTGTACCACAAGTGCACAAGTGCATGGTACAGTCCATCCACACACTAGAATATAACATAAATCGTTCTAAGGAATTAAACATTCATTTGGGTACTACTGGCTCGACAACTACTTGTCCTCCTCGAAGACACGCTCCTCTGGATCCTCCTATGGGTCCTCCTTTGGAACACCCACGTGGAGTAGCCTACAACCACACTCGGGGCGGTTGCAAGAAGCACGGGAACGAAGATGGTCACTACTGCTGGGGGCAATAGACTGAGAGCAAGAACGAGAACGAGAGAGACTGCGCTCTTGCTGGACTCTCCGATGTTGACGTCAGGTGGCGGGCTAGGGCGCCGCACACTCTTGCGCGCTGTAAGCAAAGTACGGGGTCCTGTACGTCGAGCTGGCACCTGGTTGTTGGGGACGATGGCTGGCTTAGGTGAGGATGGCGTATAGTCGATCGTAGCTCGCCGCTGGCTCGAGACGTCCCACTCAAACTCTGTTCGCACCTTTGGAGAAGCTGCGCACGTAGTGTGTCGGAGTGCTGATAGCTGGAAGTGAGAAACATCCGGAGTCGACCAATCTCCTCCAAGGCGCTGGCGTAGGTGGCTGCCATCGCCTGAGTAAGCTGAACCTGATGCGAGAGGCGGGGATCGTCCACTGCGATCTCAAAGGGTTGCGGATGACTTTGTCCCGCTCGAGTGGATGAAAAGAAGCAATAGGGTGACTGCTGCAGGGCCTCCTTGTGAATCTGGCACAAATCTGCTATTGCCGAGCGTGCTGCATCCTGGGTAGCGTCCGAGCGATCAGTCCGGGGATGATCAATAGGGTATCTATGGGATTCAAATTCCCCTTCCCGTGCATACAGGAATACCTCCATTGACCAATAATCTTGTTCCATTATCCGGACTTTCCGCCCTCTGAAAATAGGTGGTTGACGGTACTTCAGGTACTGCATGAGTTGACGAAGGAGCTCAACAAATGCACCCTCAGTCTCAGCGTGGGAGATGTAATCCCACGAACCTGCGGGGCTAGAGCCGGCCATCTACAAATTTGAAATAATAGAGAAGATTAGTAAAGGAATTTTGAGCAAGAGAGTATAAATAGAACATAGGTAAAGAAGTATAGAAAAGTTTTCTCAAATATATATATATTTTTAATAAATATAGATCCTTAAGGTTTTTGCCATTCTAAACTAGGTCACGTTCCACACCAACTGGCTCGATACCATCTCTGTCAGGCCGGTTTCAAATCTGGTCCCTCGTGTATTTCAGACTAGTCCCGGATCAAAGCTAGTGCACACGCTAAACAATGATGATTACATTGCCAACAACGAATATTACAATAATAAAGAGTACCCACCGTAAGGTCTTTTCATTACAACCGAGGTTTCAAGACCCATAATAAACAAAACACAGCTGAAGCAAATAAACTTGTTAAAGACCCATCAATACGCCACAGGCAATTGACTGGGGAAGCGCAACCTAGTACTCCGGAAATCCTTCATCGAATCCACATGCAAAGTAGTCGTAGTCTCCTTCCTGAGCTTCGTATTCCTCTGAGATTTAATTTTTAAGTGTAGTATGTGAGTACATAAAGTACTCCGCAAGTCTTGGGAAAATGCATTAGATGCAAGGCTCAACAAGGAAGGTTATATGGTTCTTTTGCACAAAGCAATATTTGTATTTCCAATATCATTAAACATATTTGAAGGCAATATTTTAACAAAGTAATTATCTTAACTGAAACTATTAAATATTTTAAAGTAAAGGTTCTATTCACCATTACTGAATATCTGGTTCCCACCACCAAGTTACGAATCTACGGGTTCCAACCACCCACACTAGTTTCAACTACTTGAACAACCCCGAGAGTTCCATCCACTCTCGGATTCCCAAAACTTTACTTTAAACCAAAACCAAAATTGAACCATGTGAATGCATTCCTTGCCCGCCCTTGACCGTGGGCACGGCTATTCGAATAGTTTTAACACTCTGCAGATGTTGTACAACTTTACCCACAAGAGACAAGCTATCTTGCTAGCCAACATGCTTCCTTAGGCATGAGACCCAGATAATTCATCACAAAGCCTTTACCTTCTGTAGTCTAGCTAGTTACCACCACGAGGTTTCACCGTGAAGGTTAAACCACCCATCGAAGCCCCTCTTGCGCCATATGAGTACAGTAAACCCTGTCCCTCACTGTGAATAACCAGTACACCCTGGCACTCACTTTCCACTGGTGGTACCTAAACTAAACTATTGTAAGTTAGTTAGCTAGGTCGTACCCATATAGACATGTGGTTGTACGGTAGTGCTCAGTTTGGACAATCACAAGAGTCGGTCCTTAATTGACTCAAAGGAACATACACATTACAAATTCTCGTATAACCGCACCAAACCAATCTTACCATCCGCCCAAGTCTAAACCAACTCTCACATTTTATTTTATTTTAAAGTACAGTGGCAACACCAATCGCCACTAATTTACGAACAAAGGCTAGCTCTACAAAATATGATTTCCATGCCAAGGTTACCAAAGGTTATATAGCATGACTAAGCATTTTACTACCGATACAACATTCACCAAAGTTTTATAATAATCTCATTATTGAGACAAAAGAAATCCTAGGGTGTCAAGGAAACATGGTTGTCAATGTCAAATGAGGGCATAACAATAATTGGTTTAACTAATATCTCTTACAACAAGAATTATCATTTTATGTAACATAGCACATGCAATAAATTTAAAATAATTGAAAACATTTCACAAACATAGGTTCAAAATGGTCAAAGCAGACTTGCCTTCGTGTGCGATTTCTTGATTTTCCTGCTGCGGGTCGGCGAACTCTTCGACAATATCGGATTCTACGCGTAAAACAATAACACAAAGAACAAATAAATACAAATAAAATTACAAAATTTTATAATAATATTACTGGAAGGAAGTTTATGAATTTAGATGAATTTAGGAGGAAGTTTCAATAGATTCGGAGTTAAAATGAGGAAGAAGGGATATTTGAATTTGAAATTTAAATTTTAAAATATCAAATAAATTTCAAAAATTTTAAAGTATGGCATGAATGGATAGATTGGAATTTTTTATGAATTTAGAAATTTGAATGGGCTAAATCGGAGCTAGAATGAGAAAGTTATGGCCTCGGGAGGAATTAAATCAAATGAAAAAGAAAAACTACGAGTTCGACCTCGGGATACGACCACGTTAGGTCATGCGACCACGTGAACTTTTACGACCACGACAAAAGCTACGACCACGTTGAAAACGGTCGTGGCTTCGACCACGTTGTGCGCGGTCGTGGATTCGACCACGGTAGAGGACTACGACCACAGTGGAGAGCTACGATCACGATAGGGTTTTCGACTGCGACAGTGAATTTACGATCACAGCTACGGGCATTTATGTCTACCGATCACGTTGAAAACTTACGACTACCATGGATCTACGACACGTGATAGTTACGAATGCGGGTGCGGAGATCTTACGACTACGGAGGTTTCGACTACGGAAGATCTTTACGGCTGGTGGTTTCGACTATGGGACATAGTTACGACTACGGTAGGATTGTAAACCGTGGGAGGTTTTCGACTACGGGGTAGTCTCCGACCACGGCTACTGTGGAGTTTCTGGCAACGGAGGTCTCCGACTTTGGCTGCTGAGGTCTTCGACCACGGTGGAGGTTACGACCGGTCGGTGATCGGGCCGAGAAAACTTCCGCCGCCGCCGGTGGTCGACGCGCGAGCTCGGTGGCCGGCGGCGAGTGGCAACCGTGAAAACGAATGAGCGGAAGATGGGGAATGCGCTGGAGCAAGCGGAAGTTACCGAGAACGGTCGGAGAACAATCGGCGACGAGCGAGGCGGTGAGTCGATCGGGTTTCGGTGCGGCGGTGCTCGGCGGCGAAGAAGGTCGACGGAGGTTATGCGAGGTTCGCGACGGCGCGGGGAAGTCGAGGAGGTGACGGCAAGGTACGAGTGGTCGGCGGCGGCAATTGTTCGCCGGAGTTGATGGCGGCGACGGAGATGAAGTCGCACTGTGCGAGGGCACTTTCGGTTCATCGGGAAGGAATGGAAAGCGGAGAAATGTGGAGGGGGGCGGCGATGCTCGGGGCGGCTTTATACTGGCGAGGGAGGGGTCGGTGGCGATTCCTCGCGGAGTAGAGAAGGTGGGCGGCGGTTTGCGGCGGTTTTGGGGAAGTGGGAGAGGGAGAGGAGGTGGCCGAGAGGGTGGAGGCGGTTCGGCGGCGGTTATGGGAAAGAGGATGACCGCTGGGAAGACGGATAATGTGTGGGGTCGGGCGAGAGAGAGAGAGAGATTGACGCCGGCGTCGGATGGCGATCTGGCCGTCCACGTGGCGCCTGGAGAGAGGAGAGAAAACATTTTCTAAATTAGTTTTAATTTACGAGAAAATTCATTAAGCCTCGAGAAAATATAAAATTACTTCTAAAATTCTAGAAAAATTCATATAAGTTTCGGACACATTTTGAGTTTATATAAAATATTTCCAAGCTAGTTTGGTAGTATATATTCAAGTTAAAATTTCTTTTTAATTCTAGAAATTAATTTTAAAATCTAGAAAACTCAGAAAAATTCAAATAAGATCCAAACATTTTTAAAAATAATTTAATTTGAATTTAAATTTTCAAGATTTGCAAAATTTGGGATGTTACAGGAACCTTCTGTGGAAGTTCGCTGCAAGATGCCTCATGCACCAACGGTTCTTCAGATCATTCCACTGGAAGGGGGGCTGCGTCCCATTCTGTATCGTTCGCAACGCAGACAGCAAGCCTACATTGCGGTCCGAGATGATACACACTTCAGGACGACCTTGCACTATGACCTGCTTCACATTGGCAAGGAACCAAAGCCAGCTATCCGTATTCTCATTCTCCACAATTGCAAATGCCACTGGGAGTAACTGGTCATTTGCGTCCGCTGCAACTGCGGTGAGGATAGTACCCTTGTACTTGCCGGATATGAACGTCCCGTCTATCGTTAGCACCGGACGGCACGACCTGAAGCCTTGTATCGCCTGATGGAAGGCCCAGAACACTCTGTCAAGAATATAACAGTTCGGGCCCTCCGTAGGATGAACCCTCTCCTGCCTGTTAATATACGTGCCTGGGTTTGATTCTGTGATTTGCTGTAGCATTCTTGGGACCAGGTCGTACGCCTCCTCGTACGTCCTAAACATACGATGCAACACCTTTCGTTTCGCCCGCCATGCCTTCTTGTAGCTCACTTCAATCCCCTCCGTATTTGCTACTTCTGCCATTATAACCTTCGAGAAATGGATACATCTCGCCACGATGAGGTGGCTCACCGGTTCGCAACATATGCGATGTCATGTTGCGGTGCCTATCTACCGCCTCGCAAGCTCATAATGTGATCATGCAAGACCGTTATCCGAACTCGGTGCGGCGCCTTGAACCGTGTGCACGAACTTTGCCAAGACAGACCCGTCAACACACTTCACAATGTACGTGTGCGGGTTTGACCAGCACCGATCGTCCGGCTAATATTCACGGCGATCTAGCAATAGCTCGCGGACAACACTTTTGTTACTGAAGCACTGCCCCAAAATGAGTGTGGCCTCTCTCGAACCCCATTCTCCTCCTCCGCTGTGGCGGACTAGGGATGCCGCTGCGTTGTCGCCCGGCCTCGATGACACGTCGCACCGTCGGTGGTCACAACAACACCACCTATCACCCTCCAATTGCAGCCGCCATCATCGTCCTCTCGAACTGCCTGCTTCTCATCCTCCTCCTCGCCGCCGCCCACTTCGCCCACCGTCCCCAAGGTACTCATGATATCAATACGGGCGGTCCACCACCTCTCCCCATACCTTCGTTGGCCTGGAAATTCTTCGCACGCCTCCCGAGGTCTTCATCACCCACTCCCTCGCCGACATGTTCTCCCGCAGAAGCATCTTCATGACCGCCAAGATGAACCCGTGCACTACATCTCGCACCGGTGATTAGAACCACCCATGGCGGATGATTCGCCCTTCCACGAACTCGACATATACCATTGGTCCGACATATCGCAAAGATCGTGGTTGCACACAACCTCCATGTAGTTGGCCCATGAGGCATCATTGGTCACCTTCAGAAGTTGCCACATTCTTTCCCCTGCATCACCCACCATTGAGACATAGACTGCCTCGATCCGTAACTTCTTCCTTGCGGTGTACCGATCGAACGCCGAACGGACACACCTCCGTAGGTCAGACAAGCTCATGGCGTTCAGACCGGGTGCCCGGATCACGGTCTGGTCACAATTAGATAGGTCCGCTCCATACGACCCGTCGCGTACGAGATCACTCCCGTAGAATACGAACAAGTCTTGAATGTCAGCCACGGCGTACCTAACATAAGTGCACAATCAACCATCTCAGTACACAACATGCAACAATCGTATCATCACACACCCACTACCCCATTGTAACATTAACAGTGCGGTATTTATAAATCTACCATTTACTTCTACCTATTTTACTTCCAAATTCTAACATACATCAAATTACATATTCATTTCATTTTTATTTTTATTTCTAATACGAATGAAAATTGCATTACAACGTTATTTTATTTTCACTATTGTTCTACATTAAGCTTGTTACAATTCATGCAAAAATGCAATAAGTAATTTCTCTTCATTTCTTTCGTAATATTTTACTTAACGCTGTCTTCCACTAACCAATTTCATTTCCATTTTTTTTCTATTAATGCTAAATTCTCATTACATATTAAGAGCATAATCAACCATCATAGTTTAAAACATGCAATAATCGTACCATCAAACACCCACTACCGCACTTTATTTTCAATTTATTTTACCACCGCCCACAAGATACCCAAGGCTTCCGTAAGCGCACTAATTTTATGTTTCTAATTCTGCTACTATTGTTATCATCTACAAATACTAACATAAATATGTATTTTCTAAATGTCTACACATATACAAGTTCATATTTTCACAAAAATAAAACTACATTACAATACGTGTGTTCACAAAAAATAACCTACAACATTACATACACTACAACTACATATAAAAGTTTAGCTACAAATACATGCCGTACCAAAGATTGACATAAAATAACATTACCAAAATACGCTTCGCTTAATTACGGAGTAATGACATACAAAAAATATAGTTGGACGGGCACAAGACTTACCTCTATTTGAAGCTCACGAGACGATCTACAACTTTTATACTTGCCAAATCCGCTGAAACCAAACGAAAAGAACTCAAATCTTCGTGTTTTTCACTCACTCGCTGCCTCCCTCGCTCACTCGGTCTTCACTCCAGATGCAAATGAACTTCCTGTATCAGCTGCATCGCTCGTCTAAGCCATTTAAATGCCCATTCATCACTCATGGAGGAGGGGCCATGAAAACGGAGTGTTGACGCGTGTTCTACCGGGCCTGAGAAGCTCCTGCTTTCGGCGGATGGACGGACGCCTTGCTGAGACGCGCGGTCGGGAGCTAATCATGCGGTCGGCGCCGGTCCCGCCGAGCAGCCAGTCGTGCGGCCGTGTTGTACACAATGTGGTCGTGCGGTGTGGTACCGCACGACCCAGCTACAATCGCGATCGTGCGGTACCACACCGCACGATCGATGACGGTCGCCCGGCGCAGTCCCGCGGTCGAACGGGGGGCTAGAAACGGAATTTTTTGGGTGCAAAAGCTAAATTTGGAATTTCGGGTTTCCACAGTGTTACATATGTCCAAATTTCCATGCGTGGCCCATGCCACCCCGCTGTCTGCATGGTACGCCAGGTGATGGACTTCTTGGTCTGCGTCCTGGCACACTAGCCCTACAGGCCTATGTAGCATCTCAGGGTTCCACCGTAGCCTCCACTGTCGCTGCACTACCTCAATCCCGAACTGCTAGTGGCCTTGATTACCTGTCAATCCAGCCTCCTCCTCTGGTGGTGGCGATTGGTGCCTTGGCACGGGCGCGTCGTCGCACATGGCCTCCACCTCCGATACTTTTATTCTCTCACCCTATAAATCTTCTTATCGCATTGTTGTGGGCAATGGCACCTCCCCGCCAATTACTCACATTGCCAACGCTTCCATTCCCACGTCCACTTCTTCTTTGCACTTGCATAAAATTCTTGTTTCTCGGCATCTTATCAAAAATCTTATTTCCATTCATGCTCTCACTCATGACAATTCCATTTCTGTGGAGTTTGATCCTCGTGGCTTTTCTATTAAGGATTTGTGCACCCAAACAGAGCTTCTCCGCTGTGACAGCCCAGATGATCTCTACCCTATGTAGCCCTCGCTTCGGCCGACTTCAGTCTAGAGTATTCATGCTACCACCGTTGATCTTTGGCACCAATGCCGTGGGCATCCGAGCTAGGAGTGTCTCTCTCAAGCGTTGTGCTCCTCTTCATTCTCCTTTAATAAGCAAGAATAGACAACGTGTACGCTATATCAGTAAATGAGGTGTGAAGAGGGTGCTGCAAGCTCAAGAATATTCAATGAAGTGTTCTCTTATAGTCCTAGAGCTAGTGAGGAGGTATTTATCCCCCTCACCCATAAATTGGACCATTTGAGAGCTCACCCTACAAAAATCAGCAAATATGGTAGTACCGCCATGTATCGGCTGGTACTACCGCACCTGGGGTCCAATGGCTAAATTGCTTGTAATAAATATTTCTAAACTAGTTGTTACTGTTTGGTGCGGTACTACCACTCTCACAAGGTCCGGTACTATCACACTGTGGTACTACCATTTTTCCAAGAACAAAATATGCTTCACAAAGATCCTCTCTGAGAATAATGTTCCGCCATGTAAACATCGGTCCAACTGAGGTGCAGTAGTACCGTTTCCAGAGTGCGATACTACTGTTTTTTTTATGAGTAAAAATGCTCCAAAAAGTATCTTTTTGGAAATTGCATACCGCTAACTTACTTTCGGTCAGACCGGAGTGCAGTAGTACCACTTATCATTTTCGGTCATACCGTGTTGCGGTACTACCGCCAAACACACGTCGATACTACCGATTTTCCTGACAATGCATAGTTATCTTTGGAGTTTTAATTCAAATGTATGCATGATCCTTAGTTGATCCAATGACACAAGAAATTGCTTTCAAGCTACTAGCCATGATCTCTCTTAATACTACGATGTCTAGCCTAAATGTTTGTTGACAAGGCAAGATTGTAGGATTCCATCAAACTGTGGGTCCTGTTCATGCAGCGGACTATCTGGGTCATGAAATCTAGCCAGGAGCAGTACACTGTGAAGTGCGAGCAAGCTGGTTATCCTTAGAGGGTGCACGCACGTAGATCGAAGTATAAGACTCACTGGATTGTCTCGAAGTTGGAGCTGCACTCTTGAATTCTCAGTAGTGTTTTGCTGAGACATCGTAACCTGACATTCAGCTTTATAGCCAATTTGATGTATGAAGAGATAGGAGAGAAGAAGGACATCAAGGCCACACACATCATGGTGGCTACCGAGAAGAAATTCAAGTACAAGATTAGCTACACGAAATCATGGCGCATAAAAGTAGAAGGCTTTGGAAAAATGGTTCAAGTGTTTTGAGGTGGCGACGTGTAATATCCCGATCATCGATTCGGCGTAGGTTTCTAAAATAATCGCGGAGTTTCCTGATTTTTCGGTAAATCGCGGAAGGTGAAAACTAAATTGCAGAATTGTCCAAAATTAAAAAAATAAATGAAAATAATTAATTTAGATATTTTGGGCTATCCGAGGGTGTGCCACCGCTTGGGCCAGCCAGCCCAAAGGGGGCCTGCACTCTCTCAAATCCTAGCACCCCTTTATAAACCCCTCCCTTGGGCCCTCTCTTTTTCCCCACCTGCCACCACCCCACCTCCTCCTGCGTCTCCACCTCTCCCCATTGCTGTCCCTTGGTGCTAGGAGAAATCGAGAAGGAAGGAAGAAGAAGAGAGGGAAGGAGAAGAAAGGAAGGAGGAAGAAGGAAGAAGATGGTGTTCCCAAGGGATCCCTAGGTAACTCTCTTATCCCAAATCTCTTATATTTCTGTAATTAGGGTTCGTAGCCTAAGAATTGGTGGGGATTAGCAATTAAATTCTTCGATTAGGAATTCCTATTGTCTGCATCGTAGATCAATCCACAGCGCTGTCTGCTTATGCAGTTTAGACCTACGAAACGATTTTCCTACGGCGCTTCAAAAGGAAAATTATAGAGGACTTCGAGACCCATCTACTGTATGTTTTTAGAATTTTGGCCATGGGATTTGGGCGTAGCAGGTCGGGAACCTCGCTGTCCGTCGGGGTGCAGATTGGGACAGATTTACTTCAAGTGTGATTTAGGGTAGTAGATGATTTTATGTTTTGGTCTCAATTGAGAAAAATGTAGGAATTTAGTAATCTAACTGCTGTATAAAAATCATAATTTGTAGAGCCTTAAACTGTGGTTGGGACGCGTTAGAATCTGGCTGCCAGATTGCTAGAACAGAGAACGTCCTCTGCTTTTGCATTAAGTTACACCTTGCTAGGATCAAAATAAAATATGTGATCTGCATAAAAGTGAGGATATTTAAGTGAGGAATCCAGAAATATATCATTTGCTGTAAATGGCTTAATATTGTTAAAGATACAAAATATTAGCAGCTACTGCTAGATGGGTAGATTGAAGAATTGTTAGCGGAGAGGATTATGTCCGGGTTCGGGTTTTAGCGACATCTTTACTTCAGAACACCCAGGATCCACAATACCCTGGGATGCTACTAAAACTGCTCTACAACTAGCCAATTTACAAGATAAATTAAACTGGCAACATTTAATTAACAGGATAATCTAGGCGTAAGCATAATCAACTAGTAAATAATGTAATATTGAGAACAATTTAATATTCATAATCAACTTAACAATAATAACCAAAGAAACAATTCCAAGTTCAACATTAATAAGGAGAAACATTCATCAATATGATAACTAAGCAAAGAACTAGAATTCTTTCTACTCTATTTCAAGATTAAGATTATCATCCAAGTGCATCTCGTATGGTGCCACTCTACCCTTCCCAATGCATGCTCAAGGTCCACACAGGGGGGGGAAGCAAGGGTGAGATAAAAATCTCAAGAAGCAAACAGTTTAACAAGTTATTCAAACTACAAATAATTTAAACATCATCATTTATAATTCCATACAACTACAACCACAATTCATGTCCATAATTATTAATCACCATAAACTTCCATGAATCATACCTCTTCAATTTCAGATTTAATTAGCATATGAATGCAGTCATTTTATCCATAATTATATGCAAATGAAACATTTAATCTTCCATAATTACAATAGATTAATCATCAACATTTATTCTTCAATAATAACAATGTTTATATCCTCAACCTCAAATTACCATCAATGACAATAAGACATATGTATGATCACCTCACTACTTTATTACTTCTCACATCCACAATTGCTATCAACAATTAACACTAGAGAAAAGAATCGCATGCCACAACCTCAATCCTTACCATACACAACGGATGAATCCCATTCCACGACCACATCCGTAATCTTCATACCACAAATAGCTCACATGAGCCAATTCCACATTACAACTAGAAAGTTGTATATTCCACAAAATAACATCACCACAATATGTTGCATATGTATGCAAATGATCTTTCCACAATGCAATGCATATGAATGCTTCATGATATGCTCCACATCACTCTTGCTAGGGCAGGAATTTTAGTTCATCGACACGGCAATATACGATGCTTCATGGGCGAAGAGGTGCATCGACACGGCAATATACGATGTCAGACGGCAGACGGTCGCGGCTAAGTGCGGCGACATCCACATATGCAAATGACATGATATGACATGAATGATATGATAATTCATTAATTCATCCATAAGGAGCATTATCATGCTCTCAATATATCCACATCCACCACATGTTATTTTCATGTTCCACATTATAACATTAAGCAAGAATTCCACATGTCTATTAGCATAATATCAACATATCAGTGGATAAATATTTGCTACCATCTCCACAATTAAAATATCATGCAATCATGACATAATGTATCAAATTAAGATAATAATGTAAATTACAAGTAGAAGGAATAACAAGTTAAACGGTAGCAACCACCGCTACGTTCACTTGCCTCAATCCGACGAAGCGAAGATCAACAAAATCAAGAGCGCTCAGGGACAAGACCACCTGTCCATAAGACAACTCTCAGCACAGAACCACAGCATACAAGCACGACATAAATATATAAAACATCGCTAGAAACCCGAACCCGCACAATCTCCTCTCCGCTCAACCATTCAACAATTATCCTCTGCAGTAGCGCTGCTTCACAATTTCGTATCTTTAAAATTATAAATCTAAATACAGCAAATGATATCTCTCTGGATTCATGACTTAAAAACCTACAATTTTCATGAAGAACTCCTATTTTTATTCAGACCACAACTAGATGTAATTTAATGCCCAAAACAGAGAAGAACTCTGTTCTGGCAGTTTGGACAGCAGTAATCAAACGCGTGCCAACAACAGCACAGAGGTCTAACAATTATAAAATTTATACAGAAGCTAGATCTCTAAATTATCCACAACTTTCTCAATTACGGACATGTCCAGAAAATTCGTTTACTATTTTTAATCTCCGTATTACCACCGGACTATACCAATCTGTCCGCCTGACAGACAGCGGTATTGCCATCTCCGTATCTCCCAGATCCCATTGTAGAAACATTTGGAAAAAATACAGCAGATACATATGGAAGTTCTCTACAACTTTCCGTTTGGGAAGACCCGCAAGAAAATTAGTTTACTATTTTAAATCTCCGGATTACAGCCGGACTGTACCAATCTTTCTGCCTGACGGACAGCGGTATTTCTGTCTCCATATCTCTCAGATACCATGGTATAAAAATTTGTAAAAAATACAGGAGATTCATCTGGATTTCCTCTAAAACGTTCCTTTTGGGAATATCAGCAGGAAAATTCGTTTTATAGATAAAAACTGCGCGACAAGACGCGCAGCGCGAATCGATCTAAAAGCAGTCAGCGTCTAATCTCTAATCGGGCATTTGATCTATTATCTACCAACAAATTTCATGCCAAGAACCTTAATTAATCCATAAAACAGAGGATTTGAGATGGGAAAAAATTACCTAGATGAAGAATTTCCCCAATTTTTTCTCCTCTTCTTCTTCTGCTTCTTCTCCTTCTCCTCCTTCTCCTTCTCCTTCCTCTCTTCCCTTCTTTTCTTCCTTGGCACCATGGCAGCAGCAAGGGGAGAAGGGGCGCCCAAGGGGTGGTGGTGGCTGGTTTGGGGTGGAAAGAGGGAGGGGCTAAGGAGGGGTTTATAAAAAGGGGTGCTAGGGTTTGGGAGGGGGTACGGGCCCCCATTTGGGCTGACTAGCCCAAAGCGGCTGGCCCACCCCTCCAAACAGCCCAAAACATCCAAATTAATTGTTTTAATTTATTTAATTTATTTTACAATGTTCTACAATTTATATTTTCCCTTCTCGCGATTTACCGAAAAACCGGCGACTCCGCGATTGTTTTAAAAACTTACGCCGTAGCGACGTTCATGGTATTACAACTTCTTAAGACGCTTTTTCATTGCTGTTGTTTTGTGCTGAGAGGTACTTTTGAACAGGTGGTTTTGCTCCTGAACGCACGTGATTGCTTCGCTTCAACGGTAGAGGCAAGTAAACGTAGCGGTTGTGCTACTGTTTAACTTGTTAATTTTTCTACATTCACATTAATTAATTCTATTAATTTGAGGTGATATGTCATTGTTACATGCTTCCTTAATGTGATCCATGTGGTAGTATTTTAAGAATTTAATTGTTTATAATCTTGATGGTTTAATTGTGGATATGCGGTATTGTTCTTGATGAACCAATATAGTTGTGGGTAGAATACTTTACTTAGTATATCGTGGTTCAGGTGGTAGTATTCTTAATGAATACTTGTGGTTGTGGTGGTAGCATTCTTGATGATTATGTTGTGGTCTATGTGGTAGAATTCCCTATAGATCAATGGATTATGATCTTGGTAAACCGAATGTGGGTTATGTGGCAATGAACTTATGAAACATTAGTATTGTGCTTAATGAGACACATGTGGGTTATGAGGAAGTATTCGTGATGATTAAGTTGTTGACCTTCGTGGTTAAATTCTTGTAGTTTATGATTATCATATTATTCATAATATGTCATGACATTTGCATTTGTGGATGTCACCGCACTTAGCCGCGACCGTACCGGTACAACATCATATATTATCGTAATACGATGCACACTCTTATCCTGCTGGGAAACGGTGCAGTGGAGCATAGCATGAACCACATTGTACATTGCAGTAGTACAATGCACACTCTTACCTTGTTGGGTAAGGGTACAGTGGAGCATACGTATTCATATGCATTGCATTATGGAAAGATCATTTGCATACCTATGCAATGTATTGTGGTGAAGTTATTTTGCAATCAAATACAACTTCATAGTTGTAATGTGGAATTGGCTCATGTGAGTTACTTGTGGTATGAGGAATGTGGTCGGTCGTGGAATGGGTTCGTCCCTTGTGGTATGGTAGGGGTAGTGATTGTGGCATGAGATTTTTTCTTGTAGTAATGCTTGATAGTAGTTGTGGATGTGAGAAATAATAAAATAGTGAGGTAAACATAAATATGCTTTATTGTCTTTGGTAGTAATAGTGGTTGAGGTTTTAAAGTAGTCAAACAAGATTTATTTGCTAATGTTTTATCGTCATGACGGTGATTTGAGGTTGAGGATATAAACGTGGTCATTGTGGAAAATAAAATGTTGATGATTAAACTGTGTAGTTTAATTACCTGCTTAACGGTTTGCTTGCTAAGATTTTATCTCACCCTTGTTTCCCCACGAGCATGAGCTCGAGTAAGTGGTTCTTACAACACATGCTGTGGATAAGTTGTATCCATGGAAGGGATGTCCTCATCATGGCTGAAGTGAAGACATAAAGGGTGGCTCTTTGTATGGGGCTTCACCATAGTGGCTTTTGGCTTAACCAAGGAGGCTTGGTTGGCCCTCTCTATCTATCGCCTTGTGCATGCCGGAAATGCCCTCACCGTATCCCCTACTTTTTTGGTTCACTATTGCACTAGGTAAGAGGCATGGACCATTGGTCCAAAGGGGGTTCTCGGCACTAATTATTGGCTTTTCTACTGCGGCAGGTAAGTCGGTAAAAATATGGGCATTGAATTTTTCTTCTGTCGAATGATGAAGCCTATATTTAGCGAGAGGCGCCAACCAGCCCCGGACGGTCTAGGAACCTCAGTGAGCGCTACATCATTCGGCATTTCTAAAGCCGAAGGGTCCTGACGGCAAAACCCTTTTATTCTCCCTTGGATTGCTTTCAACTTTTATTTTTCTTCTCTTTTGCATTCTACTGGTATTACAAGATGTTCAGTGGTTGAAATACGTTATTTTCTAGGTGTAGGCATGATCCAATTCCATCAATTGTTAATTAGGTTTTGTACTTCCTTGATCCGTATACATATCGTTGTTGGCATATTGCCTTGCTGTAGTTTAATGTAGTAGGAGAGTGCTTGTATGCATTGCAAATCTTGATATTTTAATTTGTATTAGAGATCGGAAATTTACAAACCATGAGAATTATGTGCGTATCTGTATTAATTTTAGATGAGAAGTGTTTTTATGCTTTTCTTTTTAACAAGAGTAGCACTAATATCAAAGTACATAAAAAGGTAAGTAACATTTATACAGGTAAGTAACAAATTGCGCAAATCACTGTTGAGAGAAGAATACAAACACCTTCCGTTTTAGATATTCAGTCGCACCAATAGCAATTTGTTTAATTTTTCCTCCCGGTAGTGTACCTTTTGTCATTTATAGGTAAAATGTTCGTGCATAACACTGAAATACCAAAAAGTGCCAAATATTGCTTGCGAGTTTTCACAATAAAATGTGGCCTGGGCCTACACACCTGTGAGATATACTTTATGTTATTTCCGAAAACCGTTTCTTTTCCATGTGCTACGGATAAAATTTCCATTATGGAATTTTTCTGCAAATTTCTTCAAATTTTTTTTGTTGGGAGGTATATATGCACACTACTACAGAAAATGTCATCACAGACGGTTCAAAAACGTCATCACAGATGGTTTTGTGAACCGTCTGAATTTATGGGTCAGTGATAATCGAAGGTTATCACAGACGGTTGTCGAACCGTCTGTGATACATCAATATCAAGACGGTTTATAATTGAACACTGTCTATAATATTGATATATCATAGACGGTTTTTAGTTATAAACCGTCTGTGATATTGATACATCACAAACGGTTTTTAGTTACATACCGTCTGTGATATTGATATATCACAGACGATTTGTACCTAAAAACCGTCTGTGATGTTCTTTTCTACCCCAAAATCTATTTCTGTTTATTGGCTAGTCTCAGGAAATGCTCGCCATGCCCTCTGAAACAAGTAGATGAACAATATATGTATACATACAATTCAGATCTCAATTCATTTGACAAACATAAAACATCCAATTCACATCACATTTCATTCACAAACATAAGGCATCCATTTTGCAAATGAATTAATTGAAATGAAATGAAATAAAATATCCATTAACAAATTCACAATTACAGTGTGATAAGAGCAATAAAAAAATCATTGTGCGCAGTGGAACTCTCCATCTGATCTGACGACTTTAGTCCACAAAAACCAAGCGAACTCTCCTCGATGAAGGATGCATCCTCGTTGATGATATCAATGGCGACCAAGCGTGGATCTAGGAAACCAATTGGTAATTTCGATGATTTAGCTTCGGTCAGCATGAATCTATATATATACACAGAAAAGCAACAAATTGTGACATATGTCGGTATGACGTGAACAGAGACTGTGATTGTACAGACTTACGGCCCCAAAGATCGAACGAGTGAGGCGTCGAGAGCGTTGAGTGTGAAAAGATCAAATATATCGTCAAAGATCACCGCGAAGACACATTCCTGAACTTCGTGCTGGAAATGTTTCCGCTTGAATTTGACAAAGGATACCGAGCACCGCTCGCCTCGCCTATTGGATCTTGCATACACCAAGCGTGTAATGTTTGGCAACCAAGTCCTAGGGTTAAGAGGTGATCTTCCGGGAATATCATCGGCTCGCCTAGCACGAATTTACGGGCCAATGGCAGGTACGAGATATCGTCATCATCCTGCATATTTGATTTGCCCTTGCCATTGCCTCGACTGTAGGTCGACTTTATGGTAGTCGACCGTAATGGTACAGACGCTGCAAGTTGCTTTGGCAAGAATAGCACCCGTGGAGATAGCACCAGGTGTGGCTCTATCAGACCGCCCTTGTGGAGATAGCACCAGCGCTTGTAGCTCTAGTTCAGACCGCCTTGTGGAGATAGCACCGCCAGTAGTTCGGGTTCGTCTGCCCTTCGGGTCCGGCCACCGGTGAAGAAGCCTCGTATGCGATGTCGCATTTGGGCCACCGGATGAATGTTCCAATGGCCGGCCCTAGAGTCACGATCTCGTCGTTGGGGGCCTTCGGTAGCGGGACGACCTCAAAATTGGCATGCACACCATCCACATTAATTTTTGCATAGCCTGGCGCTAAAGGTTGACCGTGCACCCTGGCCCCGATACCATCGATATGCCCGGCCCAAGCAACAGACAAGGAACGGAGGCACATCTCACTTGGAGCCCGCGACTGTGAGGCTCCTACATAACGATACAAAATTAGCTACTCCAATAGGCCTATCAATGGAGCAAGCATTTGAGAGATAATAATTTTTACCTGGATGTTGTCCACAGGAAATCTGGCCACGCTTTCCGTCGGATTGACGCGAACTACTCTGGACGGTTATGCGGGCTAGCTACCACGGAGTCGCTGCCTGCAGACTTCTCTGCTTGTTTCGCACCTCATCTCTCGATTACATCAGCCACCTCACCTATTATCTCCTCTCTAAGAGTTGCCTTGAACTCTTCTCGTAGTCGCTCCTCACGCTCGGCTTTGGTTCTCTTCCTTGCCGATACATTTGGAGTCATCTTGAAACCATGTTTCCAAGGAACATAAAGCCCAAGGCCTCTCGACGCGGCTGTGTGCTCCTTGTTTCCTGTACACGGAGAGCATATCATTCTCCCTTGTTCCCTGGAATGATCATAGGGTAGATTCAAAACTCAGCTCTTCCTGCAAGAGCACGACATGTCATTTCAATTGCATTAAGTTCTTGAGTAATTACAAGAACGTGCTCGATCGATATCTTACCGCACTGGACACTTGTCGGTCTCGCAGAGTTTCGAAGGAGACGCCCCCGATGTCGTTGTAGATGACCTTGCTCTAATCCAATTTCGAGCGCTCATCCGGGATATTGGAAATGGCGGGCGATGTCTGTTGGGCGCCAAGTCATCCTCCGTCCTCCATCGGGATTTTACCCGCATACCCACCGTGCCAAGTCTGGGGGTGTGTGTTTTTGCTTGAGGGCCTTATGCGCCACACTTGTACTTTTGAAATCTTCATTGTCTTCATCGCCTTGAACTCTTCCCATTGTGGTTCCGTGAATGGGTATTTATGAATAGACGCTTCGTCCGCCTCCACGTATTTCTTGACAAGCGTGTCTTGAAGTTCTTCCATGCCGCACGCCACTTGGTAGGTTTGTCGCTGCACGGCGCCTTTGTGTTCTTCTCGGGATCTCGAACGATGCCAAAATTTTGGTCCATAGCTCACGCTTTCCGAGTCTCGTGAACGTTCTTCCATGAATTGAATGTGATCTCACCGCCTCGGCAACTATTCCGATCAATGTTCGAATGCGCTTACTTTTTGTGAGGAAGGAGAGGGACCCTAGATGCATCGATCACGTGATGGTAAATCGCCCTCGTGCTTCTTCGATAGCCCTCTTCCTTGGCGCCTTGATGTTGGAGCGGATGCCTCCCATGATGGTGTTGAAGAATGCACGGATGACATGTTGCTCAATTTGTGGGCCTATAAAGATAAAATAAGAAAGTGATCATATTGAATTGGAAGAGAGGAGAGGAGTAGAGGGAAGGGGGTGATGTGCCTATCTTAGCACCTACTTTAGTTGCTAATACTATAAACCAAATAGCAAGTCCCTAAACAAAGTTCTATGAAGCAAATGGCACAAACCAAAGGTATCAAGTTCCTTGCACCGGATACACCGGAGTGTGTCACTTGCTTCATGCCCTTTGAAGGTCTATGTGGCATATATTATTACTACAAGGTCTCTAAACAAAGTTCTATGAAGCAAATGGCACAAACCAGTGTATCAAGTTCATTGAATCGATACACCTGAGTGTACCACTTGCTTCATGCCCTTTGAAGGTATATGTGGCATATATTATTACTAAGGTCTCTAAACAAAGCTCTATGAAGCAATGGCACAAACCAAAGTATCAAGTTCATTGAACCGATACACCTGAGTGTACCACTTGCTTCATGCCCTTGAAGGTCTATGGCATATATTATTACTACAAGGTCTATAAACAAAGTTCTATGAAGCATGTGTCCAGACTCTATGAAGCCCTATCGAACTAATCAATACAAGCATGCTCTATGTAATATACAGGAAACGCCTTGCTTTTAGTCATGAGCAAATCATAGTATCATATACTGCATGGATTGAGTCCTTCCTTGTATTACTTAAGCCATGTACTCATCACCTAGTTAAAACTTAGTTGAATAGGAGCACATGAACTGACAATTGCACGGGTGAGTAGTTCTCGTGTGTTTTCTAACATTCGCAGGATTTGGAGTTCTAACATGAAGCAAATCATAGCATCACAAGGTTACCTTAGTACTTATGCGCCGGGAGGCGACGGCCGGCGAGGGCTCGGGAGGTGACGACCGCGAGGGCTCGGGAGGCGGCTGAGGCGACCGGAGGCGACGGCGGGCGTGGAGGCGAGCCGAGGACGGCCCGGCGTGGAGGTGAGCCGAGCGACGGTCTTCGAACGCGGACGGCTCGGGGAGGCGGCCGACGAGGGCTCGGGAGGCGGCCGGCGAGGGCTCGGGAGGCGGGCGAGCGGCGCCGGCATGGAGGCGAGCCGAGCGCTGGTCTTCGAACGCGACGGCTCGGGAGGCGGCGGCGAGGGCTCGGGAGGCCGCGACGAGACGATCGGGATTTAGATGTAGAATATAACCGCAGCATACGGTTGGGAAAACCCTAGCTGGAGATATTTATAGGGAAGCTTATCACAGACGGTTCTACACGTAAAACCGCCTCGTGATATCAATATCACGATGGTTCTAAACGAGAACCGCTTATGATATTGATATCACGACGCCCCACGTAGAACGCCTGTGATAAGCCTTTACCCGACTATAGTTATTAAGACAAACACCAACCACCGCATTCATGATCAACCACCAATAGTCGCATTCATATACAACACCAACCACCGTGCATTCATATACAACACCAACCAGCTGCATTCACACAGTGTATTTCTTTACATATTTTCTCATTCTCAAAATTGAGTACATCACATATTTTCACATATACATCACACAAATGCATTGTTATGTACATATATGCAAATGCCCACATATATGAATCACATTCTCATTGTACTTGCTTATTTCCTTTAAAAATGAGCCCTTCATGATGATCAATGCGTACGTAACTAGTTTCGTCACGTTGTTTGTCGTCGACCCTTATGCCATTTTCAAAAGGAGGTAACTCGTCAAATTGATTGTATTCTTCCTCGTCCACTACATTCTCTACTCCGACAATTCTCCTTTTTCCATGAAGAACTACATGGCGTTTATTATTTGTCGGGTTGGTTACAGAGAAAACTTGAATAACTTGGTTGGCGAGCACGAATGGTTCGTATTTGTACCCGACACGTTGGAGGTCCACGGTAGTGACACCGCACTTGTCAACCTTCACTGTGGAGATGCACCCAACGGCAAATGAAATAAGGGATCTTGAAAACCACGTAGTCGAGCTCCCAAATCTCTTCTATGAACTCATAGTACGAGTTTCTCGACCCATCGGTACTGAACGCATCTATGCGGACACCGCTGCTCGGTTTGTGCTCTTTACATCCCGAGATCACAGATAGAATGTGTACCCATTTATGTCATATACTTGCCATGTTACAATTGTAAATGTTGGCCCTTTTGCCAACCATGTCAGCGTCTCACTTGGCAAGCTCCTAGCGATTTGCTCCTTCAACCATTAGTTGAACTGACTGTTATGTTGCCTCATGATCCAAACATCCGGCCGCTCCGGATTTTGTTGCCGAAGCACATTCTTGTACTGGTCGACATAAGGCGCCACTTCAGTCATATGTTGCAAGACCGTGAAATGGGCTTGAGTATACGTGTCCATGTCTGCAGTGATTGCTTTCCTTCTGATAGTTCCGATACCTTCAGCCTCCCCTCGTGACGAGATTGAGGCACACCTATCGGTTGAGTTGAGCCATATAATCGACACAAAACTCAATGACATCTTCGCTTGCATAACCTTCGACGATGCTGCCCTCCGGCCGAGATCGATTCCGTACGTAGGACTTGAGAATTCCCATGAACCTCTCAAATGGGTACATGCTACGCATTTAACACGGGCCCGCACATTTTTATCTCCCACACAACGTGAACAATGAGATAGATCATGATATCGAAAAACGAAGGAGGAAAATACATTTCAAGATGACATAGAGTCATCACCACCTCGTCCTGTAGAGCATCTAGTCCTTCGGGATCGATGACCTTCTGAGCAACATGAACAAAGGTTTCTCCGAGTCCTCCATCAAGCCCCAGAATTTAACATACTCTCTCTGATCATAGTTCTCTTCTACATCGCTAAGCATCCGATCCAGATCATCGTGCAACCTATCCGTATCCGAACCACAATCGACATCATCCGCGGCATGTCATTCACTTCACCGCGATGTCATCCGCAAGATATCATTCACTTCACCGCAATGTCATCCAAATGACACATGATCATTCACTTCGCCATGACTGGTCCAACACGTATAACCCTTTTTGAAACCCCTACGAATCAAGTGCGCTTCAATTTGCCCCGGTTCTTAAACATCTTTAAATTATCGCAGATCGCATGGATGATACATATATTCCACCCCTTATTCAACATATCCTCCTCGGCGGCTCTTGTAAAAGCGCACACGCCATTAATATACTCTTCACTCACACGGCTCATGCATACATCCACTTTCACCCCACGTTACGTATATATATAACAACTCGGTATTAAAATTAGATTAACTAATTATTACTAGATATATACCGCCACATGTATTATATTGAGGCTTAATTTGCTAGCTCAATTCATATTATAAACACAACAGCTATTATATAATCAATAATTTTGCAAATTAATAATCTTCAATAACACTCACCAATTACTTAGATCTAAATTGTAATGCAATTAAAGAAAAAATAAATTTCCTTACTAACCATATCTAGCGAGCTAGCTACCGTGAAAGTATGAATGGATCTTCAAAGCTCAATCGCCTCTTCCCACCAAATTAATCGCCTCGAGCGAAGAGTGCGCAGCGGGCCGATCCGGATCGAAATGAAGATGATGCGGTCCGAGCGGCGCAATAAATACTTAGTGGCATTATCACGAGGCGGTTTTTAATTAAAACCGTCAGGATTATCACGACGGTTTTTATTAAAACCGCTCATGATAATCACTTATCACGACGGTTGTTTATTAAAACCGTCGAGATGTCGACAACACGACGGTGTTCAAATTAAAACGATCGTGATAATGCGTAGTCGAACGTATCTCTTGTGTTTCGTGTAACGTATCTCGATCGTTATACAAAGCGTCTATATCATTAATGTTTCTTATACGAATCATCTATATCATTAATGTTTGGTATACGAACCGCCTATGCTAAAGGTTAAATATGCGCCTAAACTGTGTCTTCTACGTACATATGTATCGTATGTCCTCTAGCTACTCATCTTCTTCTCTAGAATTCTCAACGACGTACAATATGGATTCTATCGTTTTGTGATCATCTCCTTCCTCTCATCCGCTCATCAAGAGTTGTTCGCCGGAATCTTACACAGCGGCCAGCAATTTACATCCGGAGCGACTTCTCCGACACGCCCGCCTCCTTCCCCGACTTTCTTGCATCCGTCACCGACCGATCATCCGCCATCGACGGAGGCGCCTTTGCCGCTCAAGAAAGGGAAACAAATTCACCCCGGTTCTTATACACAATGTGCACAAAGCGGAAGAATCAATTGTGGCATTGGAGAGACTGATGGATAGCATTACCGATCAAGCAGAAACGGCAGATTCTGAGAAATCTTATAATGCTATCCCCTACAAGATTATGGGCTATGCTACTGATCATTTGCCCATGCTGGAGGAGGAAGTGCTGAGGACAAGGACAATCTTAACGGCGTTCGAGAACTCAACGGCTCCTCCAAGTCCCAAAGTCGAAGAAGAAGCGACGGCCCGTAAGATTAAAATGGGAATCTCTTTATCTCGCGACTTTTGTAATCAATTTGCCTCGAATTGAAATTAATAAATTTGCCTTTATTTGTGATCTCTTGTCTCTGTAGTTATGTTATTATCATTATCACAGACGGTTTTTATTACAAACCGCCTGTGATAATGCCGATTATCACGATTTGTTTTAATACGCACTGCTCAGGATACTAAAGTATCACGACGGTTCATAGGTAACAACCGCTCGCGGATACTGCTTTCTCCGACGCCGCCACACGACGGTGTCCAAATTAAACCGTCTCGTAGTTAGTGTCGGCACGCACGGTTTGACAAAATCGTCTGTGATTGGCCGCCTAGTATTAGGCTTTCTATAGTAGTGCGCTAGTTGGACGTTGTGTCATATAAGAAACTTACTATATTATTAAGTCATATTGACCGCCGGTTGGATCGCCTAATCGCGGTTGGACCAAGAGCCGATGAGCCGGAAGGTCGACCGATGGATGGCTAGGATGCTCCGCCATCTAGGCTATTAGTCGTAAAATTTTAAACTCATGTTTCAGTTATCAGTATAGATTATGCACTAAGCTTTTATCGTACATTTGTATGAATGTACGTACGCAATGCAATCATCTCCTTATTATACCCGGGTTTCAACGCCAAGAAGCCATGTCGGCGTTGTTCGTTCTGCTTCGACGCGCGTGTGCGTGGTCCACCGCCGCTTCGTCGCCGCTTTTTCTCCCTCTCGCGGCGAAGCGGTGCTTCATCCGTAGAGCTCTCGACGGACCGCAGCGCCTCGGTGTATGTGTGGGACATGATACCGCTCGCGGTTTCCGGTCGCCCATCTCCGTCCGCTTCTTCTTTTTATCTCGACGCGTGGTGGGCAAGCGCCGATGGTTCTCGCAGATCGCGGACGCCGCACGGATTTGTTTCGCGTTTTACTCCGCGCGGAGCATCCGTCTGTGCCTTTTCAGCTGCGTTTTGGGTTCTTGGGTGCGTCTCGCCCCGCCTGCTGTGTTTTCTTCTTGGTTGCGTTTCATCTCCGCTGAAATGTGCATTCCATGTGTGGTGGTTGTTCTCGCTTTGTTTATGGAATGTCTGCCGCCTCTTTCTCTCGCTATCTCCTGCTCTTCGTTGTCGCTTTCCTTTGGTGCTTGGTTGCGCTTTCTCCCTGCGCTTTTGAGTCAAGATCTTGATCTCATGGTGCTTGGTCTCGCTTTTGTTTATGGAATGCCGTCTCTTTCTTTGGTATCTCTTGTTCGCTGTCACTTTCCCTTGATGCTTCGGGTTTTATTTGTGGTTTTCGTGTTGGGTTCAAGACGGCTTGTTTCTTTTGGTTTCTTTCTTTCAAACTTTTGTTCTTTCTTTGTGGATCTTTGTTTGCGCTTACGCTCTTGCTTTCTCGCGCTGCCAGCCGCTTCATCCGCATGTGACCCTCCGGTGGCGGCCGCGATTTTCTCCCGGTGTTTGTTTGCATTGTTTCATTTTTAGGAAAAAGGGTCGTATAATAAGTTGTTCATATTAGGTACCGCTAATTTCCATTGCTTGGTATTTTACCCTTTGTTTTTTTATAGATGTGTCGATTTGCATTCTTTGGTATTTTACTTTTTGTTTTTTTTTATAGATGTAACGGTGTTCTTTATAAATCTTTTTGTTTGCCCTTTGTTTCTTTTGGGTGTACCTCATTTTTAGGAAAAAAATCGCCGTACAATAAGTTGTTCATATTAGGTGCCTGCTGATTTGCATTGCTTGGTATTTTACCCTTTGTTTTTTTATAGATGTAAGCTGATTTGCATTGTTTGGTATTTTACCCTTTGTTTTTTTATAGATGTAAGGGTGTTCTTTCTAAATCTTTTTGTTTGCCCTTTGTTTCTTCTGGGTGTACCTCTTTGTTACCGAAAGGGTTCATGGCATGCTTTTATTATCCATAGATGCGCACTTTTGTGACCAAAAGGGTTCATGCCATAGCTTTAGTACATTGTTTTCTTATAGATGTGCAGGTGTTCTTTGTAAAATTTTTTGTTGCCCCTCTATTTGTTTTCGGTCCACTTATTTGTCAGTACAACGGCTCGTAGTGTGCAGTAGTTTCTTGGTATTAACTTCTTGCTGATTTCCGTTCTTTTATATATGTGTAAATGGTGTTTTTTGTTGTTGTATGTGTTTCCTATTACTGCATTATACATGCAAGGGTGTTTCTTTAGCATCCATTTCGTATCCTTTTCGCAATCTTGCTACGTTTTTACTATGGTTTTCTTATAAATGCAGCGGTGTGGTCGATTGAATCATCTTTTTCGCTCCTAATCCCGGTTACTTTTCCGTTGTTAAGATCGTTCGACTGGTAATTTAGTCCGTCAGGTATTTTCGTCTTTTATGTTGTAACACCTTTATAACTTTTTCGTGCTTAAACGTACAGGCTACTCATTTCACTCTTTTCATAGTGCAGCTCCATCCTGTTTTGCATCGTCGTTCTTCGCCGGTTATTTTCGGTGGGTTATCTACCATGCGACAGTCGTTGGTTTTATTCGATTGTTCCTACGGTTGCGCTCCACATGATCTTCGCTGAAATTCTGGTAATAGTTCCAGTATTTGCGTTCCTATGTCTGTAATGTAGTGTTTATACTTTCTTCTTGCTACAGCCTTTCAACTGATGCTTCCATAAGACAAATTCTGTTTTAGGTCAGGGATATTTACCATTTTCATTATTATATTATATTGATTTATAGATTACTTCAGATTATTTACCGTCTAATTCTTATAATATATTAATTGCATTTTTTTCTAGATTACTTCAGATTACTGATCGTCTAATTCTTATAATGTACTGATTACAGTTTTTTTGTTTACATGTTTACTCTTCCTATCTTATTTTTTCCCTTTTTGTTTATTATTAGCTTATCCATTGTTGTTTCATGCTATTTTTTTACGTATTTACCGTTTTGTGTTATAAACACAGGATCGTTTTGGATTCCATCGTGATTTCACACTGCTGATATCGTTTGTGTTACATATTGGTGAAGGAATGTTCGGTAAATTCATTTTGCTTTCCTGCGACAGCTTAGTGAGTGCTTCTCTATTGATAATTGCTTTTTTCACATTATACTTCTTCCTTCTACATTCTATACAGTAATTCATGTTACCTTATTTGTGTTCTTTCATGTCTTGTTAACTATGCTATTTGTATAGCCTGACTATTTATGTATATAGTCTATATTATGTTATCTATGTACTACGGTGCACCAAATTATACGGTGTTTCGCTATGCTTCTATTATCTAAGCTTAATTTTCACCCTTCTGTTTATGCTTACAAATTTCAATCTGTCCTAATAAGCTCTTTACTTATTATAAATCTTACATAACTATCACACTTCTGTTCCTATTTAGAAATTTCCCTCTTTTCCTACTTACCTCTCTACTTATTATAAATCTTACCTAATTATTACACTTCTGTTCTTATTGAGGATTTTCCCTCTTTTCCTGATTAGTTCTTTATTTATTATAAATCTTACCTAATTATGACACTTCTGTTCCTATTTATGGAACTTCCCTATTTTCCTAATTGGCTCTTTACTTATTATAAATCTTACCTAATTATTACGCTGTCCTTATAGTTATAGTCTATATTATGTTACTTATGTAGGCTACTTATTTATATGTACTATCGCATCATGATTATGTTATGCTAAACTACGATCAGATAGCGGTTGTCTATTACAAAGGTACCAAATTATACTGGTCTTCCACTATGCTTCTATTACCTAGACTTTATTTCTTACCCTTTTGTTTCTGCTTACAAAACGAAGTGTTTTCCTAATAAGCTAATCTTAGATAACTATCACACTTCTGTTCCTATTTAGAAATTTCCCTCTTTTCCTACTTACCTCTCTACTTATTATAAATCTTACCTAATTATTACGCTTCTGTTCCTATTTCGGAATTTCCCTCTTTTCCTGATTAGTTCTTTACTTATTATAAATCTTACCTAATTATCACACTTCTGTTCCTGTTTTGGAACTTCCCTATTTTCCTGATTGGCTCTTTACTTATTATAAATCTTACCTAATTATTATGATGTCCTTATAGTTATAGTCTATATTATGTTACTTATGTACACTACTTATTTATATATACTATCGCATCATGATTATGTTATGCTAAACTACAACTCAGATAGCGGTTGTCTATTACAAGGTACCAAATTATACGGTCTTCCACTATGCTTCTATTACCTAGACTTTATTTCTTACCCTTTTGTTTCTGCTTACAAAACGAAGTGTTTTCCTAATAAGCTCTTTTTTATTATAAATCTTACGTAGTTACCACACTTCTGTTCCTATTTATAGGTTTCCCTCTTTTCCTAATTAGCTCTCTACTTATTGTAAATCTTACCTAATTATTACACTTCTGATTCTATTTAGAAGCTTGCTTTTTTCCATAATTAACTCTTTACTTATTATAAAACTTATCCAATTATTACACTTCTGTTCCTGTTTACAAATTTCCTTCCTTTCCTAACTAGCCCTTTGCTTATTGTAAATCTCACCTAATTATTAGACTTGTATTCTTATTTAGAACTACCATCTTTTCGTAATTAGCTCTTTATTTATTATAGATTTTACCTAATTATTACGCTTCTATTGCTGTTTACAGTTTTCCCCCCTTTCCTAACTACCTGTTTGCTTATTGTGAATCTTATGTAATTATTGCGCTATCGTTATACTTATAGTGTATATTACACTTTTACTTATTTTCAAATATATGTTTTCATAGCGATTACGTTAACTTATTATTATTAATAATTTCGTGTTTTCATGTTGCTATATTGACAGACTTAAGCTTTTCCACATTTTAGTTTTCATTGTTTCAATAGTTAGGATTTAAAGCTATCTACCCTTTATTTCTTACCCTTCTGCTTTTATTTAGAAAGCTCTGTCTTTTCTCAATTACCTCTTTACTTATTATAAATCTCACCTACCTATTACACTTGTGTTCCTATTTAAAACTTCCTGCTTTCGTAGTAATAAAATTAGCTTTCCATTTTCTATCTTTCCCATTTCCTCATCATTTTTGATCTTATACCTAAATTATTTAGTTACTCACTTTTCTACTTTTCGCCTTCGCCATATTATCTTTTTGCCTCTGCAATATAATAAATCTCACCTACCTATTACACTTGTGTTCCTATTTAAAACTTTCCGGTTTTCGTAGTAATAAAATTAGCTTTCCATTTTCTATCTTTCCCATTTCGCTCTATCATTTTTGATCTTATACCTAAATTATTTAGTTACTCACTTTTTCTACTTTTCGTCTTCTGACATATTATCATTTTTCCTCTGCAATATTATCTTTTTACCTGCATCATTGATATCACTTTTTATTATTTAGTTTTATGGATCAATCACACTCTGTTAGAGCCCACCGTCGAGAAATTCTTCGTGGAAAGCAACCAATCAGCCCTACAGTTCCTCGTGTCATTATCTCCATCTGTTTTGCCTAATATTCCACCCAAGAGTTACCCAACTACCACCACAAACATGTATAGTCATTGCTTATCTTACATACTTTATACACAGTTTTCTTTCTCCATTTGTATCCTTTTTAAAAAAATTCTACTTCGATATTGATATTTTGTTTCGTTCTCATTTATTCTCTTGCAAGACTTATCGAGATGTCGCTATTATTCCTAGATGGAAATGTCAACATGGTTATTCACACTTTACAACCATTTATTTTCTCTTTCCTATTAGTTCTACCATACAGTGTTTTCATTCGTCGTTTGTTTATTATCATTGCCTATATGATAGGAGATCATTTTGCCCATTGGTTAGTTCCTTGAAGCACCAAAGAATAGGAAAAAGAAAATTATCCAACTCATGCATTCATCGCTAAAACAGTTTTCTTTCTTTTGCTATTTCGCTTTATAAATCTTTTTTTCTTTTGTGTTTCCAATCCCTTTTATGCATACATATTTTACCCTCTGTTACTTTGCGGTTGTCATTATATTCCTTTTATATTTCAGGTAGCGCCTCACCTTTTAACTCAAACCCACTTAGAGAGCCAGTCATTTCCTTTTCTAAAGAATATATTTCCTATTTGAAAGGTTCGTCAATAGAATTCATTTTATACTGTTTTTAATCCTTTTTTTACTGCTATGTCTCTATACGTTTTATATCTTTGATAAATTTACTTATTTTTTCTTCTTTTATATTGCTTGGTTTATATCGTTTCAGCTACTTACAATAACCGATCATATTATGGTGGTCCAGATTATGAGTGTAATAAATGTGGTGCTATTTTTTGGTTTCAAGAGAGATCAGCAGCATAGAAGTTCTTCTAGACATCAGCGAATTATTTATAATAAATGCTGCCGGAGTGGTAAAGTTTCCCTTCCACCACATAAACAATTCCCATATCCACTTCGAGACCTTGTTGGTTTTAATAAAAGCCCACAATCAAACGAATTTATGCGCTCAATTCGTCACTACAATTCCCTATTTGCATTCACTTCCTTGGGTGTAGATGTTGATAGAACCATTAACGATGGTGGAGGCCCTTATGTCTTTCGTATAAATGGTGTTGTTCATCATCGCATTGGTTCACTGATTCCTAAACCAGTCGAAACCACAAGATGCACAAGCTATACATCTATGACACATACAACGAAATTCAAAATAGACTATCTCTCTTCGATAAAGAAGATGATACACATCATGAAGGAGATACCAGCATAGTTGCTGCGTTAATTATTATGCTTAACTGTTTTAATCCATTAGTAAAACAATTCAGAATGGCACGTGACCGGTTATTTTCTCAAGAAAATCCGTATGCATATTCGCTTTATCGGTTCGTCGGATACCATGATAGTCGGTATTCTTTACCAACCGTGCTCGAACTAGCTACATTGATTGTTGGTGATCTCTCTCGAAAAATAGCAAATTTGATATAATTGTTGAAACTCACCCGGTGAACTAAAGCGATCTCACCTCTTAATCCCGCTTTGATGTCTCTTCAATATCCATTGCTATTTCCACACGGCGAAAAAGGCTTCCATCTTGGTATTAAGTACAAAGCGATGATGATGCCTTAACTCTGTTAGAGATGAAGTATCAATGCTTGAATATTATTGTTATGAATGTCATTACCGAAGATACGAACCAAATCCTTACACATGTTGTGGCCGTCTTTCGAGTCAAATAGAGGTTGATTGCTATTCATGTCTTGAAGCAAATCGCCTCTCATTTCATTTCTTCAATCAAGATATCTTACGCTCATATACATATCAAGGCATTTCGGATGCGCTTGGTGAAGGTACACCAGAAGAAAAAAATATTGGTGTTAGAATCTTACTTCCTTCAAGCTTTATGGTGGTCGTCGATATAACACGCTCAATTATCAAGATGCTATGGCTATTTGTCGTGAATACGATCCTCCTGATCTATTCTCTACCTTCACATGCAATTCAAAATGGCCAGAAATTGTAGATGCACTTAAATACGAACCTGGACAAAACTATGTAGACCGCTCTGATATTGTAACTCGGGTATTCCATATGAAGCTTACTGAATATATTTCTGATATAAAGAGTGGTCATACCTTTGGAATCATACGAGCAGGTCAGTTTACTGCCTTCTCAGTTTACCATTTCCAATATAATAATACTACTTCCCTTTTAACATACACACATTACTTTTTCACTGAGTTATCTTCTTTATTTCTAACAGTTTTATACACAATTGAGTTCCAAAAGAGAGGGTTGCCTCATGTTCATACCCTTATATGGCTTGCTGATCGTCCAATCAATATGCCTACTCAATTTATAGACACTCTTATATGTGCTGAAATTCCTGATCTAGTTATCGATCCGCTTGGTTATGCTCTTGTTGAAGAATTTATGCTACATGGTCCATGCGAAAATCTTAATAGAAAGTGTCCATGTATGAAAAATGGAGTATGCTCAAAGCGATACCCCAAAGAGTTTAACCCAGAAACAATTATTAATCAATTTGGCTTTCCAATCTATCGTCGTCGTGATACTAATCATTTCATTATCAAAAATGGAATCAAATTGGACAATAGATGGGTTGTTCCATACAATATCGATTTACTAAAGAAGTTTCAGGCCCACATCAATGTTGAATGGTGTAACAAAACAAATCTTGTGAAATATTTATTCAAGTATCTCACTAAAGGTCAAGACAAAGCAAAAATAAATTTTTGTACTGCTGACCAAGCATCAGACACAACTTATACACAAGCTAAACAAGGAATAGATGAAATTGCGACTATATCGATGCGTAATGCCTTCCTCATACAAATCAATTATAGTTTTTTTATATCATAACTGTTTCTCTTTTTCCTTCTACATCCTACACTAATCCTTTTACTTGCAAAACAATTCTGTGGATACTTATCATCATGTGAAGCGATTTGGCGATTATTTGAATTTGAAATACATGGTCGAATACCTTCCGTGGAACGGTTGGCTGTTCATATGCCTGGTATGAATAGAGTTATATATCATGAAGAAACCCACTTAGAACAAATTGTTACTGATCCAAGAACTTACAAGACTACTCTAACTGAATGGTTTATTGCAAATCAACAGTATGTAGAAGCAAGGTCTTCTACATATTACCAATTCGCATCAAACTGGAGATGGGACAGTGATAACAGAAAATGGGTAAAAAGGAAACGCAAAACACCAAAATTTGGCCGCATATATAATGTGCATCCAAGTACTGGCGAGTTATTCTACTTGAGAATGCTCTTAATGGTAGTTTCTGGTGCACAAAGCTTTGAAGATATTAGAACGTTCAATGGTGTGCATCATGCTACGTTTAAAGAAGCTTGCAAAGCTCGTGGATTAGTTGGTGATGATACTGAGTGGTTCTTACTCTTCGATGAAGCAGTTATTTGGGCCACTGCACATCAACTCAGGCACCTCTTCATGGTAGTTTTGTCCTTTTGTAGTGTTGTCAGTCCTCAAAATCTATTTGATAAATATTGGTGTTTCCTTGCTGATGATATAGCATATAAAATACGGCAAGGATTGCAAAATCAAACCTACCCCATACCAGATAGTTATTTGCAAAACCAGTTAATAAATGAATTGTTTGGTATATTTTCAAGAAATGGACTCAGTTTTGGCATATACAACATAAGCACTGGATCCACATATGATAATCCTACTGTAATGCACTTGTTGTCAAGAGTCATCATATGATATAAATATTTTATCAAGACATGCTACCTCATTATCTCGCTAGACTCAATGCTCAACAATCTGCCATATACACCAAAATTATAGCGTGTGTTACTGAGAAGATCAGTGGCTTTTACTTTGTATCGTGACATAGTGGCACTGAAAAACATTCCTTTGAATGCCATCATAACCACACTAAGAGCTCAAGCTCGATAGTTCTTGTCAGTAGCCTCATCTCAATAGCATCACTTCTACTTCCAAGTGGTCGCATGACTCATTCTCGCTTTAAAATACCTCTTGATATCACCAAAGAACCTTATGTAATATAGACCGTGGAACAATGCTTGCGAACTTATTAGCAAAGACATGCTTTTAAAATCCCACTAATTCTTCGGGATGAAGCGCCTATGACCCATAGACACTGTTTTGAAGCACTTGATAGAACATTACGTGATATTATGGCTGTTCAAGACAATGCTTACATGAATATACCTTTTGGTGGAAAACTTGTTGTCCTTGGTGGAAACTTCGCCAAATCTTACCGTCATTGAAAGTGGTACTAAAGCGTAGATTATTGAAGCTTCACTCATTAAGTCATCACTTTGGCAACACGTTGAAGTGCTAAAACTATCTACAAATATGAGGCTTCATGATCCAAAGTCTGCGGTTTGCGAACGTGAAGCTCTCTCTACATTCGCCGATGGGTACTTGATATTGGCAATGGTCAGCTACCAATGATAAAAAAACCAAGAGAGATACATGCTACATGGATAACTATACCTGACGACCTTCTCTTACTACCAATCAATAACAATATGAATATAGTTGTGGATGTTATCTATGATTCTTTCTCTGCCAACTATCAAAGTAATGAATATCTAGCGCAGCGTGCAATTATTTGTCCAACTAATGCTATTGCTGATGAAGTAAACAAAGCCGTTTTTGATAAGATCCCTGATGGTACTAAAGAATACCTCAGTTTTGATTGTATTTCCCAATCTGATAGTCAAATCGGTGATGCCAATCTGCTATATCCACCGTAATTCTTAAATTCTATAATACCAATGGTTTTCCACATCATGCTATTCATCTCAAGATAGGTGTTCCAGTAATGTTACTAAGAAATATAAATCAATCTATCGGTCTTTGTAATGGAACACGGTTGATTATCACAAGGCTTGGTGATCGAATTCTTGAAGGCAATATTATCACTGGAACCAATATTGGGCAAGCTGTTTGTATACCTAGAATTGTATTAAATGCAACAAGTCCTCGATGGCCTTTTACGCTACAACGACGGCAGTTTCAATTGCGCCTCATATGCAATGACTATTAACAAAGCCAAGGCCAAACTTTAAATAAAGTTGGGATTTATCTACGCACCAGTCTTTTCTCATGGACAACTATATGTGGCAATATCACGTGTTACATCACGCTCAGGCTTAAAAATACTCATTGAAGATGATAATGGTGCTGATTGTAATCAAACCAAAAATATAATCTACAGAGAAGTCCTTGCTTCTATTTAATGGTTTTCATCATCATTATTCCTATGTCTCTTAATTCAGTTTCCTTATTGAAAAAACTATATGAAACCCATTCTTTGTTACTTCTATATATGTTTGCAGCTGCTTTAGTATATCTTCCTATGATTTCATATACTTTTTCCTTCTCCAAATAAACAATGTGTATTTTCATATATGTGTATATGTGTACAAGACGTATCGTCGCCTCGTGCTTTACTTGTTCAAGGCTCGCATAAATCTCCATTTTTATGCCTAACATTATGATGTATGTTTGTCTACCTCCTCCTCAAACATCAAATACATACTTTCTTAGTTTTATACATGTCTACAATTGCTTTACTATATCTTGAAATGACTTTATGTATTTTTTCCTTGTATCAAAAAACAATAGCCAAATTCATATATTTACTTATGCATACAACAAATGATAATGCTTTGTCCTTTAGTTCTGTACATCACTTAGGTAATTCGACTCTTTTCATATATATTTTCTACTCATGTTCCATTACACGTTCCAATGATATACTGTCTCTAGGAAACTAACTTATATATTTTTCCCTATACAACCAAACAGAAACACATCTATATACCCATCTATGTATATCACAGCCTCCACTGCATTCTTACTGAGTTGTTTACATTACTTATGTTATTCAACTCTTTTCAGACTTTCTTTCCTTATACACCTATTTATCTTTTTTCAATGATATAATTCGCTCTCTTTTCACTGTATACTACAGAGATCTTGATCCACTTTACGCCATACCAGATTTATCACTATAATGCTCTCTTTATACACATATTGTTTATGATCTAACCTCTTTATGATATGTAGGTTACATATGGCATATACATTACTCACCAGTAAACCAAGCTTCACACAAGTGGAAGATCCTCGTCCGCTACCATGAGTTTGGGAATTTAGAAACCCGCAGAATACAATGATATATATCGCCTAGACTTCATTATGCTTGATGAATGTGTATATGATATGCGCTTTTTACTTACTTCATGTACACAATCCTCGCACACTTTTATTTATATAAACACTTTTCTTCTTCTTAAACCTAAATCACACCTGTCTATTTCTAGGGAAATGTTATGGAAGGGCTGGTTCCGCAAACATGGCTTCATAAATTTACAGCCTTATTAAAAGAAGGATCCATTTATGAAATTGAATACTTCGAAGTTATTCCAAAGAAAAGAGACATACAAATCAGTTGATGGAAACAATCTAGCTCGGTCTTCAAAATATACCAAAATTAAAGAAATATTACCAGAACCGGATGGCTTTCCTATTTATGCATACAATGCGGTTCCCTTTTCTATCTTGAATGAACGTATTGGAAAAAACGCTTTATTATCAGGTATAACAATTACTACTTCAGCATAGTTCCTATATCTCTTTACACATCTATACTACCTAATTTCTGCTTCCTTCTTTGCTCTTCCTTGTTCATTAGATACCGTTGTCCTCATAACTGTTGCTTCACAGCTCATCGAAACAACAACAAAATTAGGGCCAACTGTTAAACGTACTATAAACATAACTGACGGAAGGTATATATTTTTCCACCATTTATCTCTCTCTATTGTCTTCTATTATACAACATGTACTTACATTAATGTTTTTCTGAACTAAAATCAAAAAAATTCTCTCTTCCTATTTGTAGTCAAGCAGCAATCATAACATTATGGGGCCATCATGCTGAATCATTCAATGCTGAAATGCTCCTCACTGTTTGTAACACCCCAGGATCCACAATACCCTGGGATACTACTAAAACTGCTCTACAACTAGCCAATTTACAAGATAAATTAAACTGGCAACATTTAATTAACAGGATAATCTAGGCGGAAGCATAATCAACTAGTAAATAACAGAATACTGATAACAATTTAATATTCATAATCAACTTAACAATTCCAAGTTCAACATTAATAAGGAGAAACATTCATCGATATGATAACTAAGCAAAGAACTAGAATTCTTTCTACTCTATTTCAAAGATTAAGATTATCATCCAAGTGCATCTGTATGGTGCCACTCTACCCTTCCCAATGCATGCTCAAGGTCCACCAGAGGGAGGGGAAGCAAGGGTGAGATAAAATCTCGAGAAGCAAACAGTTTAACAAGTTATTCAAACTACAAACAATTTAAACATCATCATTTATAATTCCATACAACTACAACCATAATTCATGTCCATAATTATTAATCACCATAAACTTCCATAAATCATACCTCTTCAATTTCAGATTTAATTGGCATATGAATGCAGTCATTTTATCCACAATTATATGCAAATAAAACATTTAATCTTCCATAATTACAATAGATTAATCATCAACATTTATTCTTCCATAATAACAATGTTTATATCCTCAACCTCAAATTACCATCAATGACAATAAGACATATGTATGATCACCTCACTACTTTATTACTTCTCACATCCACAATTGCTATCAACAATTAACACTAGAGAAAAGAATCTCATGTCACAACCTCAATCCTTACCATACACAAGGGATGAATCACATTCCACGACCACATCCGCAATCTTCATACCACATATAGCTCACATGAGCTAATTCCACCTTATAACTAGAAAGTTGTATATTCCACAAAATAACATCACCACAATATGTTGCATATGTATGCAAATGATCTTTCCACAATGCAATGCATATGAATGCTTCATGATATGCTCCACATCACTCTTGCCGAGCAGAATTTTAGTTCATCAGACACGGCAATATACGATGTCAGACTTGCATTCGTCATGCTAAGTGCGGCGACATCCACATATGCAAATGACATGATATGACATGAATGATATGATAATTCATAAATCTCATTAATTCATCCACAAGGAGCATTATCATGCTCTCAATATATCCACATCCACCACATGATAATTTCATGTCTACATATAACATTAAGCAAGAATTCCACATGTCTACTAGCAGATTATCAACATATCAACGGATAAATACTTGCTACCATCTCCACAATTAAAATATCATGCAAACATGGCATAATGTATCAAATTAAGATAATAATGTAAATTGCAAGTAGAAGGAATAACAAGTTAAACGGTAGCAATCACCGCTACATTCACTTGCCTCAATCCGACGAAGCGAAGATCAACAAAAATCAAGAGCGCTCAGGGACAAGACCACCTATCCATAAGACAACTCTCAGCACATAACCACAGCATACAAGCACGACATAAATATAAAACATCGCTAAAAACCCGAACCCGCACAATCTCTTCTCCGCTCAACAAACCAACAATTTCATCTCTGCAACAGCGCTGCTTCATAATTTTGTATCTTTAACAATATAGATCTAAAAACAGCAAATGATACCTCTCTGGATTCATGAACTCTGCACAGCTAGGAGTAAATTAATGCCCAAAACAGAGGAAGAACTCTGCTCTGGCAGATTGGGCAGCCGTGTTCAAACGCGTACCCACAACAGCACAGAGGTCTAAAAATTCTCAAATTTATACAGAAGCTATATCTCTAAATTATCTACAACTTTCTCAACTACGATCAAGGCCAGAAAATTCGTTTACTATTTTTAAACTCCGGATTACCTTCGGAATGTACCAATCTGTCTGCCTGACGGACAACGGTAATGCCGTCTCCGTATCGCCCAGATCCCACGGTACAAAAATTTGGAACAAATACAGGAGATACATATGGAAGTCCTATACAACTTTTCTTTTGGGAAGACCTGCAGGAAAATTTTCTTTCTATTTTTAATATATGGATTACCGCCGGACTGTACCAATCTGTCCGCCTGACGGACAGCGGTATTGCCGACTCCGTATCTCCCAGATCCTACGGTAGAAAAATTTGAAAAACAAGCAGAAGATACATATGGATGTCCTATACAACTTTTCTTTTGGGAAAATCCGCAGGAAAATTCGTTTTCTAGATCAAAACTGCGCGACAAGACGCGCTGCGCAAATCGATCTAAAATCAGCCCGCGACTAAACTCTAATCGGGCAATTGATCTAATATCTACCATCAAATTCTGTGCCAAGAACCTTAATTAATCCATAAAACAGAGGATTTGAGATGAGAAAAAAATTACCTAGTTAGAGAAATTTCCCCAATCTTTTCCTCTTCTTCTTCTTCTTCTCCTTCCTTCTCCTTCCTTCTCCTTCTTCTTCTCCTTCTTCTCCTTCTCCAAGGGTAGCAGTGGAGGAAAACACCTTGGGGAGGAGGTGGAGGCGCAACCACAGGGAGGGGGTGGCGGCTGCTGTGTGGGAGGGGAGAAAGAGGGAGGGCTAGGTTTAAAAGAGAGGGGAAGGAGGGTGCGCCAATGGGGTGGCACCTCCCCTTGGGCTTTGGCCCATGGGTGGTTGGCCCACTCCCTTGGCGGCCCAAAACTGAAATTAAAAATAATTTTTAATATATTTTATTCCTTTTTTAAAGTTCTACAATTTATATTTTTTCCTTCCCGCGATTTACCGAAAAACCGGCGATTCCGCGATTGTTTTTAAAATTTACCAACGACGATCGTGGTATTACACTGTTTCCCAAGATACGCCAATTATTGCTTTATTTGTTGGGATGCTCGTTGGTACATACTCGGTCTGTTCCACCCTTCCTTATTTAAAATACACATCACACGTAACACATGCAAAATATATCTAATTTATTCCATTTTTCCTGAAATACATGTAGGTCAACTTGCATTACAAAGTAGTTCTCACAAAATGGTATATCAATATACCAATACCTGAAATACACGCTCTACGAAACACGTATTGTCCATGCTTTATCTAAACAATTACACTACGAATACATATATCATTCCTTTTTCCTCATTTCCACATTTCTTTTCTATTAATCCATAATACAATATATAGGATTAGCAACCGTCCACATCAAATTGAATTGCAAAGAGACAACCATGACCATAACAACCCAATAACCACAACAGTTCATGAGCTAATGGAACTCATACCATGTAATACCCCGGAAAATGTTTTATTAGTTGTTTAATTAATAGAGAGAGGGACTTAAGTGAAAAGATTAATCTTAAAAGAGTTTTGGGGGTTTTCGAAAGTTAAGACAACTCTGGCTTGGGCTTGGCCTGTGGGATTTTCTAGGCCCAAGAGGGAGGGAGGCCACCACTTAAAAACCCGGCAGCCCCCACCCTGCGCTTACCACCCTGCCGCCGCCTCTAGCGCTAGCCGCCTCGACCTCTGCGCCGCCTGCCGCCGCCCGCCGCACCGCCCGCTGCCGCGTTGCCGCCTCCGTGCCGTCACTGCCGTGGTGCCGCTGCTCTCCGTGCCGTGTCGTCCGTCCTCGCCACGCCGTGGTGCCTCCGCTCGCCGCCGCCGTCGTCTTCGCCGCCGCCTCCTCCCCGAGCGCCGCCGCCGCTGCTCGCCGCCGTGCGCGTGGATCCAGAGGAAGGAGAGGAGGAGACCGCGGTCGTGTTCGTCGTCGTCGTCGTCGTGTTCGCCGACGTGTTCATCCTCGTGTCGCCAAGGGTAACTCCGTTGGTCCTCTAGATGAGTTTTAATCAAGTTGATTTCGTCAGTTTTCTGGACCGCCGTGACAGTTGGGGTAATCGGCTGTTCTGGGTTAGATCCGTCAGGATTCAGGTCTGGACCTCTTCTATAAAATTGTAGAGGACTTAATTATCTTTCCAGGGAGTGCTCGAACGTGTTATTTCGAGTTGTGTAGCAAAAGTTATGAATTTTCTAGTGCTACTGTTCTGCAGATCGGGGTAGTTCTGGACAGAGTTTAGTAGATCGGTTTGTGCGACGGAAATAGTTGCGAATCAGAAATTCTTCATGTTAGGAAAGTTTTAGATAATTTTCTTAGCTTTCCATAAAGGTCAAGAAGTCCGGATTTCGAGTTTCTGGGCGAAAGTTATGCCTGTTTTAGTGCGCTGTCCAGAGAGTCCAACGTGAATTTGGATGCTTTAGAAAAGGGTTTGGATCGGTTAGTAAATTGCCGAATCAGAGAGTCTCCCCAACTAAGTTTTTGTATATAATTTAATTATCTTTACAGAGAGTCCAAGAACGCTTAATTTGGAGTTACGTACTGAAAGTTATGATTTTTGGAAGTCGGCTGTCTGTGGTTGGGCAGATTTGGCCGAGGGTAGTTGGGGATTTAATTGAGATAAATTGTTGGGTTAATTGGGGTTGCTGTTATTTTATACCTAGAAACCTGTTACTGTCATGTTAGTAATTATTAATTAAATATTCAGGAGGAGAACGGATTTCGGGGGTTGTGCCTTCTACGCGTTCTTCATTTTCTCGGTTGAGGCAAGTATAACCTTGCTATGATTAATCTGTGTGATTGAGTGATGATACGAGTGGTGTTTGAGTTATGAATGCTTTACTTATGAATTTGAGTAATGTTCGAGTTGTTAATGCTATTTATGTTTTGTTTACATTATGGCATTTATGAGATTTGTTGATGCGTAGTATGGTGAATGCATGATATCTTGTTGATACATTCACATATATGCATCATATTGAGAATTGTTGAAGTCTTGGTCATGTGGTGATCAAGATCGAGGTCCCCACACTTGCGGAGTGTGGGCATTGGTCCCCGCACCGAGGGTACAGTGCATGGGTGTGCATTGACGGATGCACACCGCGTTACCGGTAAAATGCGAAAGAGATGAGAAAGAGGAGCCTTTGATCATAATGCATAGCATGAAATTCATATGTAATATGTTTAACTTGAGGGTTAATGTTCATGCTTGCATTTGATACGATTATACTTGCCGAGTCGTTGGACTCACTCTTCTTTTTTGTTTATTTGTTTTAGGTACCAATGTGAGAATGGCATATATGGGATCAAAAGGATTAGCTTAGTTGCACGTGCACTATTCCTTTAATAAGAAATAAAGACAATCATGATAATCTTGTTGGCTTGTTAGCTTAATTGGTTCGTTTTATTTTCCATCGATTAAATGTAATAAAGACTTGGTATCATTGGATATTATCTTCCGTTCATTATTTAGAACTTGTGCTATTCATGCTTATTTAAACTGCCATCTGGTTAATAAACAAAGGAGGTTATGCCGAAATTTTTAGGTAACCTATATTAGTTGTTGTTTTATTGTGGATAGTTAGTAGCATTTCGTGCCTATGTTAGGTCAGTGTTACATACCAAACGAAGCTCTGGTAAAACAAATCTAAATTTCATACATGTATTTATAGCTTGCATTTTACATAGATTAGATACTAATTGTTTCCAAATATGGCATACATGGGACAACGCTATAAACTCAAGATCCTTATCACGATTTAGTACCGATGCAATCATGGTGGTACATAGCATGCTCTTCATGTTGGAAAAAAACTTTCCCACATGGAGATGCATATAAATGCCGAAGATGCGGTGGTGAAACAGGAGAACCAAGGTATAATCCTACTCAAATTCGTATAACTCATATCTTTTTTCCAATCTATACATAACAGCTTAAAAACAGAGCTAACATATAGTATTCCTTGCAAATCTTCAAACAGATACAAAATAAACGTCTACGGTGTTGATCCTGAAAACAACGAAGACAACAGGCCTATGCATGCAGAATTCATGTTCTTTGGAGACATAGGTCAACAACTCATTGAAGGCTCCGCTATGCTTTTGGTTGCAGAATCAAGGACAAACACAGACATACCATCCAAATCAAAGCAGTTATGGGCCAAAAATACCAGCTTATTGTCCAAATGTCAGAAGGATCACTACAAGCTGAAAATCCAACATTTCATGTATGATCAATAACACCCCAACCAAGTCACGCCGATCTTCTACTACCAGGTAAGCAAAAAAAACGTCATCTACACATGATAAACACCACAGCACTTACTATCACAGTAAATAACATTTTTATTGCCGTGGTCGTGGTCGTGGCCGCAGAGCCGGACGGTTGCCAGTCAGGCCCCGCCATTGAACAGAATCACTGCGCCAGAGAGGCCATCCGGTGGGATCAGAGGAAGAGGTTGCTTCACGGTTCAAGGAAACCAGCTCCACCCCGCACCCGAGAGCGCTGCGGTCATTCCCCCTGCCTTGCCGGCGGTGGGTGTGATGGGTCCCATCGATGGAATGCGTTGAGGTTGGATACTTTCGATGGACTAGGGACGCCAGTTGATGCTGCTAACTGGTTGCGTCACATAGAGAGACATCTAGAGGTGTTGGGGCTACCATCCGCGCGAGCTCGGTTTGTGGCTTTCGGTTGAAGGCGGCGGATCTCGGTGGGAAGGAGTCCTGTCAGCTAGATCCGCTGCCTTAGGGCCAGCGACTTGGGAGGTGTTCTCGGAGCAGTTCAGGAAGAGGTTCTATCCTGACTCATTTGTGGAGAGGATGGAGGTTTCATTGAACGATTACAAGCGTGGCAAGATGTCGATGTCGAGTACGAGGTGGGATTCCACAACATAATCCGCTTGCACTTTGTGGCTACCAATGAGGTGGAGAAGGCCAAGAGGTTCCGCAGAGGACTTAGGCGGAGTTTCGACAGGTATTGGGAGCTTTGGAGCTCCGTGACTTTAGCTCCCTGGTGGAGCAAGCGAGAGGCATGGAGTTAGAGATGCAGCTTGGGAGGGACGCATGGGACCGGTGGTCATGCGACCGAGAGTACAGAGAGTAGCCAGAGGAAGAGTTTTGGCAGTGGTGGGTCGGCGCTGAAGCCGGTTCACAAGAAGTTCAAGGGGTCGCAGAATTCTTTCAAGTCTAAGTTCAACAAGTCCCAGGCGTCTTCCACTTTTCGTCCTTCAAATGGTGTTCGATGGTACGTCCGGTCCCGGTCGGGATGAAATGTTTCAAGTGTGGTGAGGGACATCGTGCGGCGAGTGTGTTTGGTCGGAGCTTGTCGCCATTGTGGTCCGAGGGCCACAAGGCAATGGTCCGTAAGCGTAATCCCGCCAAAGATCATCAAGTGGGAGCTACCAGCGAAGACAACAAGACCAGCAGCCTTCTTCCCGGGTCGCAGATGCTAGCAATGCCCCTACTCGAACTTGGGCGCCACCCGCCACTACCCTTCGCCGAGGATGCCTCCGGTACTTTTGGCCTCCTCCTCCTGGGCGTTGTTTCCAGCGGGGCGCCTTCAGCCCTCCTGCAGTGGCGGCTCCGCCATATCCGGTGTTGCGCGCCCGCACTCAAATCGGCCTCCCACGCCTTGCCGACTACCGAGCCAAGTGGTCGTCCCGATGTGGTGACAGTACGCTTTTGGTGGACTCTGGAGGCTTATGTCTGCTTGATTCCTGAGCTACTTTCTTTTGCTTCCATAGAGTTTGCTAGTCGGGCCAGGTTGAGTTTGCAGTCTATAGCTCAGTCTGTTTTGGTTCATTCACCGGGTGGAATTCTTTCTAGTTCAACAGTCTGTCCGGGTTGTACGATTACCATAGATGGAGAACATTTTGTTGCTAATCTGATGGTTATGAGGATGGAGCCGTTTGATGTTATTTTGGGAATGGATTGGTTGCATAGTTACCGTGCTGTCATATCTTGTTTTTGGAAGACAGTAACTTTGCAATCGCCGTCAGGCCAAGAGTTAGTGTTTGTGGTAGTGCACCCTCCGCACACCCAAAGGTGTTGGCTAGTCTTTTTCCGGTAGTAGAGCAAGAAGAGTGGATTTCTTTTATCCCTTGTGGAAAAGCCAAATTCCTCTTTGATTGCAGAGTAGATTCCGGTGGTCCGCGAATTCGTGGACGTTTTTCCAGCAGAGTTGCTGGGATGCCACCTCCGTCCGGTGGAGTTCGAAATTGACTTGGTGCCGGAGCACCACCAGCTTCTATAACTCCGCACTGCTTGGCTCGACTGCCCAAGAAGAGCTAAAGAAGCGCTTGGATGATCTAAAAGCGAAGGATCTTATTCGCCGAGCGTGTCTCCGTGGGAGCACCAAAGGTCTGCTTTGTCAAGAAGAAAGATGGAGTTGGCGCATGTGTATTGACTACCGTGCTCTCAACCACCGACCATCAAGAATAAGTATCCTTTACCCGTATCGAGGATTTGTTTGATCAGTTGAGGGGAGCTAAGGTATTTTCAAAGATTGATCTCCAGTCGGGGTACAATCAAATTCTGTCCGAGAGGAGGACATTGAGAAAACGGCGTTCTCCACGAGGTATGGGCATTTTGAATTTAAAGTTATGTCTTTTGACTAACAAATGCCCTGCCGCTTTCATGGAGACAATGAACAGGATGTTACAAGAATATTTGGACGACTTTGTGGTCGTATTCATTGATGATATCTTGATTTATTCCAAGAGTGAAGCGATCATGAGCGGCATCTCGAGACAAGTGTTGGCAACACTAAGAGAGCATAAGTTTTATGCGAAGCTCAAGAAGTGTGAGTTCGGGTGACTCTGTGGGGTTCTTGGGTCACATCATCGATGATAAGGGAGTATCACGATCCAAGTAAAGTTTCTTCTGGTGGATTGGGAGAGGCCGACCAATGTCAAGGAGGTGAGGAGCTTCCTCGGATTGGCGAGTTATTATCGGCGCTTTGTGCAAGATTTCTCCATCATCGCCAAGCCCCGCCGAGGCTTACTCGTGGCGGACATGAGGTTTCGGTGGGATGATGATTGTGAGCTAGCTTTCAGATTTTGAAGGAAAGTCGGTGACCGCCTGTTCTCACCGCTCGAGCCGTGAAGCGATTCACGCTTTCTCGATGCATCAAGAGTTGGGTGGGTTGTGTGCTTATGCAAGATGGTAAGGTTTTGGCTTACGATCGAGGCGGTGAAAAGCGTGAATAGAATTACTCTACCCATGATTTAGAGTCGGGCTGCAGTTGTGTTTGCATTGAAGCTTTGGAGGCACTATCTCAGACGGTGAGACTTGTGACGTGTTTACCGATCACAAGAGTCTCAAGTACATCTTTACCCGTATGATCTGAATTTGAGGCAGCAGATGGTTAGAGTTGATCAAGGATTATGATCTAACCATTCAAGATCATCTCGGCAAGGCCAATGTGGTGGCCGATGCTCGAGTCGAAAGGCCTTTGCTACCGGATTGTTTGGTTGCTGATTTTGATCGTATGAGGATATCTTATCGCTATGCGGGTACGGCCGAGTGGAGACCCAGTTGATCTTAGAGTCACTATACCAGAGAGAAAGGGAGGCACAATACCGATCGCTTGTTTGAGAGGTTATGAAACGGTTGGAGATGGGAAAAGAAGGGATTTCAGCTTGATATGTCGTGCATTGCACTTTAAAGGCGTTTATGCGTCAGTAAAGCGGGGTTAAGGATGACATTTTGAGAGAAGCTCATTGCACTGTGATACGCTTTATCCGGAGAGACTAAGATGTACCATGATTTGAAGCGAATTTCGGTGGAAAAGGATGAAGGTGGATATAGCCAATTATGTGGCCTCGTGGTATTTGTCGCCAGTGAAAGCTGAACATAAGAGGCCAGTAGGATTATTGCAGCCATTGGAGGTTCCTCAATGGCCGTGGATGATATTTCTATGGATTTTGTGGTCGCGTTGCCTCGGTCGCCGAGAGGCAAGGACGCAATTTGGGTTGTTGTGGATCGGTTCAGTAAGTCCGCGCACTTCATTCCTATCCGCACAACCAACTCAGCGAGTGATCTGGCTCCTATTTATGTTCGGGAAATTGTGAGGCTGCATGGTGTGCCTAAGACCATAATTTCCGACAGAGATGCCAAGTTTGTTTCCAAGTTTTGGGAGAGTTTGCAGAGTGCTTTGGGCACTCAGCTTCGTTTGAGCACGGCTTTCCACCCGCAGACTGATGGACAGTCAGAGCGGACTATCCAAACTTTGGAGGACATGTTGAGATCTTGTGTCTTGTCTTGGAAGGGTAGTTGGGAGGATCAATTACCTTTGGCGTAGTTTGCCTATAACAACGCTTATCACTCTAGTATCAAAGCAGCTCCATTTGAAGTGTTGTATGGTCAGAGTGCAGTCGCCCTTTGCTTGGGAAGCGGTGGGCGAGAAAGCAGTCTTAGGACCGGATTGGGTCCAGAAGACCGTTGAGAGAGTGGCTTTGGTAAGACAGAATTTGTTGGCTGCCCAGAGTAGACAGAAGAGTTATGCTGATGTGAGAAGGAGGGACTTGGAGTTTGCGGTGGGAGATCAGGTGCTCTTGAGAGTATCTCCTACCAAGGGTGTGGTGAGGTTCGGTACCAAAGGGAAGCTTAGCCCTAGGTACGTTGGACCTTTCACCATATTAGCGCGGATTGGGAAATTGGCTTACCGCTTGATCTTCCTGAGGCTATGCGCGGAGTGCATAACGTGTTTCACGTGTCCATGTTGAGAAAGTACTTGCGAGACCCGGAAGTTCACATCGCTCTAGAACCTTTGGTTATTGAGCAAGATTTGTCCTTTGAGTCCAAGCCGCGACTCGGAAAGGCGGAAAAAGTGTTGAGAAATAAGACTTTGTCAGTATGTCAAAGTGCTTTGGTCGCAGAGACCGAGAGGGAGGCAACTTGGGAGTTGGAGTCTCGCATCGCATGGCAAAGACCGGCGTTGTTCACGCCGGTGCGTGTTTTGTTTCTAGTTGGTTGTTTTGTTTCCTGTTGTGGTTGCAGTTAGAATTCGGGGTCGAATTCTGTTTAAGGAGGGTAGAATGTAATACCCCGGAAAATGTTTTATTAGTTGTTTAATTAATAGAGAGAGGGACTTAAGTGAAAAGATTAATCTTAAAAGAGTTTTGGGGGGGTTTTCTGGAAAGTTAAGACAACCTGGGCTTGGGCTTGGCCCAGGTGGGATTTTCTAGGCCCAAGAGGGGAGGGGAGGCCACCACTTAAAAACCCTGGCAGCCCCCCACCCCTGCGCCTACACCCCCTGCGCCTCTGCCCTAGCAGCCGCCCCGGCCTCTCTTGCCGCCATCTGTCGCGCCGCCTCTCCTGCCGCCGCCAGCCGCCGCGCCGCCGCGCGTTGCCGCGCCGTGCCGCCGCTTCGTCGTGGTGCCGCTGCTCTCCGTGCCGTGTCGTCGTCCTCGCTGCGCCCGTGGTGCCTCCGTCTTCGCCGTCGTCGTCTTCGCCGTCGTCTCCTCCCGAGCGCCGCCGTCGTGGTTCGCCGCCGTGCCGCGTGGATCCGAGAGGAAGGAGAGGAGGAGACCGCGGGCGTGTTCGCCGTCGTGTTCGCCGTCGTCGTTCGTCGTCGTGTTCGCCGACGTGTTCATCCTCGTGTCGTCAAGGGTAACTCCGTTGGTCCTCTAGATGAGTTTTAATCAAGTTGATTTCGTCAGTTTTCTGGACCGCCGTGATAGTTGGGGTAATCGGCTGTTCTGGGTTAGATCCGTCAGGATTCAGGTCTGGACCTCTTCTAGAAAATTGTAGAGAACTTAATTATCTTTCCAGGAGTGCTAGAACGCGTTATTTCGAGTTGTGTAGCAAAGTTATGAATTTTCTAGTGCTACTGTTCTGCAGATCGGGTAGTTCTGGACAGAGTTTAGTAGATCGGTTTGTGCGACGAAAATAGTTGCGAATCAGAAATTCTTCATGTTAGAAAGTTTTAGATAATTTTCTTAGCTTTCCATAAAGGTCAAGAAGTCCGGATTTTGAGTTTCTGGGCGAAAGTTATGCCTGTTTTAGTGCGCTATCCAGAGAGTCCAACGTGAATTTGGATGCTTTAGAAAAGGGTTTGGATCGGTTAGTAAATGGCCGAATCAGAGAGTCTCCCCAACTAAGTTTTTGTAGATAATTTAATTATCTTTACAGCGAGTCCAAGAACGCTTAATTGGAGTTACGTACTGAAAGTTATGATTTTTGGAAGTCGGCTGTCGTGGTTGGGCAGATTTGGCGAGGTAGTTGGGATTTAATTGAGATAAATTGTTGGGTTAATTGGGGTTGCTGTTATTTTATACCTAGAAACCCGTTACTGTCATGTTAGTAATTATTAATTAAATATTCAGGAGGAGAACGGTTTGGGGGTTGTGCCTTCTCACGCGTTCTTCATTTTCTCGGTTGAGGCAAGTATAACCTTGCTATGATTAATCTGTGTGATTGAGTGATGATACCAGTGGTGTTTGAGTTATGAATGCTTTACTTATGAATTTGAGTAATGTTCGAGTTGTTAATGCTATTTATGTTTTGTTTACATTATGGCATTTATGAGATTTGTTGATGCGTAGTATGGTGAATGCATGATATCTTGTTGATACATTCACATATATGCATCATATTGAGAATTGTTGAAGTCTTGGTCATGTGGTGATCAAGCATCGAGGTCCCCACACTTGCGGAGTGTGGGCAATTGTCCCTGCACCAGGGGTGCAGGCATGGTGTGCATTGACGGATGCACACTCCGCATTACGGTAAAATGCGAAAGAGACGAGAAAGAGGAGCCTTTGATCATAATGCATAGCATGAAATTCATATGTAATATGTTTAACTTGAGGTTAATGTTCATGCTTGCATTTGATACGATTATACTTGCCGAGTCGTTGGACTCACTCTTCTCGCTTGTTTATTTGTTTTAGGTACCAATGTGAGAATGGCATATATGGGATCAAAAGGATTAGCTTAGTTGCAGCACTATTCCTTCAATAAGAAATAAAGACAGTCATGATAATCTTGTTGGCTTGTTAGCTTAATTGGTTGATTTATTTTCCATCGATTAAATGTAATAAAGACTTGGTATCATTGGATATTATCTTTCCGTTCATTATTTAGAACTTGTGCTATTCATGCTTATTTAAACCGCCATCCGGTTAATAAACAAAGGAGGTTATGCCGAAATTTTAGGTAACCTATATTAGTTGTTGTTTTATTGTGGATAGTTAGTAGCATTTCAGGCCTATGTTAGGCTGGGGTGTTACATACCAAACGAAGCTCTGGTAAAACAAATCTAAATTTCATACATGTATTTATAGCTTGCATTTTACATAGATTAGATACTAATTGTTTCCAAATATGGCATACACAGGGACAACGCTATAAACTCAGCATCCTTATCACAGATTTAGTACCGATGCAATCATGGTGGTACATAGCATGCTCTTCATGTTGGAAAAAAACTTTCCCACATGGAGATGCATATAAATGCCGAAGATGCGGTGGTGAAACAGAGAACCAAGGTATAATCCTACTCAAATTGTATAACTCATATCTTTTTCCAATCTATACATAACACTTAAAAGCAGGCTAACATATAGTATTCCTTGCAAATCTTCAAACAGATACAAAATAAACGTCTACGGTGTTGATCCTGAAAACAACGAAGACAACAGGCCTATGCATGCAGAATTCATGTTCTTTGGAGACATAGGTCAACAACTCATTGGAAGGCTTGCTATGCTTTTGGTTGCAGCAACTGAAGGACAAACACAGCACATACCGTCTGAAATCAAAGCAGTTATGGGCCAAAAATACCAGCTTATTGTCCAAATGTCAGAAGGAACACTACAAGCTGAAAATCCAACATTTCATGTATGATCAATAACACCCCAACCAAGTCACGCCGATCTTCTACTACCAGGTAAGCAAAAAAAAACGTCATCTACACATGATAAACACCACAGCACTTACTATCACAGTAAATAACATTTTTATTGCACCATAAATAGGTCCACCTATTACTACCACCTGTGCAGAAATTGTAACACCCCAGCCTAACATAGGCCTGAAATGCAACTAACTATCCACAATATAACAACAACTAATATAAATTACCTAAAAATTTCGGCATAACCTCCTTTGTTTATTGACCAGATAGCAGTTCCAATAAGCATGAATAGCACAAGTTCTAAATCAATGAACGGAAAAATAATATCAAATGGTACTAAGTCTTTATTACACTTAATCTGATGAATATTAAAATGAACCAATTAAACTAACAAGCCAACAAGATTATAATGACAGTCTTTATTTCTTATTGAAAGAATAGTGCACGTGTATCTGGTCTAGCCATTCATGTCCCCATGTATGTTGATCTCACATTGGTACCTAAAATAAACAAACAACAACAAGGGTGAGTCCAACGACTCGTAAGTATAAAGCAGTAACAAAAGCGTGCATGAACATTAAGCATCAAGTTAAACATGTGTCATATGAATTTCATGCTATGCAATATGATCAAAAGTCCATTCTCATCTCTTCGCATATTACCGGTAATGCGGAGTGTGCATCCGTCAATGCACACCCATGCCTGCACTCGAGCACAGACCAGTGCCCACACTCCGCAAGTGTGGGGACCTCGACGCTGATCACCACGTGACCAAGACTTCAACAATTCTCAGATGATGCATATATGTGAATGTATCAATAAGATAAACAGCATTCAACATACTATGCATCAATTTAATCTCAAAATGCTATAATGTAAGCAGAACATAAATAGCATTATCAACTCATAACTTTACTAAAATTCACAAGTAAAGCATTCAGTAACTCAATCATCACTCATAACATCCAAATCATCAAATCACACAGATTAATCATAGCAAAGTTATACTTACCTCAACCGCGAGACAACGAAGAACGAGCAGAAGGCGAAACCCCCGGAATCCGCTCTCCTCCTGAATAATTAATTAATAATTACTAACATAACAGTAACGGGTTTCTAGATACAAAATATTAGCAACCCCAATTACCCCAACAATTTATCTCAAATAAATCCCCAACTCCCCTCGGCCAAATCTGCCCATCCACAGACAGCCGACTTCAAAAATTCATAACTTCCATTACGTAAATCCAAATTAAATGTTCTCAGACTCTCTGGAAATATAATTAAATTATCTAAATAAACTTAGTTGGGGAACCTTCCAGATTCTGCCATTTTCTACCCGAACCAAACACTTTTCTAAAACATCAACAATCACGTCGCACTCTCTGGACAGCGCACTAAGACGATCATAACTTTCACCCAGAAACTCGAAATCCGGACTTATTTACCTCTATGGAAAGCTAAGAAACTTATCTACAACTTTCCCAATTTGAAGGACTCCTGAATCGCCACAATTTCCGTCGCACAAACCGATCTACTATAATCTGTCCAGAACTACCCCGCTCTGCAGAACAGCAGCACTAGAAAATTCATAACTTTCGCTACACAAATCCGAATCACGTGTTCTTATACTCCCTGGAAAGATAATTACGCCCTCTACAATTCTCTAGAAGGAGTCCAGACCTGAATCCCGACGGATCTAACCCAAAACTGCCGATTAACCCAATCTGTCACAGCAGTTCAGAAAACCGACGAAACTCTAGCTTGGCTAAATTATCCATCTAGATGGGTTAGCAGGGATTACCCTTGAGGACAAGACGAAGAACACGACGAAGATGAAGAACACGACGAAGACGAAGAACACGACGAAGACGAAGAACACGCCCGTGATCCCTTCCGCGAACTCCTCCTCTCCTTCCACCGGATCCAAGCGGTGCCGCACGGAGTGGCGACGACGGCGCACCGGGAAGAAGACATCGGGCAGCACGGCGTCCAGGGGCCAAACGGCGCAGCACACCAGCGACGGCAGCGGCGGCGCGGCGGAAGCGGGCGGCGGTAGCGGCGGCGGCTGCCAAGCGCAGCGCGGCGGCGAGGGAGACTGCATGCGGCACGGGGGGTGGCGGCGCTGCTGGGTGGAGGCGCAGGGGTGGGAGGCGAGGGAGTGGGGAGGCTAGGGTTAAAGGGTGGCCTCCTCCCCTTGGGCCAAAAAATCCCACAGGCCAAAGCCCGAGGCCAGGTTGCTTAACTTTTGAAAACCCCTAAACAAATTATTTTAATCTTTCTCTCGCCTCTATTATATTAAATAAATAATTAACAAAAACGTTCCGGTGTTACATTCTACCCCCTTAAGCAGTCGGCCAATTCTAGCGTAAACACAACAAGAAACAACAACAACCACCTAGCAAAATCACGCTTTTGGCGTGAACAACGCCGGCTCTGCGCAGCATGCGAGACTCAACTCCCAAGTTGCCTCCCTCTCGGTCTGCTGCGACCAAAGCACTTTGACATACAGCAAAGTCTTGTTCCTCAACACTTTTTCTGACCTTTCCAGAATCCACACTGGCTTGGACTCAAAGGACAAATCTTGCTCAATAACCAAAGGTTCTAGAGCGATGTGAACTTCTGGGTCTCGCAAATACTTTCTCAACATGGACACGTGAAACACGTTATGCACTCCGCGCATAGCCTCAGGAAGATCCAAACGGTAGGCCAACTTCCCAATCCGCGCTAGTATGGTGAAAGGTCCAACGTACCTAGGGCTAAGCTTCCCTTTGGTACCGAACCTCACCATACCCTTGGTAGGAGATACTCTCAAGAGCACCGATCTCCCACCGCAAACCCAAGTCCCTCCTTCTCATCAAGATAACTCTTACGCTTACTGGCGACCAACAAATTCTGTCTTACCAAAGCCACTCTCTCAACGGTCTTGGACCCAATCGGTCCTAAGATCGCTTTCCCACCGCTTCCCGAAGAAAGGGTCGACACACTTACGGCCATACAAGACTTCAAATGGAGCTGCTTTGATGCTTGAGTGGTAACTGTTATTATAGGCAAACTCTGCCAGGGGTAATTGATCCTCCCAACTACCCTTCCAAGACAGCACACAAGATCTCAACATGTCCTCCAAAGTCTGAATGGTCCGCTCTGACATCCATCATTTATGGGTGAAAAGCCGTGCTCAAGCAGGCCGAGTGCTCAAAGCACTCGCAAACTCTCCCAAAACTTGAAACAAACTTGGCATCTCTGTGGAAATTATGGTCTTAGGCACACCATGAAGCCTCACAATTTCGAACATAAATAGGAGCGGATCACTCATTGAGTTGGTTGTGCGGATAGGAATGAAGCCTCACAATTTCAAAAAAAATAATAATAAAATTAATAATTAAAATTAATTTAATTTAAAATAAAAATAAGTGTTCTTTAGTTGTTTGAATTTGAAAGTTTGTGTTTGCCCGTTTTTAGCCTTTTCAAAAAGGTTTTCGTTAAAAGTAATTTTACTAAAAACATAAAACTATTATCAAATAAAAAGGTTTTGGTAAGTTTCATAAAAGAAACTACTTCAAATTAAGTATTTAAAAGCTTTTGGCTTTTATTTGGTTTATCTGGAGTTATTTGGATTTTATTTTCAAAGCCTAAAAATAAGAAAATATATTTTAAATATTTTCTTAAAGCTAAAAGATTTTATTTAGCCTTTTCCAAGCTTCCCAAAATTTAATATTAATTTAAAGATTTTTGATATTTTAAAATCAGCTTTTAAAGCCAAAGGTTATTTTGTAAAAATTAAAAGAGCAAATTTGAGTTGAAAATATTTTTAGAAAGTCTAAAAATATTTTATGGAATTTTTGGGAATTTTCTAAAATTAAAAAGATATTTTATCTATTTTAAAAAAAGGCCAAAATGAAGTAAAAATATTTTTCCTAAGTGTAAAATGTCTCCAGGGATTTTCTATAAATTTTGTGGAATTTTAAGTATTATTTGATATTTTAAAGTGTTTAAGAAACCTCCTATTTTCGAAAATAAAATTAATTTAGATCCGGATTAATCCCATGGTGACAAGTGTCACACCAGTTAAATCTACCCTTCCCTCATTTAATCTCATCCTTTCATTTTCATTAAAATCGGATGGACGATATTTTGACACGTGTCAACATCTCGAGCCATCCATTCTTTTCACTCTCTCTCTCTTACCTTTGGGGCCCACTTGTCATCACTTACCTCTTCACCTTCTTCTTCCTCCGTTATCTCTCTCCTCCCATTTCGGCCGCACAGCATGGCGCCACCCCTTGCAGCCGTGCCGCCCCGCCAGCGTCCGCCTCCCACGCCCCACCCAGCCCCGCCGCCTCGCCCCCCAGTGCGCGGTCGCCCGCCCATCTCGTTTTCGCCCGCTCCCGAGCACCACCTCGGCTTCCTCCTCTCCACCAGCTCCCTAGGCCATCAATGGCGCAATTCTAACAGCGTTTACCGCGCGTTTCGCCTCCCATGTCAAAAATCCGACCACGCCCCTCCTCCCTATATAAAGACCCCGGAAGCCTTCCCGCACCGCACCTCCTCGCGCTCCTCCTCCACTATTGATAGCCTCCCGCCACGAGCCACCCCGCCACCATCTCCCTCCACCGCACCTTCTCTCCACCGCCACCTCCGGCCACCTCCGGACCCGCCGTCGGTGGGGTTGGGATCCCTCTCCCTCTACCACGCCACCCTCGCCCGCCACGGGCACGCGCTCTCCGTGGCCGCGCCACGACCGTCGCCACCATGGCTCGGCCACGTCATCAGCTGGCAGGCCGACGTGGCGGCCCAGTGGCAGCCACGTGGCGGCCACCTCAACCCTAGATGCCACGTCATCTCCCTATTTTCTTTTTATTATTTTTCTGAGATGATGTCATAATTCCTGATTTTCCAATGTAAAAATAAATCTGGAAATTCGTCTTTTTCTTTTTCTTCATTTTGAAACTTCCTAAAGCCTGTAAATGTTCATTTTAGCTCCGATTTGAGCCGTTCAAATTTCTAAATTCTTCTAAAATCCTAAACTATTCAAATATGTACTTATTTTCAATTTTAGAATTTTATTTGAATTTTATTTGAATTTGGTTTGTTTGGATTTTACGTTTAGGTTTCAAATATCTCGGAGAGTTCGATTTGTGACGCGTTAAATCACAGAGCAACCAGTCAAGTTACACCTTTGATCATATTGCTCCCAGTATTTTAAAATTATTTATATTGTTTTAAACTAATATGCATGCTTACTTTTAATCAAGTCTAGTTTAAATTCAGTTTGAACTATAGCTATACCCAAATTCCTTTGAATGACCAGTTTGATATTACATGCAATTATACCTTGTCAAACATAGTTAAAACCTAGTTAGTACATTAGTATTAACTAGAAATTTCATAAACTTGCTTAGCCATGCGAAGAATATTATGATTTGGGAATTTTTTTCACATAAAATGATACTTCTTTCACATAAAATGATAGACTTTAAAATTTATTTACGGACTTTGGAAAGTCGGAAGTGTTTATAAAATGTTTATAAACAAAATATAAAACTGGTTTAGACTTAGGCAAATGGTAAGAGTGGTGGGTGCTTGGCATGCATTGGCGTTTGGTGACGAAATGTTGATTGCCGTGCATGAGGGGTTTGTGGTTGTGCCTAAGTCGGTAAAGGACCGATGCAGTGAGCTCTGTTGCAAAGCCCTTTCGTACTACCACAAGTCCCAGTATGGGACGGACCTAGCCAACTAATTTGTGAAGTTCCAACTTAATCTCGCTATAGGTGAATGTGGCGCGGTGTAGTCCGTGAGAAGTCTCACATGGCACAAGAGGGCTCCAAAGATGTGGATTCATCTTGTGGTGAAACCTTAGTGGCGGCGTGATTATGTTGGCAATGAATCATTGTAAAGGCTTTGTCATGATCTCCTCGCCGCACACCAAAGGAAGTGTGTTTATCCGGTGGCAATATGGGATGATCATGTCTTGTGGGTAAAGCCGCACAACCTCTGCAGTGTATAACCTATCACGGATAGCCGTGCCCACGGTCATGGGCAAGGCGAGTAAAGTTTTTCACGGATTAGACTTTGATTTTGAAAGCGCTTTATAAAACCTTGTGGATGGATGGAATCCATGAGAGCTTTGGAAAACCTTGTGGATGGATGGAATCCATGAGAGTTTTGGAAAACCGTATGGATGGATGGAATCCACGAGTTGGTTTTGAAAAGTTGGTCGGGTGGGATGCCCGTGGATAGGTTAGTGTTTGGTTGGTGCACGCACTAACGCTACTTATGTTGATTACAATATTGTTTTACTTATTGTATCAAATTCACTTCGCACTTACTTTATGATATTTACTTCAATGCCGTCTTTGATGCAAACTAACCATATATGCCTTCCTTTGATATCCATATGCATGCATCCACTCTACTAAAGCTCTGGTGTAACTTGTGGAGTACGTTTGTACTCATGTTGCTATATCTAACTCTTTTCGGAGGAAGCCTTGACGATTTCGGTGAGGATTGCGACTAGGCCACGTCTTCTGTCATTCGCCTTGTGGGAAGGCGGGATGGGTTCTTTGCTTTTGTTTTCTTCCGCTGTTATCTTCCGCTGCTATTGTAAACTTTGGCCATCAGGCTTATATTTAGTTAAATAAAATTTGTCATTATGCAAGATAAATGTCTTTGTTACTTTGTGTGCACTAAGCTTTCACAGGATAGTCGATTAACACAGAGGGTTTGAGTTGTTGCTCGGGTCCCGACAGAGATGGTATCGAGCATTAATGACTCTAGGGCGTGACCAAGATAGAATAGAATGGTTGGACCTTAAGGATTTATTTTAATCCAATAAATTTTGCAAGGATATGCTTATTCTTACCTCTCAATCTTTGCTTATCTTATGCCTCAATTCTTTCTCATCCTATGTCATTCCAAAATTTCTAACTCTCCTCTCGATCAAATAATTGTAGATGGACCCTGCACCAAACGATGGATGGAGTGTAGGCCTTCGTCGACTACTCCGCCGTTTGGGATTTCAGCGATGAGTTATCTTCGTACACAATTAGACCGACATGGAGATCGATATTGGGACATCGTTTCACCTTGCTCCTCACCAAGCGAACAAGATATGGAAGTCTCGCCTCCGCTTCAAGGGAAATGGATACTCTTTCGAGAGCCAAGCGAAGCCGATCGGCGGTTCTTCGTCTACGCCACCTTTTCAATCTTCGCATCGAAGGATCGCGTTTCGTACTTCGTCAGCCTCGAAGGATCACTCCAAGACAACCCTTACCCCTTTAGGATAAGTTGTTAAGCTAAAAAGTAGACGAAGTTATGAGCTGTCAGTTTCCTCTTTTGTCGACAGCCGTAACTATTATTATTAATAAAGGATTTTTGCTAAAGATTGGTATTTTTGTTGGATTGTGCAAACAACCCTTTTCCTCCTTTGTCTTAAGTCTCCTCTCATCTAAATTCCAAGCGGATGGTGAACACAAGAAGGAATGCGATTGTCGAACCCCAATGCTAACGCGAAGCACAAGGAAATCGATGCTGCTCCAATCCCTCGCCTCCGCTTGAAGTCGGACTGATTGGGCTCAACGATGGCAAATCAAACTCGGTGATTCACTCTAGCTCGAGCCATCAACAACCCACTCGGCGAGATACATCACCACCGGCTCAAGCTCCCGAGCAGTTGTCGAGTTTCTAAGGATAAGGCCTCCGACTTTCTCAAGCACTCGAGCCGATGGATCTTCGACGATTGGCTCAGCGCAATCGAAAAGAAGCTGGACATCCTGCAGTGCACCGACCGTGAAAGAGTCCTGTGTGCCACTCACCAGTTGAATGGACCAGCATCCGAATGGTGGGATACCCTAACCGACTCTCATGCCAACCCTCAAGCTAGTACCTGGGATGAGTTCGTGCGGGATTTCAAGAAGGCTCACATCCCAACAGGTACCAAGATCTTGAAGAAGAAAGAGTTCAGAGCCCTACGTCAAGGAAGCCGTACAGTGAATGAATACTTGCAAAAGTTTAATCAGCTATCTCGCTACGCACCAGAAGACGTAGCCAATGATGAAGACAAGCAAGAAAGATTTTTGGAAGGCTTGAACGACAACATCTCCGTACAATTGATATCCAAAGACTATGCAGATTTTCATCGACTAGTCGTGGCCATTCGCCAAGAAAGCAAGAATGTGGAAGTCGAAAATCGAAAGAGAAGAATGTCTACTCAAAGACATGCACCACGGAAGCTCTTTCAAAGTTAGAAGAACCTGCCGCAGTCAATGATTCAATCGTCACGGTAGCATAAGAGCTAGTACCAAAGAAACGCCTCGGTAAACATCAAGACAACAAGACTCTGATGATTGGCTTTCCACCAAAGGACCAGAACCCCGCAGTCGGAGTAACTTGTTTCAACTGCCATGAAACAGGACACTACGCCAACAATTGTCCTAAGAAGCGGCGAGCGAAAGAATGGTACATCGAACCTCGATGCCAACACCCTCGAGCAACAAGAAGAATGCCGCAAAAGGGCGTCTTAATCGGATCTCCGCTCAAGCCAATCGAGTAAGATCCACACCTATTTCTTTGCTAGCGATGCGAATCTAGGGGACGAGATTCTTTTAAGAGGTAGTTTGTAACAACCAGTTGTTATTTTCAAATTTCAATAAAAAAAATAATAAAATTAATAATTAAAATTAATTCAATTTAAAATAAAAATAAGTGTTCTTTAGTTGTTTGAATTTGAAAGTTTGTGTTTGCCCGTTTTTAGCCTTTTCAAAAAGGTTTTCGTTAAAAGTAATTTTACTAAAAACATAAAACTATTATCAAATAAAAGGTTTTGTAAGTTTCATAAAAGAAAGTACTTCAAATTAAGTATTTAAAAGCTTTTGGCTTTTATTTGGTTTATCTGGAGTTATCTGGATTTTATTTTCAAAGCCTAAAAATAAGAAAATATATTTTAAATATTTTCTTAAAGCTAAAAAGATTTTATTTAGCCTTTTCCAAGCTTCCCAAAATTTAATATTAATTTCTGAGATTTTCTGATATTTTAAAATCAGCTTTTAAAGCCAAAGGTTATTTTTGTAAAAATTAAAAGAGCAAATTTGAGTTGAAAATATTTTTAGAAAGTCTAAAAATATTTTATGGAATTTTTGGGAATTTTCTGAAATTAAAAAGATATTTTATCTATTTTAAAAAAAGGCCAAAATGAAGTAAAAATATTTTTCCTAAGTGTAAAATGTCTCCAGGGATTTTCTATAAATTTTGTGGAATTTTTAAGTATTATTTGATATTTTTAAAGTGTTTAAGAAACCTCCTCCTATTTTCTGAAAATAAAATTCGAATTTAGATCCCGGATTAATCCCATGGTGACAAGTGTCACACCAGGATTAAATCTACCCCTTCCCTCATTTAATCTCATCCTTTCATTTTCATTAAAATCGGATGGACGATATTTTGACACGTGTCAACATCGAGCCATCCATTCTTTTCACTCCTCTCTCTCTTACCTTTGGGGCCCACTTGTCATCACTTACCTCTTCACCCTTCTTCTTCCTCCGTTATCTCTCTCCTCCCATTTCGCCGCACAGCATGGCCGCCACCCCTTGCCACGGCCGCCGCCTCCCATGCCGTCCGGCCTCACCCGCCGCCGCCTCATGAGCCCACAGCCGCCTCGCCCGCTGGCGTCGGTCGCGCCGCCATTAAAGCACCGCCGCCTGCTTTTCGCCGCCCGCTCCCGAAGCACCACCTCGGCTTCCTCCTCTCCTTGCCTCCTAGGCCATCAATGGCGCAATTCTAACCGCGTTTACCGACCGTTTCGCCTCCCATGCCGCAAAATCCGGCGACCGCGCCCCTCCTCCTATATAAAGACCCGGGAAGCCTTCCCGACCGCCTCGCCTCCGCTCCTCCTCCACTATTCGCCTCCCTCCCGCGGAGCCACCCCGCCACCATCTCCTCCACCGCCGCACCTTCTCTCCACCGCCGCCACCTCGGCCACCTCCCGGACCCGCCTCGGTGGGGTTGGGATCCCCACTCTCCCCTCTGCCGCGCCACCTCGCCGGCCGCCGCGGGCACGCGCTCTCCCGGAGTGGCCACGACCGTCGCCACCGTGGCTCGGCCACGTCATCAATCTGGCGACGCGTGGCGGCCGGTGGCGACACGCGTGGCGACCACCTCAACCCTAGATGCCACGTCATCTCCCTATTTTCTTTTATTATTTTTCTGAGATGATGTGATAATTCCTGATTTTCCAATGTAAAATAAATCTGAAATTCGTCTTTTCTTTTCTTCATTTTGAAACTTCCTAAAGCTGTAAATGTTCATTTTAGCTCGATTTGAGCCGTTCAAATTTCTAAATTCTTCTAAAATCCTAAACTATTCAAATATGTACTTATTTTCAATTTTAGAATTTTATTTGAATTTTATTTGAATTTGGTTTGTTTGGATTTTCGTTTAGGTTTCAAATGATCTCGGAGAGTTCGATTTAGGCGACGCGTTCGTCACAGAGCAACCAGGCAAGTTACACCTTTGATCATATTGCTCCCAGTATTTTAAAATTATTTATATTGTTTTAAACTAATATGCATGCTTACTTTTAATCAAGTCTAGTTTAAATTCAGTTTGAACTATAGCTATACCCAAATTCCTTTGAATGACCAGTTTGATATTTCATGCAATTATACCTTGTCAAACATAGTTAAAACCTAGTTAGTACATTAGTATTAACTAGAAATTTTATAAACTTGCTTAGCCATGCGAAGAATATTATGATTTGGGAATTTTTTTCACATAAAATGATACTTCTTTCACATAAAATGATAGACTTTAAAATTTATTTCTGGACTTTGGAAAGTCGGAAGTGTTTATAAAATGTTTATAAACAAAATATAAAACTGGTTTAGACTTAGGCAAATGGTAAGAGTGGTGGGTGCTTGCTGGCATGCATTGTCGTTTGGTGACAAAATGTTGATTGCCAGGCATGAGGGGTTTGTGGTTGTGCCTAAGTCGATAAGGACCGGTGCATGAGCTACTGTTGCAAAGCCCTTCAGACTACCACAAGTCCGGTATGGGACGGACCTAGCCAACTAATTTATGAAGTTCCAACTTAATCTCGCTATAGGCTGAATGTGGGCGCGGTGTAGTCCGTGAGAAGTCTCACATGGCACAAGAGGGGGCTCCAGCATGTGGATTCATGCTGTGGTGAAACCTTAGTGGCGGCGTGATTATGTTGGCAATGAATCATTGTAAAGGCTTTGTCATGATCTCCTCGCCGCACACCAAAGGAAGTGTGTTTATCCGGTGGCAATATGGGATGATCATGTCTTGTGGGTAAAGCTGTACAACCTCTGCAGAGTGTATAACCTATCCTGGATAGCCGTGCCCACGGTCATGGGCAAGCTGAGTAAAGTTTTTCATGGATTAGACTTTGATTTTGAAAACGCTTTATAAAACCTTGTGGATGGATGGAATCCATGAGAGCTTTTGGAAAACCTTGTGGATGGATGGAATCCATGAGAGTTTTTGGAAAAACCGTATGGATGGATGGAATCCGTACGAGTTGGTTTTTGAAAAGTTGGTCCGGGTGGGATGCCCGTGGATAGGTTAGTGTTTGGTTGGTGCCTGCACTAACGCTACTTATGTTGATTACAATATTGTTTTACTTATTGTATCAAATTCAGCTTTCGCACTTACTTTATGATATTTACTTCAATGCCGTCTTTGATGCAAACTAACCATATATGCCTTCCTTTGATATCCATATGCATGCATCCACTCTACTAAAACTGCTGGTGTAACTTGTGGAGTACGTTTGTACTCATGTTGCTATATCTAACTCTTTTCAGAGGAAGCCTTCGACGATTTCGGTGAGGATTGCGACTAGGCCACGTCTTACAGTCATTCGCCTTGTGGGAAGGCAGGATGGGCTTTCTTGCTTTTGTTTTCTTCATTGTTATCTTCCATGCTATTGTAAACTTTGGCCATCAGGCTTATATTTAGTTAAATAAAATTTGTCATTATGCAAGATAAATGTCTTTGTTCTGCTGTGTGCACTAAGCTTTCCTGGGATAGTGCGATTAACACGAGGGTTTTGAGTTGTTGCTCGGGTCCCGACATCTGTTGACTTCTTGAACCGATCCACAACAACCCAAATTGCGTCCTTGCCTCTCGGCGACCGAGGCAACGCGACCACAAAATCCATAGAAATATCATCCCACGGCCATTGAGGAACCTCCAATGGCTGCAATAATCCGGCTGGCCTCTTATGTTCAGCTTTCACTTGCTGACAAATACCACACGAGGCCACATAATTGGCTATATCCACCTTCATCCTTTTCCACCAGAAATTCTGTTTCAAATCACGATACATCTTGGTCTCTCCCGGATGAACTGTATACGGAGTGCGATGAGCTTCTCTCAAAATGTCATCCTTAACCTCCGCTTTCTGCGGCACGCATAAACGCCCTTTAAAGCGCAATGCACCTGACATATCAAGCCGGAATCCTTCTTTTCCCATTTCCAACCATTTCATAACCCTCAAAGCAAGCGATCGGTGTTGTGCCTCCCTTTCGCTCGGTATAGTGACTCTAGGATCAACTGGGTCTCCACTCGGGCCGTACCCGCATAGCAGTAAGATATCCCCATACGATCAAAATCAGCAATCAAACAATCCAGGGTAGCAGGCGTCGCCTTGCGACTCAGAGCATCGGCCACCACATTGGCCTTGCCAGGATGATACTGAATGGTTAGATCATAATCCTTGATCAACTCTAACCATCTGCGCTGCCTCAAATTCAGATCCTTCTGGGTAAAGATGTACTTGAGACTCTTGTGATCGGTAAACACGTCACAAGTCTCACCGTACAGATAGTGCCTCCAAAGCTTCAATGCAAACACAAGCGCAGCCGACTCTAAATCATGGGTAGGGTAATTACATTCATGCTTTTCATTTGCCTCGATCGTAAGCCAAAACCTTACCATCTTGCATAGCACAAACCCAGTTTCAACTCTTGATGCATCGGAGAAAGCGTGAATCGCTTCCTAGCTCCGAGCGGAGAGAACAAGGCGGTCACCAGCTTTTCCTTCAAAATCTGAAAACTGCGCTCACAATCATCGTCCCGAAACCTCATGTCATTACGAGTAAGCCTCGACAAGGGCTTGGCGATGATGGAGAAATCTTGCACAAAGCGCCGATAATAACCTGCCAATCCGAGGAAGCTCCTCACCTCCTTGACATTGGTCGGCCTCTCCCAATCCACCACCGAAGAAACTTTACTTGGATCAACGGAGACTCCTTATCGCGATGATGTGACCCAAGAACCCACTTGAGTCACCCAACTCACACTTCTTGAGCTTCGCATAAAACTTATGCTCTCTTAGTGTTGCCAACACTTGTCTCGAGATGCCGCTCATGATCCGCTTCACTCTTGGAATAAATCAAGATATCATCAATGAATACGACCACAAAGTCGTCCAAATATTCATGCAACATCCTGTTCATTGTCTCCATGAAAGCGGCAGGGGCATTTGTTAGTCCAAAAGACATAACTTTAAATTCAAAGTGCCCATACCTCGTGGAGAACGCCGTTTTCTCAATGTCCTCCTCTCGGACAGGAATTTGATTGTACCCCGACTGGAGATCAATCTTTGAAAATACCTTAGCTCCCTCAACCGATCAAACAAATCCTCGATCACGGGTAAAGGATACTTATTCTTGATGGTCACTAGTTGAGAGCACGGTAGTCAATACACATGCGCCAACTCCCATCTTTCTTCTTGACAAACAACCTGGTGCTCCCCACGGAGACACGCCGGCGAATAAGATCCTTTGCTTTCGGATCATCCAACCGCTTCTTTAGCTCTTCTTGGGCGGTTGAGCCAAACGGTGCGGAGTTATAAAACGGTCGTGCTCCCGGCACCAAGTCAATTCGAACTCCACCGGATGCGGAGGTGGCATCCACAGCAACTCTGTTGGAAAACGTCCACAATTCCGGACCACCGGAATCGCTCTGCAATCGAGAGAGAATTTGGCTTTTCCACAAGGGATAAAAGAAATCCACTCTTCTTGCTCTACTACTAGGAAAAGATTAGCTAACACCTTTGGGTGTACGGAGGGTGCACTACCTGAAACACTAACTCTTGGCTTCGACGGCGATTGCAAAGTTCTTGTCTTCCAAAAGCAGATATGACACAGACGGTAACTATGCAACCAATCCATTCCCAAAATAACATCAAACGGCTCCATCCTCATAACCATCGATTAGCAACAAAATGTTCTCCATCTATGGCAATCATGCAACTCGGACAGACTGTGGAACTAGAAAGAATTCCACCCGGTGAATGAACCAAAACAGATCGAGCTATAGGCGCAAACTCAACCTGCCCGACTAGCAAACTCTACGGAAGCAAAGGAAAAGTAGCTCGGAATCAAACATAACATAAGCCTCCACCGAGTCCACCAAAAGCGTACACTGCCACCACATCGGACGACTGCTGGCTACGGTCGGCAAGGCGTGAGAGGCGACGCTTGAGTGCCGGGCGCCACAAGACCCGGATACGTCGAGCCGCCATGGCTGCGGGGAGCTGAAGGCGCCACTGGAAACATCACCGCAGGAGGAGGCGGCAAAGTACTGGAGGCACCCTCCGTGAAGGTAGTGAGACTAGGCGCGCCCAAGTCGAGTAGGGCATTGCTAGCATCTGCATGGACCCCAGAAGAAGCTGCTGAGAAGGCGCTGCTCGAATGGTTCCCACCTGATGATCTTGGCGGGGTTACGCTTCGGATCGAAGCTTTGTGGCCCTCCGACCACAATGGCGGTAAGCTCCCACCAAGCACACTCCGATGCCGTGCCCATCTCCACACTTGAAGCATTTCATCCCGACGACCCGGACCGGACGTACCATCCTGAGCACCGGTGAAGGACGAAAAGTGGAAGACGCCTGGACTTGTTGAACTTAGACTTGAAAGAATTCTCGACCCTTTGAACTTCTTGTGAACCGGTTTGCCCGATCCACCACCGCCAAAGCTCTTCTTCGATGCGCTCTGAACCCTCGGAGTCGCATTACCACCAGTCCCGTGCAGTCCTTCCCCAAGCTGCATCTCTAACTCCATGCCCCAAGCTTGCTCCACCAAGGAGCTAAAGTCACGAAGCTCCAAAGCTCCCAACACCTGGTGAAACTCCTGCCTAAGCCCTCTGCGAAACCTCTTGGCTTTCTCCACATCATTGGTAGCCACAAAGGGTACGAAGCGGATTATGTTATGAAATCCCACTTCATACTCGGACACCGACATCTTGCCCTGTTTGAAGTTGTTCAACGACACCTCCATCCTCTCCACGAATGAAGCAGGGTAGTATCTCTTTACAACTGCTCGAGAACACCTCCCAAGTCGCCGCCCAAGGGCGGCAGATCTGGCCGAGCGGGACTCCTTCCACGGAGATCCGCCCGCCTTGGTGAAAAGATACAAACCGAGCTGCTTTGCTCGAGGTCGGTCCCAACACATCCGGATGCCTCTCTGTGTGGCGCAACAGTTAGCGGCATCAGCTGGCGTCCCTAGTCCACCGAAGTGTCCAACCTCAACGCATTCCAGCGATGCGGACCCATCACACCCATTGCCGGCAAGGCGCGGAATGATCGCAGCGCGGCTCTGGGTGCGGGGTGGAGACCGGTTTCCCTGAACCGCTGAAGCAACCTCTTCCTCTGATCCCACAGGCGGCTTCTCGGCGCAGAGTTACATTCAATCGGGGGCACGGCCTGGCTTCGTCCGGCGCTGCCGCCACGACCACGACCACGGCCTCTACCCTTGCCATCTCTATAACATACATAAATAAATCTGAGTCACACATAACACACAAATAATAATCGAATCGGCGGCAATAATACGGATGCGATGCAACCCATCCCCATCTATTGTGCACAGTGTGTCAAATTTAATATTTTCACTACCACGGACCTACCACCGCTCTCGATACCAATCAGTAACTTTTACCTAACATAGGCCTGAAATGCTACTAACTATCCACAATATAACAACAACTAATATAAATTACCTAAAATTTTAAGCATAACCTCCTTTGTTTATTAACGGATAGCAGTTCAATAAGCATGAATAGCACAAGTTCTAAATCAATGAACGGAAAAATAATATCAAATGGTACTAAGTCTTTATTACACTTAATCTGATGAATATTAAAATGAACCAATTAAACTAACAAGCCAACAAGATTATAATGACAGTCTTTATTTCTTATTGAAAGAATAGTGCACGTGTATCTGGTCTAGCCATTCATGTCCCCATGTATGTTGATCTCACATTGGTACCTAAAATAAACAAACAACAACAAGGGTGAGTCCAACGACTCGGCAAGTATAAACAGTAACAAAAGCGTGCATGAACATTAAGCATCAAGTTAAACATGTGTCATATGAATTTCATGCTATGCAATATGATCAAAAGTCCATTCTCATCTCTTCGCATATTACCGGTAATGTGGAGTGTGCATCCGTCAATGCACACCCATGCCTGTACCCTCGGGTACAGGGACCAATTGCCCACACTCCGCAAGTGTGGGGACCTCGACGCTTGATCACCACATGACCAAGACTTCAACAATTCTTAGCATGATGCATATATGTGAATGTATCAACAAGATAAACAGGCATTCAACATACTATGCATCAATTTAATCTCAAAAATGCTATAATGTAAACAGAACATAAATAGCATTATCAACTCATAACTTTACTAAAATTCACAAGTAAAGCATTCGTAACTCAATCATCACCCATAACATCCAAATCATCAAATCACACAGATTAATCATAGCAAAGTTATACTTGCCTCAACCGCGAGACAATGAAGAACGAGCAGAAGGCGAAACCCCCGGAATCCGCCTGAATAATTAATTAATAATTACTAACATAACAGTAACGGGTTTCTAGATACAAAATATTAGCAACCCCAATTACCCCAACAATTTATCTCAAATAAATCCCCAACTCCCCTCGGCCAAATCTGCCCATCCACAGACAGCCGACTTCAAAAATTCATGACTTCCAGTACGTAAATCCAAATTAAGCGTTCTCAGACTCTCTGGAAAGATAATTAAATTATATAAATAAACTTAGTTGGGGAGCCTTCCAGATTCTGCCGTTTTCTACCCGAACCAAACTCTTTTCTAAAACATCAACAATCACGTTGCACTGTCTGGACAGCGCACTAAAACGATCATAAATTCCACCCAGAAACTCGGAATCCGGACTTCTTTACCTCTATGGAAATCTAAGAAACTTATCTACAACTTTCCCAATTTGAAGGACTCCTGAATCGCCACAATTTTTGTCGCACAAACCGATCTACTAAAATATGTCCAGAACTACCCCGCTCTGCAGAACAGCAGCACTAGAAAATTCATAACTTTCGCTACACAAATCCGAATCACGTGTTCTTGTACTCCCTGGAAAAATAATTACGCCCTCTACAATTCTCTAGAAGGAGTCTAGACCTGAATCCCGACGGATCTAACTCAAAACTGCCGATTAACCCAATCTGTCACAGCAGTCCAGAAAACCGACGAAACTCTCGCTTGGCTAAATTATCCATCTAGATGGGTTAGCAGAGATTACCCTTGAAGACAAGACGAAGAACACGACGAAGATGAAGAACACGCCCGTGATCCCTTCCGCGAACTCCTCCTCTCCTTCCTCCGGATCCAAGCGGTGCCGCACGGAGAGGCGACGACGGCGCACCGGAAGAAGACGTCGGGGCACGGCCTGGGACTCGAGGGGCGCAGCACACCGTGACGGCGCGCGCGCAGGGCGGGCGGCGGCGGGCCGGAAGCGGGCGGCAGGCGCGGCAACAGCTGCCAAGCAGAGCGGCAGGCGAGGGAGACGGTGCGCGCGGCACAGGGGGTGGCGGCTGGGTGGAGGCGGCGGGGTGGGAGGCGCAGAGTGGGGAGGCTAGGGTTAAAGGGTGGCCTCCCTCCCCTTGGGCCAAAGAATCCCACAGGCCAAAACCAGTGCCCATGTTGCCTTAACTTTTCGAAAACCCCTAAATAAATTATTTTAATCTTTCTCTCTACGCCCCTCTATTATATTAAATAAATAATTAACAAAAAACGTTCCGGGGTATTACAGAAATACTCACTCCAGCAACAGCTACTACCACTTTACAAGTAAGGCAAACAAAACATCGATATCTATTTACCTCAAGCGTCACATATAACACAATTACATTCCTTACATATACTTCTTTATATCTAATCACCTGCATATCTTTTACAAGGCAATTCCATCGCCGCACTCTGAAAAAAGAACACATGGGTCTATTACGCCTCCAGAAACTGAACTACCTTCCTCATCTATGTCAGAAAACAAAGGTAGTTTCTTTTATTGTAATTTATTGTGTTCTACCTTACTATCCAGACATCTAAAACAAATATAGCCTACATATACATTTTGCTGCACTCATTAGACATGCTTGTTCACAGAACAATACAAGCTACCGAAAAAACCAAAGTGGCAAAAGAGATGTTCCCCGATCTAAAAAATCATCCATCACACAAGGTATATGCTAATATATTTCTCAAAACGACTATTTATTACCGAAACAAAAATGATAACTTGACACATCCTCTAACATTACTATTTCGATAATTTTCATACAGGAAAACTGAAGATCCTCTTCAAATCGGACACCACATATCCAATCCATCTGAAACTCCGCAGTGGTTTTCATGGCTGTTTCTGCATAGTCTATCAATGCCATATACGTCTTTGCCGATAGCAAGACTTCTTCCAGTTGGCAACAATTATTTTGATGTACAAAATGGGAAACAATGTTGTACTTCCCAGTAAACTTAGTACCACTAAATATCGCACCCTGATAATTTATGATACTCTCCACAACTGTTTGTGTACAACATATCGATATCTCCAAAGATACTCCCTCATCAACACTTAGATTGCGATCGAGAACAATTACTTTGTTCTACAAAATGTTAACCCATCCATGCCTTCTAAAAACTTACAGCTTATTCAATTACGCACCCTTATCATTTGCCCTATATTAACTAATACATATTTATTCCAAACTATTACATTCTCCAAACGTTACCAACCTCCCCATACATTTATATACTAAATTTTCCTTATCTTACGTCTATACTCTATTTCTCTCTCCAGTTATCACTCCTTGCTCTATTACAACGTTTAAACAAATAACAACACCCATTATATTCATTAACAATACAAAATTACCATCTGCACTACCCTTATCTATTTAACCCTTATCTATTTAATGATTCTTAGCATAATCGCCTGCGTGGCGTCGCGCGCAGCACACGCTTCTAGTATTAATTGCAGGAGACGACGTCCCTTGCTTTTATGCTTTGTATGGCGACGTCATTATAGAGACAGCGGAGCAATTATTTGCAACTCGACATGACGACATGTGAGTCGGCTGTAGTGGACGCGCGTCGTGGCATGCATGCATATCCGCACATTAATAACACTTAAATTGTGGTTTGATAAAACCGTGTATGATTGACCGTCTAGTATTAGATTTTCTGTAGTAGTGGCATATCTCAACAACCATAGAAGCCCACATTAAAACCCAGGCAGAATTGTTTTATAGTGCAAGAACATATGTCTATATATGCACACATTAATAACACTTAAATTGCACTAAATTTTGCTGAAAATTATCTAGTGCTCTACTGTAACAGTTCTAAACAACCATATTTAGACGCGCACCCCTACATACTGTTTGCATTTTTCAGAATGCATGTACGTCACCTACGTGGACATTAATGTTTGCATTTTTTAGAATGCATGTACGTTATCTACGTGAACATTAATGGTGCCTAATTGGTCTCGATCAACTTGGTAATTATCTAGTGCACTACTGTAAAGCGGTATGCATATCTCAATAACCATAGAATGTTGCCTGATATATGGATTGCTTTTTTTTTTGGAATGCATGTACGACTTCGCAATGTGATTCCCGAAAATAACAAGCATACGGCACCCACTATAAAAACCGTTTCCATTTCATTTGCTCTCCTTCACAAGTCAGACAACCATCAACACACCACAACTTTTCACATCTGTACCAAGCTAGCTAAGATGAGGGCTATACAGATGCTGTTCCTGACCCTTGCCCTCCTGGTGCTATCTTCAGGTAAGTCTCTACATATACCTCCACAGTTACAGTTACAGGATATGATACAACAACGTTACAAACTTTGGTGTTTTTTTATACACTTAATTGTTTTCTTGTTGAGATTTGCAGATGGCGAAGCAAAGGCGAGCAGCGTCGTACCAGCTGACAATTGCTTGACAATAGAAATCGGGCTGGGTAACGCGTGTAGTCCCGGATCATGCGAGGCTTTGTGTAGCGCAGAGAAGGGCACTGGTGGCGTGTGCGTCGATGGGGCATGCAACTGCAAGTTCTGCCCCCACACTCAGCTGCCACCACAGCAACAAAGGAACTGATAACTGGCTAAGATAGGATGCATGTGCGCAGCATTGTATGTTGGCTGATCAAGTAATAACAGCAAATAATGCAATGTTGCAGAAGTGAGATCTATAATCCGTCTGCAATTTGTTTGCAAGCGTCGTGCACAGTGTGTATCAATCGAAGTTTTTTTTTATCTAAGCACACAAAAAACTGTTTTTTTCTTTTGTGCAGGCACAGGATTAAATGATTTTTATTTATAGACAGGACACTGTTGTTTTGTAGCGTCCGCTCAGTCTAAGTAGATGCGATCGTTCTGGAGCTTCCAACGGTGGACGCTTCTTCGCAGCCGTTGTTTGCAGGAGTTGGAAACGCTCCCAAAAGTTTTCAAACCCAAAACCCACCTTGGCACCGCCGAGCGGCGATTCTCGCCGCGACCATGAGACCCATCGCGCGTACATCCCTCGCTGCATTTTAGATTCCCCCTCTTTGGAAGCTTTTGCGGTTCGGAATTAGGATCTCTGCAATGCAATGCCCTTTTCTGATTAGCACTATGGGACTGCTGCTGCATTAGTTAATTATTTCTTGTCCTTGATGGACACAATCGAGTTCCTTGTCGTTTTACCCAAAGAACTGACCATCACTTTGTCCAATCCTTAACGGCGCTCCAAGCGGCTTACGGTTTCGGATATGGGCTTTAGCTTATAGCTTTAGATTAAAATTATATTATAACGATCGTTAGTTTTTTAAAAAAAAGAGAAAAAAAATCGTTATACCATTAAGGACAATGCAAAGAAAAAAAAGACGAAAAAATCTAAAATAAACCAAAATTAGAAGCTAATATGTTCTAAGTGGTATTTAGCTAAAAAAGCCAGAAGCTAAAATCATTTAGAGCGGAAATGTTCATAAGCTAATTTGTCCGTGCATTCTAGTGTCAACTTCATTATTTTCCTGTTGTGATGAATTAATCATCTTAGGTCTCACATTTAAGGACACTTTCAATGGGCCCTAGTCAGCAATATCCACAACATTAATTAGCATGTCAACTAGGATTAGTGCTAAGGTAGAGGAGAAATAAAAGAAGAGAGAGAAGCGGTATCTCGTGCATAACATTGCATAAGCATGCAATAAGAAAAGACATTGGCTAAAATATCCATTGGGAAGGAGGGGATGTCTACCACACTATTTGTGAGGATTGTAGCCACCTCGCTAGATAACTCCATAGCAAAAATGAAGATCTTGCCACGTTTTGGCCTTGTCTTGACCAAAATTTGTGATTTTGAGATCGTGGCCTTTCTAGCCTAACTTTGTGGTTAGATTACCATGCTAGGACATGTGAGTGATAATCTGACAAGTTTCATGACTTAGTTCCTTATGAGTAAAAAGTAATTTGGTTTATGGTTTGATGTGTTCTTAGAAATCAGTTCTTCCAAATTGTTTGGATCAAATTCCAAGAATTTTGTATTTCTTGATTTTATTTGGTTCCTAACTTTCTTGCTTAGATCCATACCAATTTGGTAGCATTTGGACAAGATTTGATCGAAATATTTAAATTTCATTTTTGGTCCCGAGGGGTTTGCACTCTAGATCACGTAAGCGATAGTACGGACCCCTAAGTGGTAGTACCGCATAACGGTCATACCGGACCCTAATCAGCGGTAGTCCCAGCGTGGTCATACTAGCAAGCTAAGGGCTGTACTATTGGACCAATAGTCAAGTTTGGTTTTTGGCTCTTGTTGATTCTAGATTTTTGTTATTCTTTTATAGGAGGTGTAATAGGAGCTTTATGACTCATATAGTTATTTCAGTGAAGATTTAAAATACTTGAGGAAATCGAAAGCTTTCACAATCCTTCATATCTCTCTGATTGACGGCATCGGTCCAACAGGTTAAATGGATTGATTAGTTTTCAGGTTTCTTCTTCTCGACATGTACCAGAGCAATATGGTTGATGCAGCAGAGCAATCGTAGCCTCTGAATTTTGCTTCAAACTAAGAAGACTTGTCCATGATTTTACTCTTTTCATTCTCATGGAATAAATGAGATCTCCTTCTGCAAGTTGGTCTTGCGTTTGATGATGTTCCGCTTGTCTGAATTTAGCTACTTCATTTTAGATCTACCGTCTTTGGATTGGTTTATTACTCCCCTAGGTTCACAATATTTGTCCGATGCACGTACCATGTAGTAGCAAAATTAAAGTAATATTTAATTGAATCAGGCTATGTTTGTCCTTGTTAGAAAGACATAGTATCATTCTATCTAATAGAGACAAATATGACCTAATTCTATTAATTATTATTTAAATATTATGTGTCCTCAGTATGCGCGCCGGATAAATGTTGTGAACCAGAGGGAGCCATGCATATACGTAGTGTACATGTTATACTCGATGATTCAATGTGCTACTGTTTCTGAATACAGATGTGCAAATTAAACCCTCAAACAACAATAAAATAGATTACTTGATGGTTCAGTAGAAGCGTGGAAGTGCCATACCAACACTGAAACATGCTTACGTACTTTGATAACTCACACAAGTCCTTGGATTTTGCATAAAGATTACTTGATGGTTCAGTAGAAACTTTGTAGAATTACATACAAGCCCTTGGATTTTGCATAAAGATCCCTACCACGCCATTTTTCTGTGAAAAGACCTCCGCTCCTCTGAAATTACATATGGATCCTCAATTTTTTATGGAGCCCCTTCTTTTATTGGATAACACCCCCATGGATTTCTTGAAATTACGCATGGACCCTTGATTTTATACAGAAAAACCTTTACTTTCTCCGGGAATATATGTGGGTCGTCAATTTTTTCAGAGAAGCCCTTCTTACGCCCCTCCTTTTGCTAGATAACACCCTGCGGTTTTCTTAAAATTACGCGTGGATCCTTGATTTTATGCATAAAAAACATTTGCTTCCTCTGGAAATACATATAGGTCTTCGATTTTTCAGAGAAACCCTTCTCACGAATTGCCAACTCTTTTACCTCGGTCCATATGATAGATAGCGCGGCATAGCGCCGTGCTACTACTGCTAGTTGAAGCATAGGAGGCGGTATCGATGGAAGACAGTCAAATTTACCTATGTACCCCTTAGCACCTGGCACCTTCACTTCTAGACTGGTGACGAAGGAAGCAGTACCAACAGGTACCGTGCGTGTCGGCTGAGCCACTAGATCTTCCTAGGATGGATGGCTAACCAAATCTCCAAGGATAATAAAAACTCTGTTCAACGAAATTGAAAGTGTGCAAACTGGATCGACCTCAACATTAGACATCCATGATTTGCAATTTTACATGTTTTCTTTCCGCCAGTGTACTCCCTGCATGGCTGCACGGATCTAAAAGCATTCTGTTGCTACGGGGCGCACGACTAAATGCAATCTTAAAGCATCCGGCGGAGGAGGCGGAAAACTCTGCAGGCGGAGGTAAGACGGTGTGGAAGGTTGGCAGAGTTGTTTGGGGGCGCGCGGACGCAACGCAAGAGTATGAGGCCTCTCCGACCCCTTCCATCCCAAATCAGCAAGAACGCGCAAGATTCTGCGTTCGGTTTCTTTCAAGCAAGAGGGGTACGGTATCTACACTTCTAACTGAGCATCAACATGCTACATGACAGAATTGAAACTGTTATAGGGGCACAGAATTGAAAGCGCTGTGCTAGTTTTGGAGTACAAATTTATCCTCCTTCGGTTTTAGGTGTAAATCTTTGAGTTTGGCTCTCCCAGAATCTGTCACGACAACATTTGATGCATCAAAACGCGGAAGACACGCTCCCTTTTTGTGACAGTCATGCAGTCCTTGGAGAAGTGAGCTGATAAGGAATTTGGCTTTCTCAGTCACAACGCATTTTTTCCTCCCATGCTTCTCGCCGACAGGCTCTATGCGGACAATTTCTGTGTTTTTGATGTATTGGGCAATTGATGTCTCTTGGGAAGATGTTGCTCAGTGCAAGTACTTCTCGTAATTAACTTGGGGCATCATCCTGTTAATCGTAAGTGGAGCAATTATCAAGTAAACTCCAAGCACTGATCCAATAAACCATACTAGAAATTAGTAAGTGAACAGCTGAGCTTTTCAGTTGCTCCGTTTTATTGAGGTTTTGCCTACTCCTAATTAAGTACGTTGGTAAGCAATTGAACTGAACAAGATATTTGCCAATTGCCACCTCGTTCATCTGATCTGAAGTCGGGACAATGAACAAAAGCAGTCAAGATAGCTAAATTGCAGCTAGCAGATACAACGTAGTTAAAGCAGCTACTAATTTCTCGTCACAGCAGCTCATAAGCCTCATCGATCAGGCACTCCATTTTTTCCCGTGCTAATCTTGGCAACTTTCTGGGATCACGTCAGTTTTGCGGAGCTGGTGATCATATCGTACTACTTTCTACGGCCGAAATTGAAGGCTACGCGAAATGATGTACTTCCATGTTAATCTATTCCTCATATTGAACCTTTTTTCATCGTTTCCTTCTCTCTTCAATTTGTTTTGTTGGCTGCCAATTTGATATGGGCTTAATTTTCTTCGTGGGTTTGTGTATAACGGGTAGTGTAGGTAGAGTTTTTTGGGCCCAAGTCGGCAAGCGGCAAAGCAGAGTAATGAAGGTTTCTCCGGCGACCACCTTCATCGGACGAACAAGCAAGATTTTGCTTTCGGTTTCTTTTGAGTTTAAACGAGAGAGGTTACGAGGTATCATCATGCCTGAAATAAACTGAGCATCAACATACTACATGACAGAATTGAAAGCGCTGTGCAAGTGAGGCTAACTCGGGCAGAACTGGCCAACGTGGGGGATGAAAAATGCTGTGCCACGAGCCTCGCACTACGAGTAATAACTGATTAACCGGATGAGCTCGCCCCAACCCCAAAGAATTAAGAAAGTGGAGATGCACGGGCACTCCCGCGCTGGAGGCACTCTTTAGAGGAGTTCCGATGATGCACCGGGGAAGTAGGAGACGTTGGTTGGGGGAAGGACGGCAGCCGGCGAACATGGTGGTGCTCATGCCGTATTTAGCCCAGTCGCTAGCCCCAGCCTACTCACAGGTAAAATTTTGAAAAAAAACAGGTACCCTGTGAGCCTAGACGGCTGCTCGGGCATTCCGGTAGCGAGCAGTGGGGGACCCCGGTCTTGCAGTCGGCGCCGGCGTAGCCCCCTACGGTTACTTCCCAGGCACCGGCCACTGGGAGTGCAGCTGCACAGGCATGAATTGATGAACGGCTCAGGCGGCAACGCAACGACCCAGCATGGTCCATTAGTCCAATTGGCAGTAGCCAGACATCATGGCCCAGCAAGCACCCAGGCCTAGCGGCATCTCTAGACCAGACTCCATGAGATGAATCCACTCCATCCCGTTCGGCCGTTCCGTTGAATTATCGCGAGTCTCTGCGCCTCTGCCTCACTCAGTTAGTCGCAGTTGGCTGTTCGGGCATGCTTCACTCGGCCGCTCGACGGCGGTGGCTGGGCGAGGCACTGGCGGCCGCGCCGACAAAGGAACGACGAGGAAGACCGCTCCCATGAGCCACGGCGATGACAGGCCTGCCGACGACGGCAGCTTCGGGATCCATCCATGGGTCTTCTCTTCTTCATCTCCCTCAAATTTGGGCTGACTTCCTCCCCAAATATCGAAGGTATGGACTCAAATCGGCTCAATCTATCATAAGTGTTGGTAGATATGGTTGATTCGTGGTTATTCTCCATTGCTAGTCATGTTTCATCTGAACATTGCTACTCAATACTCATGGAAAGTTGGCACTTTTTTAGAACCATGAAAAATCGATACTATCTCTAAGTTAAAATCCTTAAAAGTAGCAGTCATCCAAAAGCAATTGAGAGTAACACGAAGTAGCAGCTATATATTCAGTCTCAGTAGTGGAAAGTGCAATAGACATATGTTTTCTAGAAGCCCATAAAACAAGAGATGTGAATAAAAAGTAACAGGTGTCAAAATGTAGGATCAGAAATGGCAACAGAGGGGGGTAAATGGTGCCTTCACAAAATACCCCGAAGTATTCACGCTACTTTCCTCTCCAATAGCTAGCGAAGCTATGAAGCAAGAAAATCAACACTCATTGGACAAGAAAGCGAGAGCAGTAACTAGACTGAGATCCGTACCACTTAGAAAACTACAAGCTGCAGACCAACAACAATCGGCAAAAGAGACTAAATCTGATCAGGCTGAAAGCTGTTCACATGAAGACACAGACGAAAAACACCGAGTAGCTGATCTTGCAGCCAAAACTGACAGATATATGAATTTCTGGCCGAAAGACTGACAACAATGTTGATCGGCTAATTTCTGCATTTTTGTTCGGTCACAATACTGCAGCAAGATGCAGCACCAAGAGGCTACAAAGGGCAGCTGAAAACAGCAACCAAAGACCGAAATTACTGGCTCAACGACAGGCAAGAAGTAATGCAGAAACTGCTGAAAATAAGAGATGCAATCGGCTGAAATGAATAGGGTGTTTTGCTGCAGAAAACAGGAAACAAATGCTGCTAGCTGGCCAAGATTTCTGCACCTTCGGAAAACAAAGAAGCAAAGAAATTTCAGCAGAAAACAGACTGAAGCAAAGATGGAACAGGGAACTGAAAATTGAGGCACAATAAATAGAGATGAATTGCTGATTTTTGCTGCCTAAAATAGGAAACAGATGCTGCCAAAATGAGCTGAACCGAACTGGAATCTACAAACATTTATTTGACAGAAACTGAAAATGGAGAAAGAAAACAGCAAAAGACAACAGCACTTGAAAACAGAAAACTGAACCTAGAACTGAAGTGTTGAACACAGAAGCTGCAGATGGCAACTGACTGAACAGCAAATACTTGAAGAGAACTAAAAACAGAGAAATTGCCAAACATTTGCTTCTCTTCCCAGGCCAAAGAAAAACAGAATTCTAAACTAAACATCCGACTCAATTTCTGGAAAGATTGAGAGCAGTTCGGCAGGAACTCTGACAAAGAAGGATTATTCGTCTGCAACTATTGAATCCCCGAAAACTGAACAGCCGACTGTTTGCAATCAGCAAGGAGCTGAAAAACTGACAGCCGACTGAAAACCAAAATGCACAGTAAATATTGCTAGCAGTTAAGAACAGAGTAAAAGATGGAACAGCTGTTGTTTTTCTCAGTTCATTGGAACAAAGAAATACACTAAATAGCAGACCAACCATAGGAACTAAGGAAACAAATTAAAAGAACAGCTTGGCAGAGAAAACTGACAAAGGATACGGCTGCAAGGACTGAAATTCAGATTTTGGGCAATGCAGTCCAGAGTTAAGATGTCAATCAGAAAATGAGGCTGAGCTCCAAAATGCTTGTGATTCTTTAATCTTTTGCTTATGAGATTTTGCATTTTAGCAGGGCATGATCTCACAGCTGGGAAGTAAAAATGTGAAGCCAACTTGAAAAGGGAAATCAAGAGTATCCAACACCCCCGCCTCCGAACCCTAACTTTTGCAAACAGGGGAAGTGAGGCGTAGGAAAGTGAAATGAGCAGATCTTCAGAGAAATAACTGAAAATGAGTTCTTTGCTCTCGGGAATAAATTAGCCAAAGGGCTTTGAGGCATTTCCCAGTTCAAAGCAAAAGATTTCGCAGCTAATACAACATACATACTCCAATCAACCGAAAGGACAGAAAAGAGCAAAGAACAGGAGACAAAACCAAGACACAAGGAGAAACCAAATAATCGAAGCATCTCAAACAGAGAATTCTCATATTGAATCACAGAGATGAATGATTATACAAGGATTCTTCTCTACCCATCTCACTACATGATTCTCAGACAGAGATGAACATCCACACACACACACTCACTTATCTGAGCTCTCACACACCGAGAGAAGAAGGAATAACCTCAGAACACATCTCCCTCACGCAGGAAAACTGAAACAAAAGCTAAACAAAGTACTGCTGCCACTACTAACCCATACCAACTAAAGCCTAAAGCTAAAACAAACTCACAAAGATTCTTTTGACTCTAGCAAACCCTAACTCTCTCCTAAAGTCATTGAATCAATGAGGAGACATACAGCCACTCCCTCCTATTTATAACCCTTGGCTAACGGGTCTTCAACCCGTTACGCCGGCTAAACCCGAACGGATCCCACTCCCGCTTGTACAGCCTCGCGAAATGACCATTTCGCCCCTTCTGCACCTTCCGGGAAGCTTCCGCGCTCCTTGTCGTCCAAGCCTCGCAACCACCTCGAGTCTCCGCCGTCTTCGACACATCCCGACCGTTCTGACCTCAATGGCACCTGCGTCTAGTCCGGTCACCTCGTGTCTCGCCACGACTTCGCCTCGACGTCCTGCAGCCAACACAGACAAGAAACACATCAAATAGCACCGCTCGACACATGAAAGCATAAATAACATATGCACCAGAAGTAATACACAACACGAACAAGCCCAAACCTATCGAATCGAAATAAAAGGCAACCTACGCACTTCGACCAAGCTCGACAAGGTCCGACCTAAGCCGACTGCACCATGCAACGACTTGACGCGGACCGACCAAACCAAACTCAACCTTCCAGAACACGAGTCAATTACTCATCACAAACATAGGAGCACCACTCACATGGTCTCTCACAAAAGTACTCTTCCTATCAATTTTATGACCCTAAAATCCACATTCGAATAAGCTCTAAGAGTAAGACAAGAAGAAGAACAAGAGTACCATAAGACAAATTCTAAGATTGACTAAAGATACCTGAAAATTCGTTTTATCGCTTGACGATGTGAAGCACATGTGGAAGCTTAAAAACGAGCATACAAACACACAACAAAATGTATGTTTGGGCTAGAAGCGGTGAGATACAAAAGATAGCTAATTATGCTTCAGTATTTCTTTTGATCAATAGGCTCGCAATCTTTGTCGAGATCCAATACAGTCGTAGATCCCATGGGTGTGGAAATTGGTTTAACTATCTCCATATTGAAGTGACGAAATAGATCTTTGGTGTACTTAGTTTGATAAACAAAAGTACCCAACTTTGATTGTTTGATCTGAAAGCCTAGCAAGAATGTGAGCTCTCCCATCATGCTCATTTCAAATTCCCTACCCATAGTATCTGAAAACTTAGAAACAAGAGTATGAGAGAAACTACCAAAGATAATATCATCCACATAAATCTGAACGAGTAAAAGATCATTGCCATGCTTGAGAGTAAACAAAGTCTTATCTACCTTACCCATTTGGAAACTATTTTTAGCAAGTATGATTTAAACCTATCATACCATGCTCTGGGTGCTTGTTTTAGACCATAAAAGCTTTGGATAATCTGTAGATATGATCAGAAAACTTAGGATTCTCAAACCCAGGTGGTTATCTAACATAAGCTTTCTCCTCAACATAGCCATTAAGAAAAATATTTTTTATATCTATTTGATAAAGTATAAAATCCTTTGATACAGCAAATGCTAACAAAATACCCCTTGTTGATGTAGATGTAGTCGAAAAGGTCATAGTGGCCGCAAAAATACCCCTTGTAGAACAACATGACCTTTTTTATATGGTCTAACTAGAAGATGCAACTCTTGGAAGGCATTATAGGGAGTGAAGAACCAATAAGTATTCTAGTCAAGTAATGATGAAAAAGACTAGAATCCACTCAAGTGCATGTTCTTCGTCCCGCGATGTCTGGTCTTACATCACAAAAAGTGTTGATCTCATAGTACTGGGGTTAGTAAAATAAAATTTAGGAATTTGGTACTGTGACACACGACGAACAGGAGCAATAGCAGACACTAATAAAGATTAAGTGAAGTGTTAGCATTTGAAAATTTTGACCGGATGGTCGTTGAGAAGCTTGTTCGACCATGGGGCAATCGACCTCCTCAATAGAGCTGGTCTAACCGTCGACCGAATTTTTTCTATTCTAGCCCTTTTTTAAAAAAATATTCACATTTAGACCCCGGTAGTTTTAATTCCATTTTGGACCCGAGGGTGTGCCGTGACCCACGGCCGAGGTAACTCATCTCGGCCGTGGTCCACGGCCGCCAAGCCGCTCCGAGCCTCCAGCCCGGTGGTGGCACGTGGCGCCGACGTGGCGCACCTCGGCGCCGTGGGTCGTGAGGCCGAGCTCGGCGCGTAGATCTTGGCGCCGAGTCAGGAAAATTTGTACGGGCCGAGCCCCGACCTCGTTCATTATTTCCACGGCCTCCCAATCACGCGCGCGCCCTCCTCCCTCCCGCCGCCTCCCGCCTCCCCCCCTGCCCCGCCGCCCTCGGTGCCCGCCCAGCCTCCCGGTCCCCGCCTCGGCGCCTCCCGGCCACTGCCCCCGCCGCCACCGGCCGCCGCCTCCCCGCCCGCCCGCCCGCCTCCCCGGCCCTCGCCGCCTCGGCGCCTCCGGTCCCGACGCCTCGGCGCCTCCCGGCCCCCCCGGCCGCACTGCCCCCACCGCCTCCCGGACGCCCGGCCACCGCCCTCCGCCTCCCGCCCCGCCGCCTCCCACCGATCGGTACTAGCATCCGTTTAGATGTGTAGCCCAGAGATCGTTCTTCGTGTCTAGAGGGATTCCAAGATAGTCACATCCGTTTTGCATTACCAGTTCTGTCAACTGCATCAATCAAGATATTCATCATTTAGATGTGTAGCCCAAATAATGCACTAAGCAGCACGGTTGTGTTCGAGAGGCCAGACGACGAGGCGTTCGTGCGCAGGTGGCAGCTTGCATGTGAGGGAATCATAGCACATGTAGTGATCGTGCCGGACGTCAGCGTTGAAATGCTTACCACGTTCGTTCGAGAGCTTGCGGAGAACAGATACGCATCGCTTCAAGATAAAGAATTCGGTATTCGATGCGTTGCGGAGACATAGGCCAAGAGAATTGGCTTTTCGATCGTCATGCCAACATGAGGTCAAGCATGTAGTCGTTAGGTATGAAGAATTAATGGAGCTGGTGCCAAATCCGTATACCGTCATTGTTGGGGGGAGTAGCTCCGTCTTAGCCTACTCGGTCCACCGGGTGTATACGTAAATAAAAGATAGGCCCATAAAGTTGCAAAAAGTTTGCTTGAATTCTGGTTCACTAGGGCCTGCTTTATTATGATCATGATTCTTTTGTGTACCATGAGAATTTGATGCTTCTTCATTTTGGTTGGTGTGAAGGTATTCATCTGTATGAACTAGATGGACAAGCTAGTTACCCTATATCATGGAGGCGGTGTGACAAGTGATGATTATGGAAATGTTCGATTTGTTGAAATGCAAAGGGTGCCTCGATATTCGATGATCGGCCGTCGTTTAGTGAGTTGGTTGCTAGGGCCCGGAGGAGGTACATTGTCATGCAAGCGAGGAGAGCATCACAGTTGAGGATTACTTCACTTGATTCGAAGATACAATTCTAAGGCGGTTGATCTTAATTGGTTGTGAGGATCGATGGGACAAATATGTCAAATTGGTTATGAACACCGAGTTCCAATGTTTGGACCTTGTTGTGCGGAAGGTGTCCATTGATCCCACCCTCATGGTCCATTGATCTTAATTGGTTGTGAGGATCATGCACCCTTGACCCTCCGTTACGGACCTTGCGGTGGATGTGGAAGAAGTGCACGAGGTGCCGATGCTCTATCGCCCGAACGAGGGTCGATTTCTCAACCGATTCGAGTCGAATGTCGGACGATGATGTCGTGGCGCCCCTCGGGATCATCCCATAAGTGTCGAGCAACTCTTTAGCCTTTTCCGTCATTCCATGCTTTTGTCTCAATCCCATTGTTTTCGTGCTTGTGATGTAGGATACATTCACGATAATGTGGTGCTCCTCCGTTGCTCCATCGCAACGTTGAAGAAGTCTGCAGGACTCCAACGGTGTGGATGTTCAAATTGTGGATGATCTGCAGCCTTACGAGATCGCAAGGGCCGTTGATTCTGACGATGACCGCCCTTTTGGAGAGCTGACCGAAAGTGATATTGAGTGATAAGGCGTTATTGCCTGGCGGGATCCATCGGTTCATGAATTCACGATCTTAGGCATTCTCATGGGGCTTATGCGAAGGAAGGATGACGAGTGCTAGATGCTCCCGAGGCGGTTCAAGCATGACAATTGAGAAGGGCATGATGTTTGAGGACTTGTGCGCATTGAGAAGGTGGGCGCAGGAGTATGCGATGATTCGTAAAAGGCCATTCAAGGTGAGGCATTCTTATGTGGAGCGGAGGTACAGTTGTGTGCGAAGGAAACATGAATGGAGGGTTTGTGCTAGGAAACAGAAGGATACGGGAAAGTTCAAGATCACAAGAATCGATGGCCCACACACTTGTGCCGAAGCAGAGCTCAAACAGAAGCATCTGGTTGACCTCTACCATTATTGCCAAGTCACTGTGTCACATAGTAAAGGGAGAACCCAATATGAAGGTGAAGACACTTGCTGGGATTGTTAAGGAGAAATTTGGATACGAGATAAGGTATGGAAAAGCATGGAGGGCAAAGCAACGTATCTGGAAGATGATATATGGGGACTGGAAGATGGGTACTTGCGGTTGCCAAGACTCTTCAATGCAATCAAAGCGGTTAATCCGGGCATGCATTATGAGTACGTCCGAAACCAAACGAATGTTCTCAAGATGTGATGCGATATTCTTCCGTGCTTTCTGGTGCTTTGCTCAGTCCATCGAGGCCTTCGGCATTGTCGTCCCGTCGTCTCCATTGATGGTACGTTTCTTCTTGGCGGTACAGGGCACACCCGATAGTCATTTCTGTGGCGCGACAACGCGTTGGTTCCTTTGGCGTTTGCTTTGGTTGAGAGGGAGAACAAAGACAGCGGGGGATGGTTCTTGCGGCTCGTTCGGAGGCACGTGGTCGGCCACGGTAGGGAGGTGGGTGTCATATCGATAGACACCGGGGCATACTTGTTGCCGTCACAGGGAGCGGAATCACCGGGGTATGCAGCTTTGCACCACCGTTGGTGCACTCGGCATCTTGCCGAGAATCTACTCCGTAAGGATGGTACGAAGGATAACTTTCCTCTGTTCGAGGAGGTCGCTCGAATGCTAGAGGTCAAGTTCTTCGAGAAAAGTTGGGCGACTTAATCACGCAACAAGCGCGAAGGTAGATGGTGGTTGACGGATTGATGAGAGCGCCGACAAATGGACAAGGGCTCATGACGACGGTGGTCGGAGGTACGAGTTTCGGACAAGCAACATGGCCGAATCCTTCAATAGTTTGCTTAGGGGTATCGTGGTATGCCCGTCAATGCTATCGTATCCTTCACCTTTACAAGCTTGTTGCACGGTTCAACGAAGACACGCACATGCAATGGCGCTCTGAGTAAACAAGTGAGATGGGCGCCAAAACCGAAGCGCCACCTTGAAAAGGCAAAGGCTAGGGCTGAGGCACATGAGGTACATTGTTTTGACAGCGCCACGGGCACTTACGAGGTTGTAGAAAGGGTGGTACAACGACCGATGGAGAGCTCCGTGACGAGGAGGCATAAGGTTGTCCTTATTGCTTTCTCATGCACATGTGGTAAACCGAGGCGTACCACTTTCCATGTTCTCATTATGTGGCGCAGCGAGGCATCGCAACTTTGACTACGAGAGCAAGATACCTCGGGAGTTCAGTGTTGACAACCTTGTGCTTACGTGGTCTCCCCGTTTCGAGCCTTATCGGGATGAGGGAGAGTGGCCACCGTACACCGGGCCCAAATACATTGCGGATCCGGGTAGCCGTTGGAACAAACGTGGAACAAGGAAAAGGACGAGACACAAGATGGTTATGGATCAGCTTCCAGGAACAACGAGGCGAGGAGAGCAACCCCTTTCTTACTAACCGCGAGAGAACCAATGTAGCAGATGTGGTAGACTTGGCCACAATTCACGCACATGCCATTGGCCACTTAGTCAGGTGCGAGTGCTTGTTATTCGTTATGTTTCATATGTAATTTGCTATGTTTCTTATGTAATTTCTTATTATTTCCATATTGTATGCATGTTCAATTTTTTGTTTACTTCTATGTTGGACTGACAAAATCAAATTTTTTTGTAGGATGGCGCAATTCCACCTGCTAGACGCGCACTACGAGGAGAACCACCGAGGACGGCTCACCGCGGAGGGGATGGTACTGCCTTCATCACTTCTTGTACAATTAATTATTTATGTTGATGCATTAACAAAAAAAGTGTTCTATTCTATACAGGAGTTGCCCATCCTTCGTCCTCGAACCCATGACGGGTTCCTGGACATGCGGTACGACGAGAGGTACACCCCCTTCCTGGAGAGGGCTGGCCTAGACGCCATCTCTTACCAGGTTCGTCGTGGGTTGCCCACCTTCAACCCCCCGGCCATCACTGCACTGATTGACAGGTATTATCCTAAACCATTGCTCCACTTGCATGTTCATTGTTGGTCGGCTATGTGCGCCTCAAATTCTCTGACATGTACTCCTCTTTTTTGTATCGTGTAGGTGGAGGCCGAGACTCACAGCTTCCACCTCCTTTCGGTGAGATGACTATTACGCTCCAGGACACTCAGAAGATCCTTGGTGTCGCCATTCACGGCCGTCCAGTGATCGGACCGTGCGTGCCTGCTGGTTGGAGAGCCCGAGTAGAGGCCTTCCTCGGGATTGAGCTTCCTGCTGAGGCAGTCCATCGCACTTCTGGAATTCTGATCACATGGCTCCGGCAGACTTTTGCAGAGTGTCCTGCACACGCGGACGAGCAGACAGTTGCCTACTACTGCAGGTAGGGGTGGATATCGAGCCAACTCGTCGTCTAATCGAGTTTTTTGCTAAAATTGACATAGTTTTATTTAATATCATTTTACATGTAATTGCGGGGCATGGATACGCACTTGTTTGCGTCGTTCTCTTCCCGACGCGCGGGGACGGCAGCGTCTGGATGTACATCCACCGCCTCACCGACCGGGACACGGCGGGCGGTACAGTGGGCTTGCGGGTTCCTCGAATGGGTGGATCGTGTGCCGCCGGCATGGCCACGGAACCTGCCAATGCAGGTGGAAAACAAAGGACAATACTTTTCCAAGATGACTCAGGCTCGCGAGGTGGAACGACAGATGCGGCTTGAGCAAGAGCGCCGCGTTAGGGTGGACCAAATCCGTCTTAAGGGCAAGGATGATGAGTGGAAAGGACGCGGGAGCGGCTAAGTTCTGCGTGAAGCCGCCATCAAGCGTCGGGAGGAAGAGCTTGAAGCTCGTGAGGCTCTCAAGACCAAGAGTGACAGGAAGAAGGATGCGTGAGCCATCTTCGTATGCGACAAAAAGGGAAACAACCACGCTACACCCAAGAGACATAATGTAATAGATCCACGCTATCTACGGTCTTTGTAATCCTATTATTATGCATTGTATTGTGTTTGCCTAGCTGTATCGACTGCACTTGAGACTACCGGTATGACGGTATTTAAAAGAGTGCATAATGTTGCCCACCATGCTTGCTCCAAAGAATTAGTGTTTGACCATTCGGTTCCTCGCTACGAAAAAATTACAAACATTATTACCATACTAGCACCGAAATTTTCAGATTGAACACAACATCAAAAATGTAGCGAAAAATTGTGTTTCACACACTTCATCATTTTCCGAATGTTTCCAAAACTACGGATTATTTTGAAGGCGCCGAGCCGAGCGCCACCGGCCGGTTAAATTTTTCACACTCGGCGCCACGTTACACGGCTCAGGGGTGGCGCCACGTTCCACGGCTCCGAGGTCGGCGCCACGAATCACGGCGCCGAGCTCGGGCCGTGGATCACGGCGCCGAAGCCGCCACGCGGCACCACGCGGCTCAAGACGCGGGCGCGGTGCAGGGGCCTCGGGCCGTGGTCCACGCGCCGAGGCGTGTTACCTCGCGCCGTGATCCACGGCTCCGACCCCACAGTCCAAAACGAATTAAAACCACCGGGGTCTAAATGTGAATATTTTTCAAAAAAGGGCTTAAATAGAAAAAATTCTGAACCGTCGATCGGTCGGATCACATGGACATCCCCGGTTGAAAACGATCCAACTGCTTAGGAAAAGTTGGTCTGACCCCCGATCGGTCTAACCGAGTGGAAAATACTGGTAAAAAATAATCAGACCTCCTGCAAAAAGCTGGTCTGACCTCTGACCGGTCTAAATGAGCAAAAAGCACTGGTCAAAACACTGGTTGTTGAAACGCTGGTTGAAACTTTGATCCGACTACGCTGTTCTGACCACGGGAGAAAGCTAGTCTGACCAAGTAGCAAGCATTGGTCGAAACGCTACTTCGACATCGGGGCGTCCGACCACGGGACTGATCCGAAACTACTCAAAGCAAACTAAAACCTCCAACTGCTATGAATTCCCTCTAAAAAAATCTCCTCCTCCTCCAAAACATTCTTCCCCTTTATAAAATAGAGCTATTGGATATCTAATTCAACGGTTCCAAATTTGAATGACTGTTATGAAGAAAACATTCGACTGATGCCTATAGACCTTTGCTTTTATTATGGACGCTTCAGATTGTTGCGAGAAAACGGCGTGTGACAAAAGATCTTTTTTTCTTCGTTTTCTTCTCTCTTCAATTTGGTTTGCTTAAAGTTAGGGAGTACTCAAATCTGCACCGCCCCAAAACATAACATGCTGCATGGCAGAATGGAAAGCGCTGTGCAAGTTAGGTACGGTATCTACGCTTCTAACCGAGCATCAACATGCTACTCGACAGAATTGAAAGCGCTTCTAACCGTTCAGGAATTAAGAAATCCTCAATCGAGACGGAGGGATATATGCATGGCCACTTCTGTACCGGCGGCACTTAGGCCAACGATTGAGTGAAAAATGGGGCGCGAACCAAAATGGTTGCAATAACCATTTCATTTATAGAACCATACAGATACAACTGAAGTTCATCCTCAGTTCACATTTCACAAGAATATATTCAGAATTAAATACGGCTCAAATGTCTTCTTCAGAATACGAGAGATACTCTAGAGGCAAATCAGTCAGTACAACGCAAGATTATCCCCTGAATCACCGGATTATACTCAAATGTTACACACTTGTAAGTACCAGAAAACTGGTGACTGAAGTGCCAGATAAGCAGATACGAAACAAATCACTTACAAATTGTTCAAAGTTGTGTTGTCTACATAATTTGTGGAAAATCAATCCATGTTCCTTTGCAGACAACATGACTACACGATTGGAATATTAACGTACACTACAAAAGGTAGCATTTCAAGTTTCCAGTTCCAGAATGCAGCATATCACATGGAGGCTGGAAATAGAAGATGAAGCTTCAAACCTCTCAGTTGATTTTCCTTCTCAAGCTCTTGTTGCATGATCGGTAGGTACAATGGGAAGGTAACCAACAAGATCTTTTCAAAGTCATCTGCGGTGTACTTAAATGGTTTGCCGTAGCTCTCCATCCTATGCGCTTCTGTGTTCCGGTAGTACGTCAGAAATACCATAGGTCCGTTACTGGGATCATATGTTTTGAAATTGAATGACTCCTCAAGAAGACTGTTGCCTTTCAATCTTGTTTCCCAATCATAACCATATGGCAAAGCATTCATGATGTGTTGTTGCACTGTGGGACTCACCATATATTTGATTCGTTCATGCATCTGGTTAAAGAATTGGTACCTGTTCCCGATAGGCAGCAGAGAAGCGTGCGTTCTTATGACATACTCCATTTCGATGACACTATCGGGCATCATCAACATCAAGTTTATCAGATGCTTCATGTCTTCAGGAACAGCATTCCAGTTGTTCCGGAACACTACTTCCATAAGTATCTGGCCGGCATCCCTATAGTTTTGGCGTACATATTCATTCGTCTTCGTTATCCATTCTAAACCTTTGAGTTTGGCTCTACCAGAATCTGTCACGACAACATTTGATGCATCAAAACGCGGAAGACACGCTTCGTTTTGGTGGCAGTCATGCACTTCTTGAAGAAGTGATCTGATAAGAAATTTGCCATTCTCAGTAGTAACGTTTGATTTCCTCCCAAGCATCTCGCCGACAGGCTTTAAGCTGACAATTGGTGGCTTTTTGATGTATCGAGCAAGTGATGTCTCTTGAGGCATTATCCTGTTAATCGTAAGTGGAGTAATTATTAAGTAAATTAATGCAATATAAACCAATACTAGAAATTAATAAGTGAACAGCTGAGCTTTTCAGTTACTCCATTTTATCGAGGTTTCGAAGACTCCTAATTGAAGTACGTTAGTAAACAATTGAACGGAACAAGATAACTAAATTGCAGCTAGCAGATACAACATAGTCAAAGCAGCTACTAATTTCTCGTCACAACAACTCATAAGCACTCCATTTTTTCCCGTGCTAATCCTGGCAACTTTCACTTTCTGGGATCACGTCAGTTTTGCGGAGCTGGTGAACATAGCGTACTACTACTACTGCCGAAATTGAAGGCTGCGTGAAATGATATACTTCCATGTTAATCTATCCCATCATGTCTGGATAAAAATGAGGAGTTGCGCATTGGATTTTAGGCAGTTCAAATCGAACATGTATAATGAAAAACAGAACGGTTTTGCCATTAATAAATATAGGAAGTGTAGGAAAAAAGAGTGCCTGCAAATGTGCCCACATATAATTGTTGCATATCAAAAACCAGCAAACACTTATCCTAACTCCTATTAGGTTATCACAAAGAACACATACACATTATGATGCCAGTTCAGTAATCCCCTTAAAGCACACATTGCCTGAGGAATTCAGATAATCTCCGGAACATTTGTGCTATGAAGTAAGCCAAATAGCACCTACCATCTTTTGGGCCCATTGTTGAGTAAACCTCGAGCAGAGCGTTTTTTAATCTCAACCACTGATCTGTGCTTTTTTTTTAGTCAAAATATTGGCGCAGTAGAAATGGATAATATATGCGTCACTTAGTGTAGGTAAATCTGAAAGCGCTGTGCAAGTGAGGCTAACTCGGGCAGCACAGGCCCGAGTTAGGTGGGGGATGAAAAATGCTGTGCTAAGTTGGATTTTAGGTGGTTCAAATCGAACAGGTATAATGAAAACAGAATGGTTTTGCCATAAATAAATGTAGGAAGTGTAAGAAAAAAGAGTGCCTGGAAATGTGCCCACACAAAATTGTTGCATATCAAAAACCAGCAAACACTTATCCTAACTGCTGTTAGGTTATCACAAAGAACAAATACACATTATGTTGTCAGTTCAGTAATCTCCTTAAAGCACGAGTTCAAGTACATAGACTGAGGAATTCAGATAATCTCCGCACGATTTAATCACTTTAGTAAGAAACTGAGCTGAAATTAAAAAAGAAGAGCATTAGCCAAGATGATATTGTGGACACACCTTGCCAGCCCTTGAGGCCCTGGCCTTCACGTCTGCAGCTCTTGTCCCGCAGATGCGCCTCGTTCCTCCCTGTCCACCGGTGCCTAAAGTTCACCAAAAATGTCATCTAAGACCATAGACAACTGTACCTGTGAATTGTGAAGTAATTGCAAGCTTCAACGCGATTGATAGTAAACAATCGTTGGAGACCCTGCCTTGTTCTTCCTATCCGAAGTGAGGATAGCTGATATAAATGCAGGCAAAATTTGTTGAAAAACAGATGTAAATAATCACGAAGAGAAACACACGGTGTGGACGGCGAACGCACACATGATCACGGCGGTGATCGGCTCCGGCGTGGGCCATTAGGCGGAGCCACCGCCCGACGAGCCTGGCCAGCTGCCCGGGCTCGCATGCGACGAGCTGTGGACTTCGCGTAGGCGTGTGGACCGGCGAGCCGGGCGTCCTCGGGATGCAGTTCGGCACAGCATGCGAGTACACACTCTCTCTAGCTCCAACCCATCTCTACGCCTCTAATTAACAAGATGAACTTCTAGTCGTACTTCTTCTCCTCCTCGTCATCGTCGTCGGACAAGAAGTCCAAGCTGACAACCTCCGCGTCGCCAAGGTCGGCACATCATCCAGTACGCCAATCTCTCCGGCGGCGCCATCCAATAAACCTCCACTCTCCTCGCCGAGTTGAGTGCTGCTGCTCCGGTGAGCCGTCTCCGACCAGCGCGACTACACCTACATGGACGCCGCGAACGCCGACCTGACTGTCAGCAAAATCACAGGGTTGCGATCGAATCGGCGGACGGAAGCTAGAACTCGTCAGGTCCTTCAATCGGAAAAGACACCATACAATTTGGTGGTGTGAATCACACTGCATCTTTTCGGATTTCTTTTATTATATAGGCTCTCAAACGTACTACAAAAAACATATTTCTTTTCTTACACGGAATCAAACCAGAATAGAGAATTAAAACGGAAAAACAGTCCGAGATGGAAACAGGGCTTCGGACCGGTATTACCGCAAAGCTTCCGCCGGAAGTACCGTTCCCCGGAACTACCGGACTATACAGCCGGTACTTCCGTAGTCCGGAACTACCGGACCACTCAGTCGGAACTACCGGACTAACCAGTTTAGTTTAAACATCCACCTCCCTAAACTGGTTATTCTTTCTCCACATCCTGCATGCCGATCTCTTTTCTCATCTTAAGAAATTTGATCTTGCACAACGGCTTTGTTAGCATATCTGCGAGCTGATTGCTTGTGTTAATGTATTTGACACCGATCTTCACTTCATCAACACACTCTCGAATATAATGAAAATGAGTATCAATGTGTTTACTTCTGTCATGATGCACCGTATTCTTGTATAAAGAAATCGTAGATTTGTTGTCGATATTGAGCTCCACCTTCACTGGATCCTATTCAACAAATCTCCGAGGAGTGATCCCAACCACACTCTTTGACATACTGCAGTTGCAGCTGCTATGCATTCGGCTTCACTTGAAGAAAGTGCCACCACCTTTTACTTGTGAGACAACAAGCTAATCAAACTTGAGCCTAGGAAGAACGCCACTCCTGTTGTGCTCTTCCGATCATCGATGTCTACAGCCATATCACTATCACTGAAACCAACCAAGTGAATTTCATTTTCATCCTTTCTTGCTTCATAGCAGCAACCCATGTTGAGAGTTCATTTGACATATCTCACGATATGCTTTACTACACTCATGTGTTCAGTTGTAGGTGATTCCATGAATCGACTAACCATCCCAACAGAAAATGCTAAGTCGGGTCTTGTGTTGGTCAAATACCTCAAGCTCCCCACTATGCTTATATACATAGTTTTGTCCACCGGTGGTGCTGTACTTTTCTTGCTTAATTTGAGTCTTGCCTTCATTGGTACTTGAGTCGGATTATAATTGTAACATCCTGAAAACTTAGCGGCTCTGTATAATAAAGTGTTGTAGAATATTTTGTAGAATATTGTGTTAAGTTGGGTTTTGAAGGTGTTTACCTGAAGAATTATGTGGAAGAGCCCATCTGTTTAATTAATAGGAAATTCTAAATTTGAATTCGAATCTGAAAAGATGATCCATCATAAAGATTTTCAAAAGTAACATAAATAAGTTGGTCACAGTGCCAAAGGAATATTTGTACACAAAATAGTAATATCACAAACCTTATAAAAGAAAAGAGGAGAAAAATAAAAAGAAAGAGAAAAGGGTCTAGTTGTGGGCCCATAGATTGTAAATATAATGGTCATCTCAGTGGGAATTAATTTTGTTAAACCCAAAATATATCTGGGAACTTCTGTGAATTTTTCTAGAATTTTTGGAGATAATTTCATATTTTTCCGAGTTATATTAAGCCTTCTAGCATTTCTGGAAATTTAAAAATCAACAACCGAATCCCCGGCCGACGCGTGTACGGGCCAGATTCCGTCCACGTCGCCCCGGATCCGCCCTCCCTCTCCCTCGGGCCGACGCGCGTCCGGTCCGGATGGCACCACGTCCCACCCGGCGCCATCTCGGCCGCGCGATCCCTCTCCCGCCCCTCTCTCTCGCAAGCGGACCCGCTGTCGGTCGTTTCCCTTTCTTCCTCCTCCTCCGCCGGACCCTCCGCCACGATCGGCGCGACCGCCTGCGGGAATCCCGCAGAGGGGCGGCATGGGACCGCCACGCGCCGCCCACGACCCGCCACGCGCCCGCCGCCCGCGCCCGCCGCCGCGCAAGCAAGCGCAGCCGCCCATGTCCCGGCGGGTCCGCCGTGGCCGCCCGCTCGATCGGCTATAAAGGCCACGGATGCGCCCAAAAGAATCGCCGTGCCACCTTTGCCTTTTTCCGGTAGCAATTGCCCGGCGGCGGCGGATCGCGGCATTCTTGCTTCTTCCCCAACTCCGGCCGACGGCCCCTCTCCGCAATTCCACCGATTCCCACCGTGGGAACTCGACTCCTTGCTCCCACACCATCCCCTGTTCGTCGCCGAACTTTTGCCGGCCTCACCTGAGCTTCCCGACGGCCGTAGCTCGCCGGCGCCGTGAACCCTCCCTGAGCCGCCGCTGCTACTCATCGCCGACCCACCTCCGGTGATCCCGGTCCTCCCGTCGCCACCAACAGCCGCCGAAGCCCGCCTTTGCATTTCACGAAGCTCCGGACCTCATCGGGCTTCCTCGCCGTGACGACCGCCGCCTCCCTCGACCTCGAGCTCCCTCGCCTCGCTTCCCGTATACCTTAAGAGGTATATTTACCCCTATAGGGGTGAGATCAGAGGCGGAGCCGGGAATTGGATATAGGGGGGCAACATGGACAACAAGTAGAGTAGAACCAATGAACCATACCAGTTCCGATCCAATAGTCACATATCGTAGTAATATATTTCGCAAATTACAATGTAAAGAAAATTACATCTCTATTAACTTAAACTTAGCTCTCGACTACTAGCAAGATCATAAGCCTTAATAATATCATCATTACTAATCTTTGCGGCCAATTCCTTTTTAATATAAATTACTAAACAATCTCGTGAAATCCACCTCCCATTGTACTTGAGTCGCGTCTTCATAAGTTTTATAGTGAAAAACATCTCTCGGTGGTTGCGGTTGAAACCGGAAAAATTAAGACTAATTTTAACAACCTGTCCACCATAGGATAAGATGAATCTTTACCAGTCTTAACTAGTCCACTTATTAGATCAGCAAGTGATGGTAATGCACTTAGGTCTGGATAGTTGCATACATCAAGTTTAAAATGTGACAATTGACACTCCAATTGAGCTCTTTCTTGACTTGAGAAATCGCAGAACCTTTGGGAGGATAATAGTTTTTGGATGGCCGCAGGATAATATTTTTTCACTTCACTTTGGGAGGATAATATTCTTGACTTGAGAAATCAGTAGGATTATTAGGTGAAGTGTACTTTGTATTTTTTAGAAGGGTCAAACCACTAATTAAATATATGTAATTAGCTATATAATGAATATTTAGCAAAGGTTGGGGTGCCAGCCCTCCCACCCTCCCTCCGCCCTAGGTGAGATAAACCGAGCGCGGATTGGCTACCGTCGCTCATTCTTCCCCGGCTCCCTCGGCGCTTCGAGCCCCGCTCACGCAGCGCTGAGGTTGAGCCTTTTAATTTTCGCCGCCGACGTGGGTCCCACTGCCGATCGCAAGATACACCGAGAGGTTGACAATGGACTCCGCACGCCGTGGCCACGCTGGGCAAAGGCGTGAGTTATGCCGCTGGGCCCCGTGTGTCGCGCCGCGCGGCCGCGGTCAACGACAAGGGCCCGCATGTCGAGTTTAATATTTTCTGGATTTATTCAAAACCGAAGATATTCAAATGTGTATAACTTATTCATTTTAGCTCCAAATTTAGTGAAATCAATTTCTAAATTCATCTAAAATCAAGGGCTACCTAATGAAACCAGAACCAACACTCTTGAAGCCTGTTCAAATTTTTATTGTGTTATTTGATTGTTGTGATGATTTTTATCTAAATTTTCGCGCTTATAAAACGTAGCTTTCGAGACTCAAGAGGAGGAAGCTGCAGCTGCTGTAGAATCCAACGTTCAAAACCCAGACCTCAGCAACCAATGCAAGTCAATGCTTTGATCATTTTGATCCTATGTTTTCAACAAATTAATTTGGTTTAAGTATTACAAATTGCATGCTTATATTTATGTTGCAATACATGTTATTTCAGATTTTAGATATATGCCCATGTTCTCTTGGTTTAGTATATGTCCTTTGCAATGCTTTTGGCTATGTGATCCTTGTCACCTTAGTAAAAGTAATAATACTACAAACTCCTTTGAAACTAAGTCTATAATTATAAATGCATGCTTAGAGTTGTTTAGATAAACAAGGGTGTAAGAGCACCCTAGCATATCTTGCAAACTAAAGAAAGCAGTATTGGGCAGTCATTGTGATGATGACTAGTTTATGTTGGTATAAGTGTATTTTCATCCGAAAGAACCTGACATGCTTAATTATCTGGGCGGATGGTTGAGGGCATGGGTGTTGAATGGTGCCGTGATAGCACAGATTTGTGATAAAGTGGTGCCGTGATAGCACAAGGGGATTGTGGTAGAACCGCCCAGATAACCATTAAGGACTGAATCTTGTGATGACCTCCCACGGTACAACATGTGCAACCACATGCTGGCAAAGTGTAGGCAGGGCCAACTAATTTGCATTGACTTAGTATGAGTTGCGTCGGTGTGAACACGGGCGGGTAGAGGATGGCCACATCCTCCGACGTGATGGCGCAAGAGGGGGCTTCTGGAAGGGTGGTCGTACCCGGAGGAAGTGGAAACCTTAGCGGTCGTAACTCTGCTAGGAAAATGCAATGTAAAGGCCCTGTGACAGTCTACTCGACCACATGGCTAAGGAATCATGTGGGGCAATGAGCAGATCTATCTCATGTGGGTAAAGTGTACACACTCTGCAGAGTCAAAACTATTCGAATAGCCGTGCCCACGGTCAAGGGCGGACATGGGAACTTAACTAGATATAGTTCTGTTTCAAAAACTTTGGGGTGGAAATGGAAAAATGGAGGGCAGAGAAAGACCCTTATTTGAGTTGTCCTGGGTGTCGTCCCAGTGGTAATGTAAGCGACTATACGCTGAAGGCATGGTATGAGGAGCAGAGATCATGTAATGGTGGATGGTCTCTGTTTCGATAAAGATAAATGTATATGTCATGGAGTATCATGTTTAAAAATTTCAACTGGCTAGGTCCTAGGGAATTTTAAGTATCATAGTTCAAAAAGCATATTTCCGCAAACAAAACAACCTGAGCCTTTCCTTGTTAAAAGCCTTGCATACTACCTACTGCATTCTGTGTGTTGACTCGCTGAGCACGGTGGTTAGTCTGCTCACTCTCGCAATACCAAAAATCCAGATTCGGGAGCTCAAGATCCGTATGCCTTGAGGAAGCACCTACAGATGGAGAAGACCGCGCCGGGAATTAGGGCGAATAATCCGCGCTTAGAACCTTAGGCATCTAGACTAAGGTGTGGCTTCATCCAGATATTACTAGAGCCCTAGTAATATTTGTATGACCACTTTTGCCCTCAGTCTTTGCTTGTGGTTTATAGGCCTACTTTGTATCTCTTCCGCTGTTAGACTTTTGTAATGTAAATATTTGGCCTGCTCGGCCCTATTGTAACAACTGCACTTTGTGAAGGCCTAACTTCACTTTTGCAATGTAATATTATTATGGCTTGTTGTGAATTCCGCGTGTATGAAATGATTCGGCAATGTATCTGTGTGCATTATCTACTGATCCAGGGAATAATGCAGTAAGGCACAGCAGATTCTGGATTGCAAAATCCGGGTCTGACAACAATCTTCCATGCCACAACTTTGAAGCACCTTCCTTGCATATGCTTTTTGACAAAGTGTGATCTTTCCTTGCTTTTGATTGACTTCAATACCAAGGTAGTAACTCAAGTAGCCCAAATCACTCATCTTGAAGCCTTCATGCATCTGTTTCTTGAAAACACTTATTTCAGCCTCACTACTTCCTGTAATGACTAAATCATCCACATAAACACCGACCAACAGCAAATTCCCATCTTTCTTCCTTTAATTCCCATCTTTCTTCCTTTTGTATACTCCATGCTCCAAAGGACTTCTCTCAAAACCGAAATTCACTAAGGTTTTATCCAGTTTTGAATTTCAAGCTCTTGGTGCTTGTTTTAGGCCATACAAGGCTTTTTTGCAATGTCAAGACCTTGTGTTCCTTGCCTTTCTCAACAAAACCTGGTGGTTGGCTTACATAGACTTTCTCCTCTAAGTCTCCGTTTAAGAAAGCCGACTTCACATTCATATGATGAAGTCGCCATCCTTCTTGAGCCGCCAATGCGATGAGTAACCTCACCGTCTCCATTCTTGCGACAGGTGCGAATACTTCTTCGAAATCTATTCCCTACCGCTGCACATATCCTTTGGCCACTAGACGAGCTTTGTGTTTCACCACCTTGCCTTGTCAGTCTTTCTTGACTTTGAAAACCCATTTGAGGCCGATTACTTGATGGTTTGCCAGAAGATCTACAAGACTCCATGTCTTATTGTCTTGTATACACTTCATCTCCTCCTGCATAGCACACCTCTAGCTCTCCTTTGTTTCAGCTTCTTGGAAATTTCTTTCTTCAGCACCTAGAAAACATAACCCCGAGTATTCAATTTGTACGGGTTCTGTCGCCTCATAAGCTCCTGTAGAGTCCTCATCCAAAGTGGAGCTCTTTCAGATGAATCCGGACTGCTCTCCAACTGGGAAGCTTCTTCTGAAGAATCTCCGCTTCGTAACTCGGAAGGCGGTCTGACCGGTGTAGCAATACCGGTTTGACCGTCCGAATGCGGTCTAACCGGTGTAGTAGTGCCGGTCTGACCAGTGGGGTCTGTATCTGATTCTTCTGTGATCGCCGTCGAGTCCTGGTCAAACGAGACATGGAATACTTCACTTGTAGAGACTTCACCGTCTGCATCTGCAAGATCCCGCCTCGCACTCGTTCTTCTTCGAATACAACATCTCTTGTGATGCATACTCTCCCCGTGGATGGATCAAACATCCGGTAGGCTTTTGAGCCAACTGCATAACCGATGAATACCATCTGTGTACTGTTGTAGGACCGAAATGACGACAGAGGGGGGGTGAATGTCGTTCTCTTTAAAATCGCCCCCGAGAATTCGTACACTGCAGAACGAGGCAACTCACAGAAAATTAATTCTGCTAAAACTAGAACGCATGCGATACTAAAAAATTCAGCATAAATCAGAGAGTAATCAGTAAAAATTTCAGCTGAAAATAATACTGTTTGAGCTGCATACAAAATGGTCAAAGATCAGCAAAAAAGTAAAAAGAAATGAACAAACTGCATGCTGAACTTGGAAACTGACTGCGGACCGTGGCTGTTTGCTGGCCGAAAAATTCAGGCACTAGACAGAGAACTGAAACTGCACAGTGAATGCTTACACTGCTGCCAATACCATATTTGCAGCCAAAACTGAGGACAAGATGCTGCTGCCGTAAACCAAGGGAGTACAGTAAGTACTGCTGTTTTGATGAACCAACTTGTGGCTGCACCAAGAACAGGTAAAGTAGACACCGTATGACCGAAGAAATGGAATGGCCGAAACGTTCTAACAAGGTTCACAGCCTGTAGACTATTCGGACTGAAAATAGAACCGACTGAAAACTATGAAACCAAAAGAAAATAAGCAGAGATTGACTGCAGAGAAGAAACACTAAATAAACTGCCGAGAGCTTGTCATCAGTCTTGAGCAAAAGCTGTCTACAAGATCAACCGAAAGCACAGTAGCAGAAAACCTTCAGACTTCTTCACTGGATTTGGATGAAAAGAAAAAGGAAGTTTATCCTTTACCCAAAAGCATTCCAAAGCTACTTTAACAGAGAAGACAGAGTTGAACAAATTTTCTTGCTAGAAAGACAAGAAAGGTGAAACCAAAAGAAAAGAACCAAGCTTGTGATTCTTAACTCTTTTGATCCTAAGGTTTTAATCATATCTGGAGTTCTTCCTCTGATCAACAAGAAGCCCAAAAAAAATCTCTTCGCCAAGGAATCAAGCAAATCAACTACAGAAGCTATCTCACGAAAAGTCTCAAACTCAGAGGAACACCAAAGAATTTCCAATTCCTACTGTCCCATACGCAGTTGAGAAAAACAAGAATACAACAAAACCAGTAGAGACACAACACATAAGGATTGTTCTTTGTTCCAACAGCTTCACATCAACTCTCTAACAACCCATATGCATGGACATTAGAACAAGAGGAGTGATTGCAAGTCACTCAATACATCCTCTCCCTCTCAATCCTCAAGAACACCAAGAGCCTCACATGCTTCTTAGGAGGAACACAACTCACACAAAGGGATGAATGAGCTCTCAAGTGTCCTAAGGGGTATGCAGCCCTCACCTCTATTTATAGTTTTGGCTAACGGGTCTCCAACCCGTTACGCCGCTAAACCCTAACGGAGCCGTCTTCCGCTTGTGCAGCCTTGCGAAATTCCGTTCCGCCCCTCCCGCACCTTCCGGAAGCTTCGCGCTCCTTGCCTCGCCGCCTCGCAACCACCTCGAGTCCACGCCGTCTTCGACACATTCCGACCGTTCGACCTCAGCGCCACCTGCGCCTAGTCCGGTCCACCGTGTCTCGCCACGACTCCGCCTCGACGTCCTGCAGTCACACAGACAAGAAACACGTCAAATAGCACCACTCGATATATGAAAGCGTAAATAGAGAACAAACCTGTCGTGTCATCAGAATATGCGACCTAAACTCATACGACTAGGTTCGACCAAGTCCGACCGAGCTCGTTACGCCACGTAACGTCAGGGTTCGAACAAACTGACTCAAACTCGACTTTTGTAAACCGATGTCAATTTCTCATCACTAACATGGGATGACCTCACATGGTCTCTCAATCTCCCCTTGATGAGTATATTGACAAACACCAAAAAGCACAAAGTTGAGTTTGAAGAGTCTAACATGGTCCATAAGAAAAGAATGAAGCTAATGACCATGTCGACGTAGGAGCAAAAGAAAGAACAAGTTTTCCTCAAAGCTCCCAAAGTGGCTTTTTCTACCACTATTCTCCCCCTTTTGGCAATAAATACATCAAGAATGCAAGAAGGAGAAAAAATGTCATGATGATGGATGAAATGGCTGGTTTGATCATTTTTAAGTATGTAGAGCCATGAGAATTATCCAAAATGACCATAATGTATTACATCAAGCCATAACATACAAGTGTGCTACAAAGATCATGACTAAGTATGTAAAGTGAAGCTAAGCAACATAAGGTATAATCTGAATTTTAATTGAAGTGTTTAGCAAGTCAAGTCAAATATGATTTTAGTCTAGCTAAAGGTATCCACAAATGATGCAGGCCATGTCAATAAGCTAAATAGAACCGAGAAGCTAGTGTTGAGTCAACTAGAGTGCTATTTGTTCAAGAATGATACAATTGTTGAAGTACATTGAACTTTTTAGCAATTGAGCACAATTGACAAACTTTGACTTTAGAAATCATATGATTGTTTCCAACCATTTTTTTTGTTTAGTCATGTGCTAGACCTCAAGCCTTATGCGACCACTTCAAGCAATGAGCTTAAGAAGATGATCTTGATCATCCAAATCTCCCCTGAGTTCATGCCTTATGCAATGGCAAGCCGTCTCATGAGAAGGAATTGGTGAGATCAGTTTTTTCGCACAAAAGAGATCTTTTTACTTTTAATATATTGTACTAACTTATGTGTCATCAAGAAACTAATATAGCTCAATCTATTGCTCAACAATGATTCAAGACTCAACTCAGCCTATTTGACATGGCATGAACCATAAAAAGATAACACAAAGCTGACTAGTCTCAAATATGAACATGACATGAATTAGGTCAAATCTAGCATTTTAATTAACCTATCATGGCAAAGACTTGACTACACATATAAAGTCATGATCAAATTAGCAATGGAGCACAAATTATAGCAAGATGTAATATAATGAAAATATGTCATGAGTGGATAATAATCAAGGCTCCATTAAGTTATATTACAAAACAAATGAAGAAAATCCAGCTCCCCCTTAACTTGAGATGCAACTTTTAATTCAAGTTGAGTTATATCAATATTAAGATCTAGAAGTTCCCAAATGAACTCCTCCTGAATCAAAGCAATAAAAGAAAGAGCTGGCAAATAAATCAAGAAAGGCAGTCCTTAAAGCATAGATAAGATAGAGAATCCTAATGACTCAGACTAACTCTTATCTACCCCATATGACTCCAGGACAACAACTGTCGAGTAAAACACACACTAGAGAGCAAACACGCACTGCCACCCGAGGGTGGCCCAACCCTCGCTAGAACCTAGAAGAAGTGAGTGAGCTCAACCTAGTAAGATAAGAAACAGCTATCCTGAAAGCACAAGATAAGAGCAAGAAGTCTAAGCACTCAGCAAGAGACACACTCTAACCTATGCTAGAAGGACTACGCCCAATGCACCTGAAAATGCGATGCAACAGTAAGGATACAGAAGCATAAAGAATATGATAAAGCAGTAAAGCCCAAAGCTCCCCCTCACAACAGTCCGTAAGGACAAACCACCCCAAGCTCTCCCCGCAGAGCTGAAAACCTCGAGCTGTCCAGAGGCTTGGTGAAGATATCAGCCACCTGGTGGTCACTCTCCACGAATTGAAGCACAATATCACCCTTCTCTACATGGTCTCGAAGGAAGTGATATCGAATATCAATGTGCTTGGTCCGAGAATGCTGCACTGGGTTCTTAGCAATGCTAATCGCAGACGTGTTATCGCAAAAGAGCGGAACACGATCGATAGCTAACCCAAAGTCCCGCAGTCGAGACCATCCAAAGCACGACTACAAAGAATCGGTCGCAAAGAACGTACTCGGCCTCTGCGGTGGACTGTGCAACACCGGACTGCTTCCTCGAGGACCAGGAAACGAGAGAAGTGCCAATGAACTGGCAGGTGCCCGAAGTGCTCTTCCTATCTATCCTACAGCCAGCAAAGTCTACATCCGAAAAGGCTCTAAGGGATAGACAGGAGGAGGAAGAGTACCAGATACCATAGTCAATGGTAGCTCGAAGGTACCGAAAGATGCGCTTCACCGCCTGGCGGTGAGACACGAGAGGAGAAGCCTGAAACCGAGCACATAGACACACGAAAAAGTGTATGTCCGGTCTCGAGGCAGGGAGGTACAAGAGAGAGCCAATCATACTTCTGAACTCCTTTTGATCAACTGGCTCGCCGTCCTCATCTGGGTCAAGTGCGGCTGTAGAAGCCATCGGAGTCGACACCGGCTTTCCATCACTCATGTCGAAACATCTCAGGAGATCACAGGTGTACTTGCCTTGATGCAAGAAGGTACCCTCCCGAGTCTGCTTGATCTGGAAGCCAAGGAAGAAAGTCAACTCACCCATCATGCTCATCTCAAACTCGGTGCTCATGACGTCCGAGAACTGTGAAACAAGAGCATGAGAAGAGCCGCCAAAGATAATGTCATCGACATAAATTTGGGCGAGCAGAAGGTCATTGCTAAGCCGGCGAATGAACAAGGTCTTGTCAACTTTACCCATCTCGAAATCATGTCTCAATAGATAGGACTTAAGCCTCTCATACCAAGCTCTAGGAGACTGCTCTGAAGAACCTGAGATATTGGGCCTAGTCCCCGGACTGGCCTCATCGAAAGTCACCTCACGTGTTTCTACCATTTTACTAGACTCAGCCTGCACCCTATAGGCCCGCCAAGAAGTCGAGTAGCCTAGAAAGAGTCCATCACAAGAACGTGACTCGAACTTATCTAGATTCCCGGACTTCAGAATAAAGCACTTGCAACCAAACACACGAAAATGAGAAACACTGGGTTTACGCCCATATCTCAACTCGTAAGAGGTGCGGTGCAAGTGTGCCCTGAGAAAAACTCTGTTTGAAACATGGCACGCGGTAGCTATAGCCTCAGCCCAAAACTTCCGTGGTGTAGAGTATTCATCGAGCATCGTCCTGGCCATCTCGACCAAGGTACGGTTCTTCCTCTCCACGACGCCATTCTGCTGTGGGACGTGCGGAGAAGAGAACTGGTGCTCTACACCTGTCTCACCACAGAACCTCTCGAAGTAGGAATTCTTGAACTCCGTGCCATTGTCACTGCGGATCGCTCGTAAGGCACCTGGAAGCTCAACAGAAAATGAAAATGTCTCATCCTTCGAGGCCAAGAAAAATACCCAAGAATACCTCGAGAAGTCATCGACCACGACAAGGACATACCACTTCCCACCTGCAGACTGCACTCGAGCTGGTCCAACTGTGTCCATATGGAGCAGCTGTCCTGGTGCATCGGTCATAGTAACTGTGACCGGAGGATGAGAAGCGGCAACCATCTTGCCGTGCCGGCATGGAGCGCAAACAAGATCTTTGACCATCTTGAGTTTCGGCAAACCATGAATGAGATCGTGGCTGCTAACTCGGGTCAAATGGTCAAATCCAATATGACCAAGTCTCCTATGCCAGAAGGAAAGATCACGGGATTCAGAAGCAACCAAACACCGGAGAGGATCACCAGAAGACTCAGAAAAATCAGCACGAAAGATCCTCCCAAAACGAGAAATCCCGCAAACCAGACTACCCGAAGAATCAAGAATTTTGCAATTGTTTTTCTTAAAACTCACCTCAAAGTCGTCATCGGTAAGCTGAGAAACGGAAAGCAAATTATACTGCAGCTTACTAACCAAGGCAACATCTCTCAAAATAAATGAATCATTAATGTGCACTGTACCTTTGGCGATGACGCGCCCAGATGAAGCGTCTCCGAAGGTGATCGTCTCATCACCTGGAGCACGGGCAAGGGAAGAAAACCAACAGGGGTCTCCGGTCATGTGTCGAGAACATCCGGAGTCTACAAGCCAAACCTTTCCCTTCCCTGCCCGGCGAACTTGAGTCAAACAGAGAGTAAAGTCTCAGTACTGGGATAAATCAAGAGTGATTTTGGCACCCAATACTGAGTAACACGTCGAGCAGATGAAGTAGTCAAGCACGACTGACCTCTATCTACCCTACGCTCTCCGTCGCTCAAAGAAGCAGAAGGTCTGTGTGCAGACCTGAAGCTGTTGCTGGGTCCGATCGCTACTAAAAGCGAGTCGGTGCACCCAACAAGGTTGATCACGCCGGGTAGGCATCTCGATGGGAAAACAAGATCTACCCTCGTGACGGCGAAGTCACGACCGTAGGGAGCACGAGGACGAAAACGAAGACTCGGAAAACCAAGTCCTCGGTGCTGCCCAAAACTACCAACAGTAGCAAACCTAGACCTCGTGTTGGTCTTAGGTGCACTCAAGGTCTGGGGCTGACCCTGAATACGCCTAAGAGACTCAACACGGTCTCTTCGCGCGATCTTGGCGCGCTTGAAGCAATGGTCAAACAAATGCCCATCCTTCTGACAGAAGGTGCAATGATACTTCGCCTTCTGAGGGGCCGAAGCTGCAGGTGAAATCACCTTGCTGTCAGAAATCCCTTGGACAAAGCCCGCTGATTTAAATTGAACTTTATTGTTCTTGGCTTGACCTCAATCACACCCGCGGCCACGGTCCGAGCACGACGGTGGATGTTTCCTCACATCCTCACGGAGATCATATCCTAGACCCTGTTTGAACTTGCAAATCTTTGATTGGTCTAGAATAAGATTGAGATTCTTCTTGCCTCCTATAAATTTCTCGAGAGTGTTCATAAGGTACTGACACTCCCGAAAGAGAGAGGTGCAAGAAGAGCAAGGAGAAGAAGAAGAGACAGCAGGAGGAGAGGAAGGAGAAGAACCAATACCAGAAGAGCGAATAGTACGTGCATATTTCTCCTTATGCACGGCCACCTCAACCTTGAGAGCTTCGCAGGACACACAGGGGGCAGTCTTAATCCTAGCCATTTGGTCTTCGTAACTCTTCCTAAACGTCTCTACCATGTCCTTATCCTTTTCCAACACTTCAGCACAGAAAGCACAAGAAGGATGTGATTTTTCTAGAAGGTCCTTAGTTAGCTTCACACATTTTTCATCCAAAGCAATCAAGTTAGATTTTAGTTTATCACGCTTTTGCATGGTGAGCTAACGAGGTCCTTAGAAGCATCTTGAGCCATTTTCTTATTGTAGTCAATCATTTCTTGAAACTGTTTTGAGACGATTCAAGTTCGCAGTTAACTTAGGACAATTTACACATGAAGCAATAGGCTCAAGTAGAAAAGTTTGTAACTCAGCAATTTTATGATCTGCCCATTTTAGATTCATCTTTCAGTTATTACAACTTTCACACGTCTCGGGCAGATCGAGAAGCAATGTATAAAGACCTCTAAAAGCATTATCCTTATCCTCACATGAGGTGCAAGAAATAGTCTCAACAGTAGAAGATGAAACAGGAACTACCCTACTCATCTCAAGCTCAGCAAGAAGACTAATGTTCTCCACCTTAATCAAATCAAGCTCGTAAGACAGACTAGCATGAGAGGTCCTTAATTTCTCCATATCATCAATCAAGGCACAGCATGTATCACAGTCATCACGGGAGGGAGCAGATGTAAGCGAAACAAGCTCCCGTGATAGTCTAGCTACTTCCTTCTCCAACTCAGCACATCTAGCCCTAGACTTGGCATGAAATCTACCTAGCTTAAGGAAAGCATCATTAAGCTGGTCATAAGTAGGGCTCACCTCGTCGGAGTCGGAGTACAGCTCGCTGTCGCTCAGTTCGCCCTCGAGGGCCATGAAGCACATGCCGGAGAAGTCATCGCCGCCTTTGGGGTCTTGGTCACCCGTCCCGTCGTCGTCGCTCCATCCCTCCACCTCGCTGAGGTCGAGGTCGTCGAAAGCGGTGAGGACGCGGTGGAAGAGCTTCTTCGCCTTCCCAAAGTTGCGAACTTCTTCTTGCCTTGGACCGGTGCTGAGGGCTTCGAGTTGCGGTTCTTGTCGGTGTAGTCATTCTTGCCCGAACCGCCGAAGTCGCCTTTACCCTTCCCAAGCTTGGGACAGTTTGCTCGGATGTGGTTGGGGCCACCACACTCGAAACAAATCACGGGTCCTCCTCTTTTTCCATCCCTCCTCCTCTTGTAAGCATGAGAAAATCTTCGCGCTAGGAGGGCTAGCTGTTCATCCGCAAGTGTTCTAACCGATCATCGCTATGTCACGAGGGCGCGAGGAGAATCCACACAAAGGCTCAGCAGAAGAAGATCCAGAAGCGGGATCGGTGACTAATGCCATTGACTGTACTTCGACCGACGAGAGACTATGTCAATCTCATGAGTCTTGAGGCGCGAGTAAAGCGCGTCAAGAGTCAGGGTCGAGAGGTCCGTGGTGTCCTTGATGGTAGTCACCTTCATCTCCCAAACCCGAAGATCGAGTGCAGAAAGGATTTGTCGAGCGTTATCCGAGTCGGAGTATGTGAGACCGACGGCTCGGAGGTTGCTCAAAATCTTGTGAAAACGCGAGAAGCACTCATCAAGGGACTCACCAGCAAGCATCTCGAATTTACTGTATTCACGCTTGAATTGGTCCTGTCGAACCGTCTTGATCTGGGTGGTGCCCTCATGGTATGCATTGAGGGTCACCCAGATGTCGTAGGCGGACGACAGGTGAGAGATGCGATCGAACTCGCTTCTGCTCAAACCCTGAATGATGATGTTCCTTGCCTTTGCATTCGCCTCAACATCAGCCATATTCCCGGCATTGATGTTCTCATCGGCAGGAACAACAAACTGAATCTTCACCTTCCGCCAGATGGCATACCCCTGAGCCTGGATGTAAGTTTCCATTCGGCTTTTCCAGAAGGGGTAATCCAGGCCATCGAAGATGGGCGGCTTGGTGGAATACTTGTCTGTCGCCATGGCTTGCAGACCGGTTAAGATCTATAAACAAGAGCTAACCGGCTCTGATACCAATTGTAGGACCGAAATGACGACAGAGAGGGGTAAATGTCGTTCTCTTTAAAATCGCCCGAGAATTGCACCTTTGCAGAATCGAGGCAACTCACAGAAAATTAATTCTGCTAAAACTAGAACGCATGCGATACTAAAACATTCAGCATAAATCAGAGAGTAATCAGTAAAAATTTCACCTGAAAATAATACTGTTTGAGCTGCATGCAAAATGGTCAAAGATCAGCAAAAAAGTAAAAAGAAATGAACAAACTGCATGCTGAACTTGGAAACTGACTGCGGACCGTGGCTGTTTGCTGGCCGAAAAATTCAGGCACTAGACAGAGAACTGAAACTGCACAGTGAATGCTTACACTGCTGCCAATACCATATTTGCAGCCAAAACTGAGGACAAGATGCTGCTGCCGTAAACCAAGGGAGTACAGTAAGTACTGCTGTTTTGATGAACCAACTTGTGGCTGCACCAAGAACAGGTAAAGTAGACACCGTATGACCGAAGAAATGGAATGGCCGAAACGTTCTAACAAGGTTCACAGCCTGTAGACTATTCGGACTGAAAATAGAACCGACTGAAAACTATGAAACCAAAAGAAAATAAGCAGAGATTGACTGCAGAGAAGAAACACTAAATAAACTGCCGAGAGCTTGTCATCAGTCTTGAGCAAAAGCTGTCTACAAGATCAACCGAAAGCACAGTAGCAGAAAACCTTCAGACTTCTTCACTGGATTTGGATGAAAAGAAAAAGGAAGTTTATCCTTTACCCAAAAGCATTCCAAAGCTACTTTAACAGAGAAGACAGAGTTGAACAAATTTTCTTGCTAGAAAGACAAGAAAGGTGAAACCAAAAGAAAAGAACCGAAGCTTGTGATTCTTAACTCTTTTGATCCTAAGGTTTTAATCATATCTGGAGTTCTTCCTCTGATCAACAAGAAGCCCAAAAAAAATCTCTTCGCCAAGGAATCAAGCAAATCAACTACAGAAGCTATCTCACGAAAAGTCTCAAACTCAGAGGAACACCAAAGAATTTCCAATTCCTACTGTCCCATACGCAGTTGAGAAAAACAAGAATACAACAAAACCAGTAGAGACACAACACATACAGGATTGTTCTTTGTTCCAACAGCTTCACATCAACTCTCTAACAACCCATATGCATGGACATTAGAACAAGAGGAGTGATTGCAAGTCACTCAATACATCCTCTCCCTCTCAATCCTTAAGAACACCAAGAGCCTCACATGCTTCTTGGGAGGAACACAACTCACACAAAGGGATGAATGAGCTCTCAAGTGTCCTAAGGGGTATGCAGCCCCTCACCTCTATTTATAGCCCTTGGCTAACGGGTCTCCAACCCGTTACGCCGGCTAAACCCTAACGGAGCCGTCTTCCGCTTGTGCAGCCTTGCGAAATTCCCGTTTCGCCCCTCCTGCACCTTCCGGGAAGCTTCCGCGCTCCTTGCCTCGCACGCCTCGCAACCACCTCGAGTCCACGCCGTCTTCGACACATCCCGACCGTTCTGACCTCAGCGCCACCTGCGCCTAGTCCGGTCCACCGTGTCTCGCCACGACTCCGCCTCGACGTCATGCAGTCACACAGACAAGAAACACGTCAAATAGCACCGCTCGATACATGAAAGCGTAAATAGAGAACAAACCTGTCGTGTCATCAGAATATGCGACCTAAACTCATACGACTAGGTTCGACCAAGTCCGACCAAGCCCGTTACGCCACGTAACGTCAGGGTTCGAACAAACTGACTCAAACTCGACTTTTGTAAACCGATGTCAATTTCTCATCACTAACATGGGATGACCCTCACATGGTCTCTCAACTGTGGTCTGCTAGCTTGTTTTGATATCCTCCTACCTTCTTCACATGAGCCACACAACCGAACACACGCAAGTGGTGGACTGCTAGCTTCCGATTGTACCAAGCTTCATATGGAGTTCTTCCCACCACGCTTTTTGTAGGCGATCGGTTTAGAATGTATACCGCTGCAGTCACGGCTTCTTCCCAAAATTTGCCGGGCATACTTATACTCTTCAGCATGCTTCGAGCCATAGCCACCACGGTCTGATTTCTTCGCTCCACAATTCTGTTTTGTTGCGGAGAATAGGGTGCTGTCAGGAACTTTTTGATGCCATGTTTTTCACAAAAGAGATTGAATTCATCCGAGTTGAATTCACCTCCCCGATCGGTGCGGAAAGCCTTCAGTTTCTTCTCTACTTCATTCTCGGTCGCTACTTTGAACTTCTTAAATGTTGATAGCGCTTCGTCTTTTATTTTCAGCAGAGCAATCCACATGAACCTGCTGAAATCATCAACAATTAGGAGGAAAAACTTGTTTCCAGCAGGTGTTGGAGGTGTGATCGGTCCACAAATGTTGCCATGAACTAGCTCCAACACTTGAGCGGCTCTGAAACTTGAAGTTTGTGGAAACAGGGTCCATTTTTTGCTTCCCAACCAGACATCTGTCACAAACTTGCTCAACATGGTTCACAATTGGGAGACCTTCCACCATTCCTCCTCGGGCTAATTGCTGTAGCGCTTGGAAGTTCAAGTGTCCGAACCGACCGTGCCATCTCCAGTCATCATCTCCTAGATGAGCCAAAGGACACACCGGTTGAGCATGATCCAAGTTGAGTGCATACAACCTATTTTGAGCTCTTTTGACGCGGATCAGCAGCTGCTTTTGACGATCGAAGACCTTCAAATATCCTTCTTCAATTACCACTTTGCAGCCTCGTTCTTCCAGCTACCCCAAGCTAATCACGTTGCTTGTCAGCGCCGGGATGTAATAGACATCCGTGAGTACTCGATGTTCTCCAGTGCGCCCTTTGATTAGAACGGAACCTTGGCCTTCAATCCTGACAGCCGATCCGTTGCCAAACTTCACCGAGCCTCGAACTGATGTGTCAATTTCTGAAAACTGACTTCTGTTGCCACTCATGTGATTGCTAGCCCCTGAATCCAGGTACCAGACACCTGAAACATCTTCCTCGTTCACTCCGAGATGAAGTTGTACCTTGTCTTCGACTAGCGTCACTTCTTCGGTGTAGTCTTCTTCTTTCTCTTCCATTAGTTCGCAGGCTTCAAGCATCAGCAGAACTGGAGATTCATCGGTCTTCTCGGTTGCATTTGCTCTTCCCTTCTTGGGCTTTCTGCACTTAGATGCAAAGTGCCCAAATTCCGAGCAATTGTAGCATTTTATCTTCGTCTTGTCAAACTTCCAGTGCGGCTTCTTTTCAGTTTCAGATTCATGCCATTTTTCTTTCCCACGACCGCAACCTCGGCCGTCGCTGCGTCCTCCGCCTCTCTTTGCATTGCTGCTGCGATAGTCATTGTGCTTCTTCTCTTTTGTTGCCAATGTGTCCCACTGGGCTCGAGATAGCAGCAACTGCTCCCCTTCCTCCTTGCCTTGCGTCGCCCCTTCTGACTTTCTTTGAAAACTCGTAGACGGCCAACTGCCTCGGTCAGCGTCATCTTCGTCATGTCTCCGAATTGCTCAATCGTGCTTATGATATGGAGGAACTTGTCGGGACAACACTGAACAACCTCTCGATGACTGTTGAATCTGGCAACTCAACACCTAGAGTCCGAATTTCGCCAGCCAGACTTGTGAGCTTCTAAGAAAACTCACCGACGCCTTCGGTCTCTCCCATGATCATTCGATCGAATTGCCTCTTCAGCACCTGTGCTCTTGCTTTCTTGACACGATCCTCTCCAATGCGCATATCCTTGATTGCTTCCCACGTTTCCTTCACAGTTTCCTTTTCTGCGATGGTCATCAAGACCTCGTCGGAGATAGCTTGAGATATGGCGGCCAGAGCGCCCTGGTCTTTCTCCTCTTCAACCAGTGCATCTCCTTCAATTGCCGTCCATACTCCCAGAGATCGCATGACGATTTTTATCTTCATAGCCCACAGGCCGTAGTTCGTGTCGGTCAGCATGGGGTATTGGATTGGGACCAATCCCCCTCTTGTCGGTGCTCGTGGTGGTGGAGGCAGCAGTTTCTGTTCTCCGAAGCCATCCCTGGCCGCACCCTTCTTCTCTGCAACCTTGCCGTCCATCGTCTCCAAGCTTTGATACCACATGTCAGCAAAATCACAGGGTTGCGATCGAATCGGCGGACGGAAGCTAGAACTTGTCAGGTCCTTCAATCAGAGAAGACAAGAGACAATTTGGTGGTGCGAATCACACTGCACCTTTTCGGATTTCTCTTCATTATATAGGCTCTCAAAAGTATTACAAAAGATCTACTCCTTTTCTTACACGGAATCAAACCAGAATCGAAGAATTAAAACGGAAAAACAGTCCGAGGCGGAAACAAGGATTCAGACCGGTACTACCGCAAAGCTTTCGCCGGAACTACCATTCCTCGGAACTGCCGGACTACATAGCCGGTACTTCCGTAATCCAGAACTACCGGACCACTCAGCCGGAACTACCAAACTAACCAGTTTAGTTTAAACATTCATCTCCCTAAACTGGTTATTCTTTCTCCACAGCCTGCATGCCGATCTCTTTTCTCATCTCAAGAAATTTGATCTTGCACAACGGTTTTGTCAGCATATCTACGAGCTGATTGCTTGTGTTTATGTATTTGACATTGATATTCCCTTCACTGACAACACCCGCGTCGCCAAGGTTCGGCTGCATCAGCAGGCCAAGGTCGGATCATCCAGTACGCCGATCTCTCCGGCACCGCCATCCAATAAACCTCCACGAATCTCGTCGTGCTGAGTGCTACTGCTCCCATGACCCCGTCCCCGACAAGCGTGACAATGGACGCCGTGCGCGCAAACCTCGGCGGCAGCAAGTTCAAAGAAACTTATGTGCTATATATCTGAAACGTTAGATGCACTCACCTATGAGAGTGAATACGAGGAGTGGTGATTGTCGGCGATGACTCCGGCGAATACGAAAGCCTCGCCGGAATGAAGCTGAGAATGCAGGCCTGCAGAACAGAGAAAGCGCGAAGGTGGGGCGCATATGCTTATTTGACAGAAAACAGAAAACACTAGTTAATCAAACCTTTAAAACACTAGATAATCAAACAGAAAACACTAGTTAATCAAACCTTTACATAGACGGAAAACGACGTTTTGGGCACGAATGCTTACACTAGTTAATCAAACTAATGCTCAACCTTTACATAAACAGAAAACGACGTTTTGAGGCATGATAGCTTACACTAGGTAACCAAACTTGACATAAACGTTTTGTGGGCTGTCAATTTGATATGGGCTTAGTTTTCTTCGTGGGTTTGTGTAGAACGGGTAGTGTAGGTAGAGTTTACAGGCCAACATTTCATCGACGCTGGGGAAAAACAATGTTTTTTGGACCCAACTCGGCAACCGGCAAAGCAGAGTAATGAAGGTTTCTCCGGCGACCACCTTGATCGGACGAACACGCAAGATTTTGCTTTCGGTTTCTTTTGAGTTTAAACGAGAGAGGTTACGAGGTACAACAGTATATCATCAAGCCTGACATGAACTGAGCATCAACATAGTACATGACAGAATTGAAAGCGCTCTGCAAGTGAGGCTAACTCGGGCAGCACAGGCCGCCGTGTGGGATGAAAACTGCTGTGCAACGAGCCTCGCACTACGAGTAGTAAATGGCTCGGTCGGATGATGCACGTGTACTCCCGCGCTGGAGGCACTCTTTAGAGGAGTTCCGATGGTGCACCGGGGAAGTAGGAGACGCTGGTTGGGGGCAGGACGGCAGCCGGCGAACATGGTGGTGCTCATGCCGGCGAGCGGAAAAGGGACTAATTGCTAAACATCGCCCATGCGCAGCAGAAAAAAAGTGTGAAGTTTAGTTGCACTCACCTAGGAGAGTGAATACGAGGAGTGGTGGTGGTCGGCGATGACTCCGGCGAATACAAAAGCCTCGCCGTCGCCGGACTGAAGCAACGTCGCCACGTTTTTGGGAGTGAAGAGGAGAATGCACGTCTGGCGATCAGAGGATCCCAATTCCTTTTTTCAGTCTGTTTATTAGCTCGTCTGGCGGGTTAAGCAGGTGCTTCTATTTTCCCCATTTTTTTGAGGGCGGATAGGGACGGGAACATGGCGCTTGGTGTGGTCAGAGGAACCACCTGAAAAATGTTTCGTTTGTGTGGACTGACGGGGGTGTTGGGTGCGTGGTGTGGTGAACTGTTTATTAGCTCGTCTGGCGGGTTAAGCTTTGGTGCTTGGTGTGGTCAGACTTCAGAGGAACCACCTGAAAAATCTTTCCGTTGTTCTATTCGGTTGTATATAGGAAGTTGTTGGGCACCACCTGAAAAATGAACTGTTTATTAGCTCGTCTGGCGGGTTAAGCTTTTGTGCTTTGGTGTGGTCAGAGGAACCACCTGAAAAATGTTTCGTTAGTGTGGACTGGCGGGGTGTTGGGCGCGTGGTGTGGTGATAGGCACTGTTTCGTTCTTCCGTTGTTCTATTGATACTCTACTGGACACGATTGGGGCTGTCAATTTGATATGGGCTTAGTGTTCTTCGCGGGTTTGTGTATAACGGGTCAGATTTTGTTTGCGGGCTGAAAATTTTGAAATGGGCTGAGTGCTCTTCGCAGATTTGTGTTCGGTTTGCACTGCCATTGAGAGTTTTTGATTTTCTGTGCTCCGGACCTTATCACCTATGTTGTAAAAAACAAAAGTAAACAGGGTGATTCAAGATTTGGAGTAGGCCTGACAGCTGTACAAAAAATTGATATGGCAACAAATGCATCATTATTTTTATATAAGATAAAAACATTTTTTTACATAACTTCGTGTAAAACAGTGTAAAACTTCGTTGCGCTTTGTATAGTATGCAGCTATTGTTTTCTTATCAAACTAATACATTTGGATATGACATACAGCGCTTTGTGTCCCCTGCTACCAGTGACAGCCCAAATAACTTTGGGATAGCTGATGTAAGAAACTTTATGTAATACCCATGAGAAAGAAAAGGGAAGGAAAGCGAAGAAAAGCGAAGAAATTGCCGTCAGAGCCCTAGAGGTTAATTTCGGGCAGGGTAGTCCGTTCACAGAGATACCTGACCGTCCAAGAGTCAGTCGGCACCTCTCACAATCATAGGGTCATCATCCGGCTTAAACAAACCTGTTTTGGGGTTCAAATGCTAGTGGCAATAGCCAACCATCACCAATTACCACTTTGCCCAAGTCCAAATGAAAACAGGGCAGTCAATCACAGCATGACTCATCTGGAAGCCACGGCAAAAGACAGCCAAGTAAAAGAGGCAAAGTCTCATTTGATTACCAACAAAATATCAACCGGCAACCATATAGAATAGTGAAGCTAGCACAGCACCCTCTAGAAAATACAACACATTGCTGTTAGATAGCACGACCACAAGAAAGAGAGGCATACCTAGCCCTTCTCCTCTTCCCCATCTCAAACCCAGGAACCCCACAGTTAAGCCTCGTCGGCCACCCTAAAAACCGAGGCAAGGCAAGCTGACCAGGAGCAAGGCGACGGCGACGGCAAGAGGCCAAACCACCGGCCACGAGACAGTCAACGTTAGGAGGTCACCACCAGGCGATACCCAAACAACCGAGAAAGCGACAGCCGCAATTAACTCCCAATTACTTTCCAAAGCAACTCGAACATCGACCGACAAAGGTAGCCCACAAATAACTCATAGCAATAGTATCAGTATTCTCAATAATAAACCTTGCATAGCTATAGACAGAAAGCCACCAGTGGTTTGCCACTGAGCACCACTAGGGCACCAGGGGATCAACACAGAGAGCACCAACCGGGGTAGAGGAAAAGAGTAGAGGGAGTAATTAGTACCGATGAGGTTTACTGTAGGCGAAGATAGGCAACGGTGCACTACCACCGGCGTAGCCACGCACCCAACCGCCACGGGCCGGGGTGTTACAGTTGGTATCAGAGCGGGCGTTAGGTCTGTGATACCTAATTTGGTAACCTAGGTAGTCTTAATGAAGAATTTGACTCAGGATTGGTTTTTAAATTAAGACTTGGCCTAGGTTAAGCAATTGCTAAAACTTGACACACATTGGTGCACAGTAGAATGAGATTTGGTATTTGCATTGCATATGTGTTTTCCCTAATTGTGATATTGATTTGTATTGCTAAAGTTGATGATTGCGAGCTGGTTGTGTGATTACTTCTCTGTTGTGAACAGAGATGCCAAAGGGTAGAGGCCAAGGTCGTGGTGTTTGTGGTTGCTGTGGTCGCAGGCGCGGTCCAGCAGTGCCACCACCTCTAGCTGAGGAGAGTATCGGTAATGTGGGTGTGGATGTTGTTTCGGCTATTCAACCAGTCACTGGTGTTATAGTAGATTCGGCAGCTGAGTTGCGAAATCTTCAAAGAGAGGTTCAAACGCTTCGTCAACAAGTACATGAGTGTCGCTATGTGTTAAAGAGAAGGAACTCTGAGGGTAGAGGCAGGTTTTCTCAACGACCCATTCCCAAGAGATTTCAGAGGGGCCAATGTTCTCCATCGTTGACTCAACCTTTTTACTCGAGGCCGTTTTCTTCTGCAATGCCTCGTTCTTCCCCAACGACCCCAACATATCCATATCGTCCTGTCCAAGGGCAAGGTATGATTTGTTTCAAGTGCGGTGGAGGGCATCGTGCTATCGAATTTTCTTGGATAGGAAAGTGTCGACATTGTAGTCGATCAGGCCACAAGCAGCTGGTTTGTCGTCAGAACCTCTCTAGTATCATTAAGTGGGAGCCAATATCAGCATCACAACCTCCTTTTTGGGCGCCATCTACCGAGTATTCCTGGCGTCCTGCACCAATTTTTCCAGTTCAGCATGTTACAGCGCCATCATTTCCGGTGTCGCCACAGCAAAGGGCCGGATCCCTTGCTATTTCGGTGCTACCCGAAAACCACGCATCCACTGTTTGAATGTTTAGGTGACGTTATAGTTGTAGCAGTTGTGTGTTTTGTATAAACCCCTGAGTTGGGTAACTCGTAGCTGAAGTGGGTACTTTTGTGCGTTTGATGTTGGAGGCTTGTTAGTAGTATGGGTTAATGCTGATGTTATATGGTAGTTATGTTTGGAAGGACCTTGTACCTAGTAGTAAACATCTTCTGGGGTATTTGAATGGGAATAAGTGTTTACTGTGACCTATCAATATGGATAGTGTTTTGTGGTGGTTAAAATAACAGCCTGGTAGGGCATGAAATTTTAGATTGTGAGAATCCAGGAGAGTAATAAATTGTAGTTATGTTTGTGGGGTTAAAGTTGATTTGAATCCAATGGGGATTTAGTAGTTACATGAGAAGTAGCGGCATAAGCAGATCCATTTCTGCCTAATAGTTGGATTTGAATTACTGGTGAACCAGTCGGTGATTGATTACTATAAACACGATCAATATTTTAGAAGGTTCTAATAGTTGTAATGTTAGAACTCTATTGGGACTAGTTGGGAGGATAAGAATGGGGATCATGATGTCAGATAAATCTCCCAGTTAAATTGAATGGAGAAGAATTGTTATAGAGCTGAGTGAGACTCGAATTCTGAGGGATGAAGCTAATAAAGTCCTACTGAGATTTGGAAGCAATCTCTAAGGTATGAGTTAGTGAAGTTGCCACCGCATTTGTGGGAAATGCTGAGCACACCTATGGAGGTAGAACAGATGGATCTTATGCTTAAGACAAACGTAAATGCAGTTACGGAGTACATATGTTGTGTTATGAAATCTAGGTGATTGATTATCTTTAAAAAGTCGAGTTGGTGGATTTTAGTTAGTGCCTTGGAGTCAGGTGCTTATGGGAATGTTAACAGGTAGTGGATATTTTGATGACAGGATTATATCCGCACCTTGTGTGGTTGCACACGAGATAGTTGCAATGACTGTGTTGTTGTGTGCAGTAAAGTGGTAGAGTTTGGTGAGCCTTAGGAAGGTTTATGTTGATGAATGCTAAATTCATAACATGAAACTCTGTGAGGCTTAGATCTATAGTGAGGATGGTTGATATGTTAGTAATGAGATTTTTGGGTGAAAGAGTTTCCCCGAATTATGTTTTGGATATCTGAGCCTTAGATTTGTTGATAGCTAGTGGAGTCTAAAAGATTGAGGTAAAGTTGAAGTGGAGCTATTAGAGAATTTAGTTATCTGATGTTAAAGGAAATCTGGAATGGAGCTTACCTCATTTTGTGGATATGAGGAATTGAGTACGGATAGATGATTTTATGTTCACCATGTTCGGTGATCATTAACTGAGAAAATAACTAGGGTAATAATTCATCTCATGAGTTGAAGTCAACCATTGATGGAGTTCATTGTGGTGCAAATAGAGCATGAGTTGAAACCCTAGAGAATAATGGTATTGGAGGTATTGAATTAATAGGATCCAATACAGATTTGATGGAGCATATGGGATTACTTGTCGACAATATGTCGCTGGTGAAGAAGGTTTGTTTTAATACTTTGCAAGTCGTGTACTAAAGCATCCCTAAATTCATGTGAACATTGCCCTAGGATTGGGTTGATTTTGTAACTCATAGATAGATGCTGGAAAGACGAATCGTCCTATCGCAATTTAATAAGTATTTGAAATAATTAACTGAAGTTTAATAGATTATTTTGGGTTCGCTTGATTTGGGAATTTATTCAGATTCACTTTGAGGGAAAGTGGATTTAAGTGGAAAGTTGCGGGGTTTTCACATTTCTTGTGTGATTGATATGATTTTTTTCGCTAAGGCGTTATTTGTACGCTTTAAAGAGTATGTTTCCTTTTATTTGAAAAGAAAGGGGCTAATTCCGAGAATAGAAACCTTTTCGTATGATTTATGCGACATACTGTTTGTTAGGACGAGGATTGATTTCCTGTCCGGCTTTTCTCTCTTTTGAGGGAATTGGTTGTGATGAAGTGATATGTTGTGAGGAAATGAATTCCCAACTATTTTGGAACAAAGATTGTTATTTGTGGATAAAGGGGTTGATCCCATGATTGGGTTTGCATTTGTAAAAGACTTTGCTTTGTAAAAGTGAGTCAGGTCTATAAGTGTTATGTGATACTTCTCTTGAAAAGGGGAAGAGCTCTCTTTGTCGCGAACAAAAGTAGCGTTGTCTCTTTTGCGCAAGCGATGAGAGTGATTTTCATGGAGGATTGATGATTTCCTTATGCCGAGGCATGAAATGTTAAAAGTTGCTAAAGTGTTGGTCGTGTTAGACTAGATATAGGATAACGTAAGAATTGAATCTATATGTGCGGAGTGTGCAATGTGTTCCCTTTTCTATGCTGAGATAGTATTTAAGGGATCCAGAACATAGGGTAGTTCCAGAACCGTTATCCCTTAAGTAAGGCCTCATCTGCGAGTCCCGCCCATATTGGATTCTGGAGGAATCAGAATAGGCAGTGAGGTGCAGGGTGCTAAAGTATGTTAAAGTACTGGGATCTCGCATGCGTGAGAAGTACCCAGAGTTGTTCATTATGGGGTATGAGATACAGTTATTTTCGTTAGCATGTATCGTGGTATTCATGTGGATTGCTTAGCACCAGAATTCGGGGTCGAATTCTGTTAAGGGGGTAGAATGTAATACCCATGAGAAAGAAAAGGGAAGGAAAGCGAAGAAAAGCGAAGAAATTGCCGTCAGAGCCCTAGAGGTTAATTTCGGGCAGGGTAGTCCGTTCACGGAGATACCTGACCGTCCGGGGGCCAGTCGGCACCTCTCACAACCACAGGATCATCATCCAGCTTAAACAAACCTGTTTTGGGGTTCAAATGCTAGTGGCAATAGCCAACCATCACCAATTACCAGGCGACACCCAAACAACTGAGAAAGCAACAACCGCAATTAACTCCCAATTCCTTTCCAAAGCAACTCGAACATCGACCGGCAAAGGTAGCCCACAAATTACTCATATCAATAGTATCAGTATTCTCAATAGTAAACCTTGCATAGCTATAAACAGAAAGCCACCAGTGGTTTGCCACTGAGCACCACTAGGGCACCAGGGGATCAACACAGAGAGCACCAACCGGGGTAGAGGAAAAGAGTAGAGGGAGTAATTAGTACCGATGAGGTTCACTGTAGGCGAAGATTGGCGGAGGCGCACTACCACCGACGTAGCCACGCACCCAACCGCCACCGCGCACTCCCCCGGTGTGCGGGCGGCTTCTAGCTCGGTTGTGACTAGCCGAGGCAGCTCACCTCCATGCCCATCCCCTTCTTGAGCTAAAAATCAAATCGAAATAGTAAGACAAGCTCAGCATAGAAATGAAATGGAAATGAGAAAGGGGCGCAAGAAAAGCATCCAGGTGAGGCGCGGATCCGGCCGTGAGCCACGGATCTGGTAGCAGTAAACCCGGTGAGACGGGCGGCAAGGCGAAGACCGCCATGGCTGGCGGGGCCAAGGTGGCGCAGCGCAGCGGAACCGACGGCGCGTGGGAAGAAGCGAGTAGGGGGAAGGGAGGCAGAGCGCGGAGGGGTCGGCGACGGAGGCTCTAAGGCCGGGAGAGCCTGAGGCGGTGTGGCGCTGGAGAGCTGGAGGCGTGGCGTCGGATCCGGTGGATCGGGAGCGGAGGAAATAGCCAGGGAGAGAAAAGAGTAGAAGAAGAAGCGGCGACCGAGTGGGTGAGGCCGCTTGGTCGGCTGAATAGGAAAGAAAAGAAAAAAACAAAAGAAAAGGGGAGAATGAAGAGAAAAAGATGATAGACTTATAAATAAGATTTATCTGCGATTATAGGCGACGGTCATTAAATTATGATCATTTGAGCACCGGGGCATCGGAAAGGTGCCCGGTGAGAGAGGTTGTTGGTATCGGGCTTACACGTAGAAACACTGTCGCTTTGTCTATATACATAGAATCGATGTTGTTTGCATGCTGGGATGAATTAAAATATTGAATTGAGTGTTCGGGTGATGCTTCCAGGTGGAGGTTTTGGTTTGGCGCTCCTCCACGTATCGTCCACCGGGCTAACCAGGCAAGTGCATGGTAGAATAGTGGATTGTGGGGAATGCCTGGTGTTGGTTTTATGCCATGTTTTGTGCCGTATTATGAAATGATATCTTGGCATATTTGTGGATTTTATTGTGATGAGTGATGCTTATGATTATCAATATTTGAAGAATATTGGATTTGCATTGCACCATGAGTGTCATGAAAGCCCTACGACAGTAGACATCCCAGGCGGTGGGAATGACAGGACCTACTTTGGTAGGCACCTCCAGGGATGGAGGCAGAGGGGGTTTCATTGACGTGTGAAACCACTCCACTATACCGGTATAAGCAGCATACAGTGGCGCATTATGCATTGCATTCATGAACCTACGACGGTAAGCCTCCCACGACGGTGGGGAAATTGAAACCTACTTCGGTAGGCACCTCCAGGGAGGAAGAGGGGATTTCATTGACGAGTGAAACCACTCCACTATACCAGTATAAGTTGCATACAGAGCTGCATTGCATCGCATTGCATTTGCAGGAAATGAACAGGTGACACGAGGGAAACCCAGAGATTCTGGGTTACAGTTCATAAATGTGATTTGGTGGTTACTATACCAATGACTTAGAATTGATTTACAGTTTACAGTTATGGATTGGATTTACGGTTTACAGTTACGGATGCATTACAGATGCATTGCATAGCATTGCATTGTATGAAAGTGACAGAGAAAGTGATACGGTTTACAGTACAAAATTTAGTTACAGATTACAGTTATAGAGTTGATTTACAGTTATAGAGTTGATTTACAGCTTACGGTTCATAAAATAGATTGAGTGCGAAAGTGATGCCATTGTTTTATCTTGTGCTTGCTGAGTCTTCGGACTCACCCTTGCTTTATCGTTGTTTTTTTAGGAATCTGTTGAAGGCGACATGCATGAGCGGGAGTAGCACAATCGTTCACATGCCACAGTGATTCACAAATCATCTACAGTTGGCATATTTAGTTTTGGATAGTCTGAGTACCTTTTTGGTAATTAGCAAATTTATACCTTTGCTGCGCTTAGTGTCAAGTGTATCTACTTTTGTCGTTTGGTTGGTATATAAATAAAAAAATTGCTTCCCAGTACCCAACGGCGAAAGTTGAAGTTGGTTACATTATAGAGTAGGCGGTAACACTTTGGGCTCAGGGAAGGGCCGGGGTGTTACACTCTAGGAAGAGGATTCTTACTTTGAGAAGGGTTGTTACAGGGTAAACGTGATTATGGGCCACCCGCTCTGAGATGGATGGACCAAATCGGATGCTACAGTTTCAAGTCGCAGGTTACACAGTCTAGGTCATACTACTACATTAGCTTCAATCATCTATATTTAGCCCAGTCGCCATTCCCAGCCTACTCACAGGTAAAATTTTGAAAAAAAACATGTGCAAAGGCGGAGCCACCGCTCGGTGAGCCTGGGCGGCTGCTCGGGCATTCCGACCGCGAGCAGTGGGTGGCCCCGGTCTTGCAGTCGGCGGCGGCGTAGGCTTCCTAGGCACCGGCCACCGGAAGTGTAGCTGCACAGGCATGAACGGCTCAGGCGGCAACGCAACGACCCAGCATGGCCCATTAGTCCAATTGGCCATACATCATGGCCCAGCAAGCACCCAGGCCTAGCGGCATCTCTAGACCAGACTCCATGAGACAATCCACTCCATCCCGTTCGGCCGTTCCGTTGAATTATCCCGAGTCGCAGCTTGGCTCACTCAGTTAGTCGCAGCTTGGCTGTTTGGGCGTGCTTCACTCGGCCGCTCGACGGCGGTGGCTGTAGGGCGACATTCACTGGGTCTCGCAAGACAATGGCAACCTCAAAATGCAAAAGAATATTACCAGGTGTGTGGCTGAAACAGCAACCGATTCCTTTTTTAGTATGTTTTAACCGTGGGCCAAGGGATAGTCTCAGAACAAATTGTTTTGTTATAACTAATGTATGAAATGTAGAAAAACAAATAAATAGAACATATTGGCTGATAAACAAGATGATGAAAGCAAGTACAATTGCAACGACCTCAATAGTCCTGGTGCAATTCCTGAAGCCATGAAGGTAAGAAAAAAAAACTTATGTTCATATGGATAAAGAAATAGTTTCATAACTTCTTTGTTTTGGACAAAAGAAACCTTGTATGGAAACACTTCATTTACTAGTTTGTTGTAACATATTGAATGATTACACCCAACTGCTCCCTCTATCTTGCAGGTAAGGTGAAAAAACCGTATTAAGTTTATTTTGCATAGCTTTATACCATTTTTATATAAGATAAAAACATTTTTTACATAAATTATATTGTGTAAAAATAGTTGAAAGTGCAAGTAAATTAAATTATACATTGTGTCAACTCCTTTTGGTGTAACAAAATTCCAGGCTGATGATTTTGTGTGTGGTGAATTCCTTCAAACTAAAAGTGTGGAGGTACACAAAAAAGCTACAACCCTAACAAACCTATGATCTCACAATACGACTGACTACATTCATATATCTCACGAAATAACTATTAAAAACACTATAATTCTAGGAAAGTTAATAACCAGCTTGACAAACTGACACAACCTATTAAAACCAACCTAAACAAAAAAAGTATCAGTCTACTGAAATAAATTAAACTGGAAGAACAGTAAACCTAAGCTATAGAAAAACAATAAATTCACATATAAAATTACTAAAAATCTCACACAGAGTGAGCACTATACTCCATAAATGCACACATTATGCTAGGCTAATTACACAAATACATCAGAACTAGTCCATTGTGCATAACGAAGTAACCAGCACACATTCACATCATCATGTGCAGCACCACACCCCCCTTCCCCGCACAGTACATCCCCCAGCCACCACATTAGAGCATTCCCCATTGCACATGAGGTACAGATTCTAAAAAAACAACCAACAACTAGTATTGCAGAATTAGATGGAGCAAACGAAATCTAAGAAAACTAGAAGGGTGCGGTCTCCTTAAATAGAGGTGGAAAAGCCGCACAAAACTAATAAATAAGGGGTGATACTATTAACGGTACTATTCATATGAACAGTACGGCCGTGAACAATACGGGCCTAGAGAGGGGCACCTCCCCCTTGGGCCCAAGCATTACAAGGTCTAATTTAGTCCAAACAGGTGATGTATCACCTTTTGATGATTACTGTGTGCACAGAAGGAATTTGAAGATGAGACTTAATCCATTGGAAAGAGGACGAGAAAAGCTTTCCAACAAACACTCGTGGAGTACTCGTGGAGCCATACCACCCGATCATACACCTTCCTCATATCTAATTTGACCGCACATATCAAGAGCTGGAAAAAACATAGGATTTGTTAATCCTTGAATATTGCAACCGATCACGACTACTATTTTTGTTGGAAATAAATAAAAAAAGAACTAAAATGAATGCCTACTATTGATTAGACTTTTTTGTAAGATGATGTTTTTATACAAAAATATAACAAAATTTACATATAATAAAAATTGTAAAATTAGTATGCATGTCATATTTTAAGAAGTAATTTTGGATCGTTATATTGACTTCATTGAAAATAGCCTTTTTCCTAGCCGGTGTCAAAACAAATAAAAAACAAGCTTTCCTAAACTTAGCGATTTATACGCATAAAAATGATTAAAACTAAAACAAGCAAAGAGGAAAAAAGATACTATGACAAATCAGCCAGCGGTCTATGTGAGACAGCCTCCTGGTTTCGAAAACCCCAAATACCCAAATCATGTCTACAAGCTTTCCAAAACGTTGTATGGACTTAAGCAGGCCCCTAGAGCTTGGTATGAGAGGCTTAAGTCCTATCTGTTGAGTCATGGTTTCGAAATGGGTAAAGTAGACAAGACATTGTTCATCCGCCGGCATGGCAATGATCTTCTGCTCGTCCAGATTTATGTTGATGACATCATCTTTGGCGGATCCTCGCATGCTTTCGTTTCCCAGTTTTCCGATGTCATGAGCTCGGAGTTTGAGATGAGCATGATGAGCGAGTTGAGTTTCTTCCTTGGCTTCCAGATTAAGCAGACTCGGGAGGGTACCTTCTTGCATTAGGGCAAGTACGCTCGAGACCTCCTGAGGCGCTTTGATATGAGTGATGGTAAGCCGGTGTCTACTCCGATGGCCACATCAGTTCCACTCGACCCAGATGAGGACGGCGAGCCAGTTGATCAAAAGGAGTATCGCAGCATGATTGGCTCCCTCTTGTACCCACTGCCTCGAGACTGGACATACACTTCTCCGTGTGTCTTTGTGCCTGGTTTTAGGCTTCTCCTCACGTATCTCACCGTCAGGCGGTGAAGCGCATCCTTCGGTACCTTCGAGCTACCATTGACTATGGTATCTGGTACTCTTCCTCTTCTTGTCTTTCTTTGAGAGCCTACTCGGATGCAGACTTTGCTGGCTGTAGGATAGACAGGAAGAGCACTTTGAGCACCTGCTAATTCATTGGCACTTCGCTCGTTTCCTGGTCCTCGAGGAAGCAGTTCGGTGTTGCACAGTCTACCGCAGAGGCCGAGTACGTTGTTGCAGCCAGTTGCTGTAGCCAAGTGCTTTGGATGGTCTCGACCCTGCGGGACTTTGGGTTAGTCATAGATAGTGTTCCACTCCTTTGTGATAACACTTCTGCAATTAACATTGCTAAGAACCCAGTGTAGCATTCTCGGACTAAGCATATTGATATTCGATATCACTTTCTTCGAGACCATGTGGAGAAGGGTGACATAGTACTCCAGTTTGTGAAGAGTGACCACCAGTTGGCTGATATCTTCACTAAGCCTTTGGATAGCTCTAGGTTTTCAGCTCTGAGGGAGAGCTTGGGGTGGTTTGTCCTTATGGACTGTTGTGAGGGGGAGTTTGTGCTTTACTGCTTTACTATATTAATTATGCTCTTACTCCTTTCTGATTGTTTTGCATATGGGTGCATTGGGTTTAGTCCTTCTAGCACAGGTTAGAGTGGTTCTCTTGCCGAGTTGCTTAGACTTCTTACTCTTATCTTGTGATTCTAGGATACTGCTTATTAGCTGGTTCTTTTCTTACTAGGTCGAGCTTACCCACTGCTTATAGGTTCTAGCGAGGGTTGGGCCACTCTCGGATAGACATGGTACGTGTTTGCTCCTTAGTCTGTTAGATGTCCAGTTGATAGTTCTGGAGTCATATGGGGTAGATGAGAGTCAGTCTGAGCCATAGTTGTCTCTGTATCTTGTCTATGCTTTAAGGACTGCCTTTCTTGATTTCTTTACCAGCTTCTTGTTTTTATTGCTTTGGTTCAGGGGGAGTTCATTTGGGAACTTCTAGATCTTGATGTTGACATAACTCAACTTGAACTAAAAACTGCATCACATGTTGATGGGGAGTTGGATTTTATTGCATGTTATTCTGCATTGTAATATAACTACATGGAGCCTTGAATATTATCCATTGATGACATGTTTAAAATGCTTTACACCTTGCCATGACTTATGCTTATTTGCTAGATTGATCATGACTTTATATGTGTAGTCAAGTCTTTGCCATGATAGGTTGATTAAAATGATCAACTTGAATTAAATCATGTCATGCTATTCTTGAGACTAGTCTGCCTTTTAGTTATCTTCTTATGATTCATGCCATGTCAAATAGGCTGAGTTGAGCTTCGAATCTTTGTTGAGCTTTAGATTGAGCTATGCTAGTTTCTTGATGACACATGAGTTAGTACAAGTCTTATGTTCATGAAAATACAAAAAGATCTCTTTTGTGCGAAAAAACTGATCTCACCAATTCTTTCTCATGAGACGGCTTGCCATTGCACTAGGCATGAACTCAGGGGGAGTTTTGGATGACCAAGACTATCTTCTTAAGCTTCTCGCTTGGAGTGGTCATATAAGGCTTGAGATCTAGCACATGACTAAACAAAAACTTGGTTGGAAACAATCATGAGTTTCTCAAAGTAAAAATATGTCAATTGTGCTCAATTTGCTAAAAATTGCAAGACTTACAAGTACATGAACAAATGTCTCATTCTTGAACTTGTAGCACTCTAAATTGACTCAATACTAGCTTCTTGGTTCCGCTTAGCTTATTGACATGGGCTGCATCATCTTTGGATACCTTTAGCTAGACTATAATCATGGTTGACTTGACATGCTAATCAATTCGATTAATTCTCAGATTGTGACTTATCTAACTTAGCTTGATTATATATGTCTTGTTATGATCTTGATAACATATTGATTTGTTATGGCTTGATGTAATCTTTTATGGTCATTTAGGATAATTCTCATGACTCTAAATGCTTTGAATCAACAAACTTCGGTCATTTCATCCAAAATGTGCTATATTCTCCTTCTTGCTTCCTTGATGTGTTTATTGACAAAAGGGGGAGAATATTTGAGAAAACATCTTTTGGGAGATCTTTCTAGAGCTTTGGAGAATAATTTGCTCTTTCTTGAGTTGCTCTAGTGATTCCTTCTATCGACATGGTCATTTGCTTCATTCTCTTCTTTGGACCATGTTGGATTCTTGAAACCAAACTTTTATGCCTTTTTCGGTGTTTGTCAATATACTCATCAAGGGGGAGATTGAGAGACCATGTGAGAGGCGCTCCAATGTTTGTGATGAGTAATTGACTCGTGTGCTAAAAATATGGAAAATGGATCAGGTCTGCTGCTCCCAGGTTGAGCGGAACTACCGCAGGTTCAACTGCGGTACTACCGGCCAGCGGTACTACCGCAGTGGTAACGGTGGTACTACCGCGTGTGCGTAGACAGAACAGTGAGGACATAAAATTTGAGTTTGGTTTGGGTGGTTTGGTATTTAGGGCATGTGGTTAATTCATGTTATCGAGCGGTGCTATGTGATGTGTTTCTTGTCTGTGTTGGCTGCAGGACGTCGAGGCGGAGTCGTGGCGAGACACGAGGTGACCGGACTAGACGCAGGTGGCGTTGAGGTCAGAACGGTCGGGATGTGTCGAAGACGGCGGAGACTCGAGGTGGTTGCGAGGCTTGGGCGACAAGGGCGCGAAGCTTCCCGAAGGTGCGGGAGGGGCGAAATGGTGATTTCGCGAGGTGCACAAGTGGGAGCGGCTCCGTCGGGTTTAGCCGGCGAACGGGTTGGAGACCCGTTAGCCAAGGGCTATAAATAGAGGTGAGGGGCTGCATGCCTTCTCATGGCTTTGAGAGAGAGTTAGGGTTTGCTAGAGTCAAAAGAACCTTTGGAGAGGTTGTTTTGCTTTAGGCTTTAGTGGGTGAGAGTGGTTGTGGGTAGCAGGGAGTGTCTCCCACGTTCTTCTCCCCTCTCTGTGTATTTCTCCCAAGAAACATGGAGTGTTCTTGGTGTTCTTGAGGATTGAGAGGGAGAGATGGGTTGAGAATCTTGTAATCCTTCATCTTGTTCGAATGTCCATGCGTATCGGGACTTCTCTGTAATCTTCTTTTGATTTGGAATGAAAAATCTGAAGTTTTTGTCCACTGCTCTCTGTTTCCTCTCGATGCCCTTCTCTGTTGATTTTGGAGATTTTCGTTTTCTTGTAGATTCTTGCTGAGGAGTGGCAAAATGGGTTGCTCAGTGATGAGAATAGGTCTCAAGATCATTTGATTAGATTTTCCCGAGAGCAATGTGAGTGAATCAAAGATTTGCACATTTTCGATTTTCTGTTCTTAGTTTTCTTTTCTAGGTTTTTCATGCAAATCTAGTTTCCCTCTTTGAGATGGCTTGAAACTTGGTATCTAGAGTCCAGTGGCTATCTATTAGCTATCATCAAAGTTTCATGTCCAAAGGATCAACAATGGAGGAGAAATTTGATTTTTGGATCAGCTCTCTGTATCTTTTAGGCTTTTAGGCATTTTGTATCCTCCTTTGATTTTCTAGAGGAATCTTGAAATTGGTTCTTAGCTTATTCTTCTGGGAGTGTTTTCTTGCTATCCTCAAAGTTTCCCAAGCCAAGAATCCAAGAATCTTGCGAATTTCTCGATTTCATTTGTTTGTTGGTGATTTCTTCGTGTACTACCTCTCCTCGAATGGTACTACCGCTCAAAGGTACTACCTCTCGGCTCCGCGGTACTACCGCTTAGCGGTACTACCGCTCGTATCTGCGGTACTACCGCTTGTCAGCAGATCAGCCCAGATTTTTCCTTACTCTCGGGATTTGATTTATTTTCTTGATCTGTGATTTCCAGTGAGTTCTTTTCTACTGTGTGAGTACTTGAGGGAGGATTTTAATTTTAAAAGGCACCATTCACCCCCACCCTCTGTTGCCATTTCGGTCCTACACAAACCGCCCCGATGCACAAGTGCAATCAATGGAAGCCGACGTGGCACGATCGCCCACGCATCATGCCTTGTCAGAAACGGACGCATGACCACGGTCGTGCGGCAACCTGACAAGCGCACGACGTGCCGATCGCGTTCTCCCACGCGTCCAGCCCCTCAGGAATGAACACAGGCCGCGCGATGTGACTCACCTCCCACTCCGTGTCGATAGTCAGCACGATTCTCGAGGCCATCAATGCAATGACAGCAGGTCATTGACCATCCTCCGACTTGACTTGGTGTGGACCCGTCTCTGAGAGAAGCTCGCTCGATTTTTCCTTGACCCCGCAAAGCGCCTTCGCCACCACCGGACCTGGATATCCCATCGGCTTCGAACCGGCGAGGCGATCCTCAAGGCTTCTCCGACCTCACGTCTGCGGAGTCCAATCGGGCCTCCGTGTTGGCCTTGCACAAGAGGGGTTTAGGGAGCTAAGTTGGACGCAGACTCGGCCCCACTATCACAAAACGTCTTCAGTGGGTGGGGTCCTGGGACGTACAAACACTGGGACAACCCGCATCGCCATCAACGCGCCGCCATCGTGTCGTGCGACGCCATGTGGCCCTCTGATCTCCAGTCCGCGCAAAGACTCCGATGCTCGCCCGATCAAACCCCGCATGACGCCGGAGACCATCTTGACTTCAAGTCTGCGCGATGACCTATCGGTCCCAACCAGTGGGGATCCAACCTTCCGCGCCCCCCGCGACTGAGGAGTGCGGCCGCTAACATACCACAAGTCTACAAGTCTTGACTTGTTCTCATAAATAGGCCTCCTTCAGTTCAACAACATTCTTTGATAGTCAGCGACAATAGATGCCATCAAAGAACACAACTGAACCAAAGTAGGCCTACTTGTGAGAACAAGATAATCACATGCAGGAAGCGCCAATCGGTGAAAATATAGCCTCCCCACGATAGGCCGCATCACAATGGTAGCATATATACCCGCTGCGCCCCCATCGGGAAACGCAACCGGCGGGAGAGCAACGAGCGGAAGCTGAACCGTCGCGCACGATCCGGCTCCCGTTTGGCGACGACAGCGCACATCGCACCTGGCGCGTGCCCCCACGCGTTCCAAACTCCACGGAACGGCGCACGACCGCGGTCATACGATCGCTTTACACCCCACGACGCGCCAACCGCAAGACGCGCCAGAGTGTGCTATCACGGCGTGCAGCGCGCCCGCGCGTCGGCGACGCCGGGCGTTCCCGCGAAGCCACGAGCCACATGGCCGCGCCTCGGCTTCAACCTGGTGCTCTGCAGCAGTCCGCCCCGGACATGTCAGGGGTCAGCGCAATTCTCGTTGCCATTAAGACACCATCTACGGACCGCGGAGTCCCCGGGTCACGAGTCCGCACGGAGCTTTCAGCCAATATGCGCGGGAGCTCGACCCGCAGCATGCGGCCGCACTCCACTCCGACTTCGACTCCGCTACCAAAGGGCCCCACGGCCAAGAACAGCTTCGGCAAGCCGCCCAATGCTAGATCCCCGGCACGGGGTGGAGACTACACCAAGCAATGAGGCTTCATCCAACAAGGCGTGTTCACAGTGTAGGGATGGAGAGGCCAAATGGCTCGGTAACATGGCTTCGGCCCATGAAGCCCTTCACCACGATAGGCTCCTATTGTAGGGGTGGCCCCCACCTAAGCCTAGCTGGCCTGTTAGGAGGATGCAAAGCCCAAAGATAGGGTATGTACAATAGCATAAATGTGGGAAGGGCATTTATATATATATATATATATATATATATATATATATAGGAAAAATACCTTTACACCGGTGTAATTACACCCACCTCTAATATACCACCTAAACAAACTTAAAATACTCATTTATCACTTTAGGTACATTTGTATACTAATTATAAGATACTCCAATGTGAACCACACGAAAAACTTGTAAAGGAGTTCATAGTTTGTAGCGTATTTTGTAAATACCCTTATATATCCGCATAACAAGGAGTATGTCAAAAAATGTACATACCACTTCGGAAAAATTATTCATACCACCTAGATGGTCTTAAATACTTATATACTACACGTACATACCCTCCGTTCTGCGAGATACTCCCTACATTGTGAGATACGATATAGGGTGTAATTACACCGGGTGTAGAAAAGAGGCTTATATATATATATATATATATATATATATATATATATATATATACACACACACACACACGATCCGGGCTATGGGAAAACCCTAAGGCATTACTCATCTAACTCTCCACTACCATATATCTCTCTATGTTTAGTCTGTAACCACAACAAAAACCATCTGGTTTCTTGAGAATTTTCAGTAGATTCCTGGCTAGGTTATATTGGGGATTTGGGTCCGAGATTCCTCCACTTTGGTTACTGAAAAAAAAACAGTACTAACGGGTTAGCAGAAATTGGCTCCATACAGATTTGGAAACTTTTATAATATTTTCCATGATGCAAATCAATGATCGCAGGTTAAAATATTTATCAGTAGCTAATGAATAAATATTATTTCTGTAAACACTGCATTATAGCTAAAGAGATTGAAACTTCCATGCTTCTAGAACCCAATCACTCAAAATCTCAATTGAGGTAAAAAATTTAAAATTTGGGCTTATGCTCTGAACAATAGCCATACATAACAAAGAAGGCAATCTCAGTAGGGACAAGTAAATTATACCTCTCCTATGAATTTGATTCGTGTTGTGTGGGTGGCCCAACCCCCCGTGACTGGGCCTTGTAACTGGCCTAATATGTAATAGGCCCGACCCGATAGTGTAGAAGAATATACCAATGTAAATATACCAATGTACCCTCATCCTTTGTAAGTATTAAAGGGTAGAATGGAGATTTCCCATTCTACCCCACTCATGTATATAAACCCCCAGGAGGGGCAGGAGGAGGAGTATCCTCTTATTCTTACCAACTCTCCCACAGATCTGGCCCTCCTTTTCTTCATCTACAAATGCCCTTCTTTACTGTTTGGTCTACAACCACAACAGATGGCGCCGTCCGTGGGGACGACTAGAAGTTATGTACGAGAGAGATTTCTCTAGCACTCAACAAAAGGTAAGAAAAGGGAACAGTCTGCGAGAGATTTGGATCCTTTCTGTCGATTTGCTCAAAGCATTGTCTTGCTTTATCTCATCGTGTGTACCGTAACTTTGCCCATCGTCTTCTCTGTTTCTTCTTAAAAACCGCCAACTGGAGAGGGACCCTACAACCCGGCGGCGGCTATGTGGATCTTTTCTGTGCCTGGGATCATACTGCTTCGTTCGTGGCGTCTGTACCATTTTGCAGGCCATCACCGACAGATAAGTAGTTTGCTCGCTAAAAACTTAATCATCTTGACTGTGGAATTGTGTAGGCGTCGTCTATATATTTCGCCACGTTTTACAGACTGTGTATTGAATAGATCTAGTCATTCTATGTTGCTACTATCTCCGCTCCGACGTCGCGTCTAAGTCCTCCGACTTCGCGTCTAGGTCCTCCGACTTCGCATCCGAAGCCTCCGCGTCCGAATCCTCCGCGTCTATGTCCTGCGACTTCGCGTCTAAGTCCCCCGACTTCATGTCTAAGTCCTCCAACTTCGCGTCTACGTCCTCCGACTTCGCGTCCGAATTCTCCACGTCTAAGTCCTGTGACTTCGTGTCTAAGTCCCCCGACTTCACGTCTAAGTCCCCCGACTTCGCGTCTAGGTCCTCCGACTTCGCGTCTGAATCCTCCGTGTCTAAGTCCTGCGACTTCGTGTCTAAGTCCTTCGACTTCGCGTCTAAGTCATCCGACTTCGCGTCTAAGTTCTCCTCTTCCTCATCTATGAGTCCCCTTCTTTACTATTTGGTCTACAACCACAACAATTCGAATAGCAGATATAAAGCTTTGGGAGTGTAAAACTGGTGAAAAACCCTGCAAAGTTTCATTAACCAGAACATGAATTAACAGTGCAGTCATGCAAATGTTGATTTGCTAGTTCTTTGTGCATCCAATTGTACCTGTGGCCAGAAGCTTCCATACCATCCGCAGACTACTATATTTGGCACCGAACAGAAGAATGGGCAATACCTAAGACTTCAGCAATCACATATCTCTAAAGTACTCAGGGAAAACATTGTTCTTTGGCAAGAATGTTACACATCATTAACCGAATTTGGGCTTACTTCGAGAGTCATTGACGGGTCACCAGAGAAGATAACTTGCGCCGTAGATATCATGGAGTAGATATCATGCAGTTAGCAATCGGCAACACAGCTCGGGCAGCATGAAGCACGTCCTCTTCGGTCAACTGGAAGCTCATCCCCCTCCCCACCTGCTGCCTGTTAAACAATTCCGAACTCAAAAATCTTGCTTCGGTTCAAATGGAATAGCAAATCCATTACCACTGGTTCATACCTCTGAGACACGGAGTCTTTGAAGAAGGCTAGACCCAAGATCATAACACCGAGGTGACAAAGCGCCGAGATTGGGATGCAAATAATCACCCGAAACTCAATATTAGATTACAACAAAAAAAAAACAAAGAGCAAAGCATGAATTTCAGGTAAGAGTAGCTGGTTGACGGTCGTGCATGCCTGAAGGTGATCTCTCTTGAAAAGGAGCAAGAGAAGAACATGGAACTAATGGATTGCACGAAGGCTACGAAGCAGAAAACAAAATTTTTCTACCGCACACAAGGACATCATGCTTAAGGAGGGATCATGGATCGTTACCACTAGGCAGCAGCGCAGCGAAGAAGAGTTGGAGAAGCCGATCCAACCACGCGTCGAGGTAGTAGTGGAAGTAGTCGATCGTCCCGAACCGATCGTCTCCTCTACGCGATCAACCACACCACGAGCAGATCCAATCAGTAGGTTGTTGATGCCGATCAACGCCGCAACAAGCGGCGCCTCCACCGGTATCCACCGTCCGGAATTTGGGCGCCGATCGCGAGTGTACCGGCACTCATGAGCGGCTAGGGTTTGGCTCGGGAGGTGGCGGCTGGGGATTAGCTCGGGATTATCGGATGCCTCCCTCACCCCTCGCCTCCATATATAGACCTCCTCACTTGGGCCTCGTGGTGAGGCCCAATAGGAGTCTATCCGGATCTCTATCCAAATTGAGCCCATATCCGAATCACATTCGAATTAGTGTTCCAACCCGTTAAGTGTGCGACCCTGTAGGTTCACGTATACTTGGTCGCGACCCAGAATCACCTTTCCGGTCACCACATTAATAGCGGCCTCTAGTAAGACATATTAACCCCAAAGTATACGTAAAGATCATATCATTTGAACTCGTAATGTTCTCATGTACTAATCCCTTTGCCTCACGATATAGATTAAGCTCAAGGCGAGACACATGTCATCCTCTTAATAGCTCAATCACTCTCTCGATTCCGTGATGGATTATAAACTCGTGATTGACTCCTCAATCACCTTGGCATGGCCATGCACTTTAATAATCCATTACATCGAGGGCCCAGAGATATCTCTCCCATAAGGAGGGGCAAATTCTATCTTGATCATTCACATCCCACTACATGTTTCATGGCAAACCCAAAGACTACTTTTATGACTACCCAGTTACGGAGTAGTGTTTAGTAGTCCCAAAATAAGCTACTACGCATCTTGGGAACCATGATGATCTCAAGTCTAAGGATTCCACATAAACACTACTTGAGACCAGCGATGACACATGGAATCTCTGCGGTGTCTCATGGCGGTCTATCCAACATATGTTCACTAACACATACCCATATTATTGATTTGGTATCTCCATACCATGATCCATGAGACATGATCATCAATCAATACATATCTTGATCTTTGAATCATATTTGTTCCTCATATGAAATATAATCGGGGATCATTTAGAAATAGCAACATTTTGGCATTAAAGCCTCATGAATAAGTCACATACTCATTGATCAATAATGATAATGTCTATTTCAAGGAACAAAGCAATGTATCATAAACATAGTATGTGATATATTCAACATCTCCATGTTGCCTCTAGGGCATATCACCAGAGAACTCGGCCAACCGAGCGGCGATTTGCGACGTTCTCGGTTCTTCCACATCACTAACTCGACGATCCTTTTGTTGGCTATATGCCTAGGATCGCACACTAGCATGGAAGACTAACAATGAGACGAAGAGAGCTCAAGAACAAAGAACTTGGGGCAATTCTCTAAATCTTTTCTCTTGGAAACAAGACTACTTCTTGCTTACTTACAATGATTCTAGCTCTCGCTATTTATAGAACACATGGACTCACGCATTCATCTTGACCATTCGGCTACTTCTAAAATCGTTCATCTTGCATTGAAGAGACTCCTCGTTGCTTGCATCTTGCATTGAAATAAAACTCCTCGTAGTCGCCACCAGAATAACATCTTCATTCTCCCCCTTAGTCCTGGCGTAGCCCAAGATCGCGGACACCGAGCAGGTGCCGCATAGTCTCCAGCTTCACCGCTGGTAATGCTTTTGTCAGTGCGTCGGCCCGTTGTTCATCAGTGCGAACAAACTCGACGTCAATTTGTCCACCTTCGACACATTCACGGATAAATGATACCTTGTGTCGATGTGCTTACTCCGACCATGAAAGACAGGATTCTTCATGAGAGCAATCGCGGACTTGTTGTCGACGAACAACTTCACCGTCCTCGGTTCTGTCCCAACTAGTTCGGCCATTAGCATACGAGCGAGTGCACGGCATGCTGCCGTAGTTACCGCCATGAACTCAGCCTCGCAGGATGAAAGAGCCACCGTCTTACGCTACGTGAGTTCCACGTAACCAGCGATCGTTGACGTAGAATACCATGCCGCCTGTGCTCTTCCGGTCATCAATATCACCGGCGGATCAGCATGCGTGAAGCCGGTGATCTCCTCTTCTCCGCCTCCTCTCCCATACACCAGTCCGAACTCAATTGTACCTTTGAGATATCGGAGGATCTGCTTCACAGCCTTGTGATGCATCATCGTGGGCTTCTCCATGAATCTACTCGCTATGCCGATGGCATAGGAAAGATCCTACTGGTGTGAAGGAGATAGCGTGAGCATCCGATGTGCCGGTACTCGGTGGCGTCAATCGGTGCCCTACGGATCCTTGTGCGGTGGGTTCTTGACTCCATAGGAATATTGGTGGAATTACAATCAAACATGCCAAATTGAATCAATACCTTCTTGGCATATGCGATGCGCTTGATAGAGATGCCACCATCTCCTTGTGCCACCTCAATGCCGAGGTAGTACGTGAGTAAGCCGAGGTCGCTCATCTCGAACTCACCCATCATCTGCTGCTTGAAGTCTTCAATTGCTTCGGATCCTCCCGATCACGATCGGATCATCCACATAAATACTGAGCAATGATGCGGCTTTGGCCTTGCCCTTGTGTACACGGCTTGCTCCTGCACACCTTTTGAAGCCAAGGCGCCGGACTTTTATCGAACCGCGTGTTCCACGCGGTGCCTACTAGCCAGAAGTACATAGGCGCTTTGCTAAATTTGAGCACTAAGTGCTCCTTGTCTTTCCTTGTGAACCCCTCCGGTGGGTCACATAAACCTCTTCTTGAGTTCACCATTCAAAACGCCGACTTAACGTCGGTGATGTACTTGCCACCGCGATTGGCATGAATAGCAAGAATGACACGTATAGTGTCGAGGCGAACAACCGGTGCAAAACTTCTTCAAAATCAATGCCTTGCCGTTGCACATAACCTTTGCAACCAACACGGCCTTATGCTTGATGACCTCACCGTCCGAGTTCTTCTTGAGTTTGTACACCCACTTAAGCCCGATCGCCTTATGTCCGAGTAGCAGCGTGGTGGCGTCCGTCGCGTTCTTCTCGATGGCCTCAATCTCCTTGGACATGGCTTCCTCCCATGCTTGGTGACCGGCGACCTCACGATAAGAGGATGGCTCTTCCATCACCACAAGCATTGCTTCCTCATCGACTTCTTCATACTCCAACTCCACACACGGTGCATTGCGCATGATCTCCTCCATGTGCATCGCATCGAACAGTCCATCATCACTTTGCCGACGTGTCCGCTTGAGCCACGGTGTGGGCGGGTTCTTGCCTGGTCGGCACCCTCTGCCGTCCTTTGGTGCACTAGTCGCCACGACTTGTGGAATGGTCGGGATGAGTCTTGTCATGGGCACCGGCTTCTTGCCGAGCTGCCCATCAGCGGGACGTGTTGACTCACATGCGCTCGGGGTTGGCCTCCTCTTCAAGCAGTAGGAAACCGATCATCTCCTGCATCTTCCCACCACTTCCACTCCACATTCTCTTCAAATATAACATCACGACTTACATGGATCTTGCCGCGATGTGGGTCCAGTGACGGTGAGCTTTGCAACCTTCCTCGGCGCCAAGTACACGGCGTCATTGCGGTCGTCGAGCTTCTTGAGGTGTGGCGTGGTCACCTTGGCGTCTTGCGTGTGGCCGAACACTGGACGTGTGCAGGTGCGGCTTCCTTCCTGACCATGCCTCGAAAGGAGTGCGATCACCTATCGCTTTGGTTGGGAGTCGGTTTAGGAGATAGACGGCATGCCGCACCGCCTCCCCCCAAAATCTGCTGGGCACGCTCATGCTCTTGAGAAGTGAGCGCGCCATAGCCATCACCGTCTTGTTACGCCTTTCCACCACACCATTCTGCTGCGGTGAATATGGTGCGGTGAAGTGACGTTCAATTCACCGCCTCGCACACCTTTGCGAGCTCGGTAACAGAACTCACCACCTCGATCGGATGGAAGAACCTTCACGCGGTGACCACTCGCGTTCTCGGCCGACATTTTGACTTCATGAATGTCGAACACGCTTGATCCTTAGTCCGATCACATGCGGCCACATCCACAGGAGTAGTCATCAACAATTAGCATAAAGTAACGATTACCGGTGGTGTTGATGGCGTGATTGGTCCACATAAATCAATATCGGGAGTTCAGCGGCTCCTTCGCTCGGTAGTTGGTTGCCGCCGAGAATGGCGATCTTATGCCTTTGCCACCGACACGTCCGAAACCACGGTGGTCGGGATGTGTAATCGGCGGCACACTTGCCGCCATTCCCTTGTTGGCGAGCATCTTCAAGGCTTGGAAGTTGACATGGCGAGGCGAGCATGCCACAACCATCTTTGGGTCATCGAGGCTTGTCAGCAGACAAACGGCCTCGCCAACTGCAGCTCGATGCGATAGAGAAGATTCGAGTTCGTCTCACCTTCATGATCAGCGCGAGGATCCTTGATGGACACCTCGAGTCGTCCTCATCCATGAGAACTCGGTGTCGGTCTCGATGAGTTGACCAAGACTCACCATGTTGCTGCAAGTGCGGGGATGTAGTACACCTCCGGGTAGCCATTGATCACCATTTTGCCGCGAAGAAATTGAGCCCTTACCCTTGATCTGCACCGATGAGCCGTCGCGAATCTCACCCTCCGGTGACTCCTTCATCTAGCTCATGAATTTCTCCTTGTCACCATCATGTGGTTCTGGCGCCATTATCAAGGAACGAGACATCGATCGGTGTTTAACGTACTCAACGGTGTGTAGTTACGCCACACTTTCTCTTGATCGGCATGACGACATCTTGTTGGTCTGCTTGACCAGCGATATCTCTTCTGAGACCGCCAGTAGTAGCGTTGGTTCAACGTCGTCGGCACGCACAAGGTGTGCTACCTCCTTCTTCGGAGCTCGACCTTTGTGTCGGCGGTGCCCCATCTCGTCGCAATTATAGCAGAATGTGACTCTTATCACAGCCCACCACCGCCGAACCACTTGCTCCATCTTTGCGTGGTCCGCCCGACCACCTTTGCGCGACCTCTGCGCGACCACGACCGATCGGCGCGGTTCCCACCATCTGCGGAGCCTTGTTCTTCTTGCTTGATGACGAGTCTCCATCGTCCTTTCTGTACCGCGCCTCCCACTCAGCCTGAGTGAGGAGCACTTGCCCATCGCATTCCTGTCAGCGTTAGTGCCCTTCTTGCGCGTGCACTCCTCAAATGTCTTGAGGCGTCCCACGGCCTCCTCGAATGCCAAAGTGTTGAGATCAAAGAACTGCTCGATGCCGGCTATCACACTAATAAACCGTTCTGGCATCGTGTCGAACAACTTCTTCACGAGCATGGTATCGCTCGGCGTCATGAGACTTGAGTACACAGCAGACATGGTGGTGAGCCGACCGGCATCTTGGTCGAGGACTCACCGTCGTTCATGTGCATGACGTCAAACTCATTTTCAGCGTCTGCGACCGCGTCCTTCACTCGATCCGCGCCGCGAACCTCGTTTTGAGCGGTCCCACCCTACTTAGCCGTCGTCTTCTTCGCCACTTGCATGAGGAGGTCTTGAGGAGCGCTTGAAGGAGGTGCGACCTGCCTTCTTGTCAAGCCGGGCGTCGACTTACGCATCGCCCATCGGCTCGGCTGACCTCCCAAACGCCTTAATCCTCCATCATGGCACGAACACGAATCACCCAAGCGGTGTAATTCGTGTGTGTCGATTAATGGTCTTGGAGCGTACCACCGACTTGTTGTGCTCATGACGTCTCTCCGTAGCAACGATCGACATTGGATTCAATCGTAGAATCTTGGGCATGAACACAGGGAGCTCGATGCCAAATGTTGGCTATATGCCTAGGATCGCACACTAGCATGGAAGACTAACAATGAGGCGAAGAGAGCTCAAGAACAAAGAACTTGGGGCAATTCTGAATCTTTTCTCTTGGAAACAAGACTACTTCTTGCTTACTTACAATGATTCTAGCTACGCTATTTATAGAACACATGGACTCATGCATTCATCACGACCATTCACTACTTCTAAAATGCGTTCATCTTGCATTGAAGAGACTCCTCGTTGCTTGCATCTTGCATTGAAATAAAACTCCTCGTAGTTGCCAGCCAGGAATAACATCTTCACCTTTCACAGAGACCTTCCCACCCAGACTGCTCCACAGCGTCAGTTCCTGTGACTCGAAACAAGAACAATTAGAAAGGAATGCATACAAAATTCCCCATGCACGAAGAACAAGGGAACATTCAGGGCAGTGATTTCTTCAAATCAGTAATTAACAATGGGCCTGTTCTTTTCGACCGAAGCTAGTGGCTTTTGGCTTTTGCTACAGTACCTAACTTTCAAACTGGGTATTTTCTCAAGATGGGGTCCACAAGTTAATTGTAGTACATCTTAAAAGCCCAACATATGGATCAACTAAAATGTGGCGGTATCTCTCTCTTCATAATCTACATGTAAGCAGCTAAAATTCAAAATTTCACCAAAAGCCATAAAATTGCAATTGCGTCAAGCAGCCCAATAACCAATAAGAGATTTGTTTTGCTCACCGTGAGTAGCAGCATCAGTATGAGCCGCCTCCGCCTCGGTGGCGTCCCCGCCATCTCCAGGCTCTCATCCACGCTCGCACCCGCTGCCTCGAGCGGTTCCGATGCGAGCTTGGGGGCGGGCACAACAGGAGTAGGTCGTGGAGCGAGCACCCGGACAGCAGCAGTGGCAACGGCAAGGGCGACCTCTTCCCCGCCGCCTTTGGCGGCGGCGTCTCGGCCTCCTTGGCTGCAGCCGCCGCCGCGGAGGAGTGGTGGTACGGCGGCGTGGGGAGCTTCGCGGCCGGCGCCGGCGAGGAGGGGTCCATGGCCATGGCCGCCATGCATTCGACGATTTGCTTTGTCTCGCTTAGCCTCGGTTTGGTCGGTGCTATTTGTGTCTTAGCGTTTAGGACATGGGAAAGAGAGCGCGAGTGGGGAGATTTCCGGGGCCCATGTGTCATAGGGCATATGTGCGTAATATAGCCGTTGGGGAGTGGGACGGGTGGCAGTGGTGCTTTTCCAGTTTCTGATGCTTCGGGTACGTGGCCGCTGCAGGGACATTTTTTTGATGACTTGTGGGGCATGGTATGGAGTGGGTCCCGGACGTCAGTGAACTACAGTTTGAATGTTGTTGGAACAAATTTCGTTGGAGGGAGTGGCCGTAGTCAAGTACTCGTGTGTTTGAATAATGTGGTCGCATTTGAGTACTGAGTAGTCGGTGTTCGAATACTGTGTGGTTGATGTTCGAATATTGTGTTGAAGTCGTGTATAGTCAGTGTTTGAGTACTGTGTAGTTGGTGCTTAAGTACTGAGTAGTTGTGAGCAGAGTACTCGTGTGTCGAGTACCGTGTAGTCGAAGATCCCAGAGTCGGAGAGCAGTCGGAGACTCTGGAGTAGAGTTCTCGTGTGTCGAGTACTAGGCAGTCGTGTATCGAGTACTCGTGTGTCAAGTACTATGTAATCGGAGTCAAGTGCTCGTATGTCCAGTACTTGGTAGTCACAGTCGTAAGTCGATCTGCGCGGTGGCCGTAACTGCAGTGGTTGTAAGTCGTAGCTACAGTGGTTGTAGCTACAATAGTTATAGCTACAGTGGTCGTAGCTACAATAGCTATAGCTACAGTGGTTATGGCTACAGTGTTCGTAGGTCGACAGTTGTAACTACAGTACTCGGTCGGAGTTACGGCCGAGAAGCCACGGTCAAAGTACTCGTAAGTTGAGTAATACCGTGGTTGAAGACACCGTGGAAGAGGCGTAGTGGTCGTGAGTCGTCACTGTGGGTTCAAGTAATGGCTGAGTAAATGAGTTAGTGGTTGCATGCAACGAAAGCATTAGTAGCTGCATTTTTTCTGTGTTTAAGGTGGTGTTTACTGGTGGTAACGCACCATCAAAACATGTAACTGATTTGTTGTATTCAGTAGCATAAACAAGGAGAAAATCGAAAGACTGTACGACAGATTGACGCAGTGCAAACTCTTTTATGTCTTGAGTTGAGCAGAGGTGTTCGTGTGTTTTTTGACAATCGTGTGTGCGCGTTTGGTTCCATCCCTGAGCCAAACAGTTGTTGGACGGTGCAAGTAGGTGTTATTTGTTAATTGTGTTGGTGGAATGGTAGGGGGCAGGGTTTGAATGGCTAGAAAATGTGGGGACCGGGTCTGCTTAAGTTGTTTATGATTTTGGCTTTTAGTTTCTAGCTTCTTAATTTTTTTATTTTTTTGCTTTTTTGCCTTTTCTATTTTCTCCATTTTTCTTTGTATCGTTAGGGACGAGAAAATCTATTACACCAAAAAAGCTTACAACAGTTACAGTAAAAAAAGACTCAAATAGTGTCAAATAAACCTAAAAACCAAAAATATAAGCCCAAATAAGCACACCTAATAGTCCGAACTCCGAAGAACTTAGGAATGATGGGAAGAAATTTTCATTTTTCTTTTGGATTTGGATAGGTAGGGATTAGTCGATCCCTTTCGGTAGTAAGTGATTTTAGTTCAATATCCTTGTCTATCCGAAGAGATTAGTTTCACTTATTCAGAGCTGTGCTTTCGTGCAGTATCGATAGCACAATGACTTTGGCCTTCAATTTCCAGCTCTATCCTCATATATAGTATCATCATTGCTCTTCTGCTAGATCTAAGCTACTAATAGATGCTGAGGTACCATTTAGTCGATAGTTTTACTGTAACAAAAGTACGCAATTTGGCCCCAAGAAAGTTTCTAGAGTAACCTTTTCCCCACTGATGTACCGTCGTGGTAAGTGGTAAACTGGACTTCATTCACGATGTAATTCCATGTTTCCATAACAATCTAAGGAATTTCTTGCATGACACGGAGCATACGAATGAAGTAGTGCCCTAACCATCGAGCATAGGGGGTGTTTTAACCCGGTTTAGCTTCTGCCTTTTATTTAAAGAAGCTGAAAGCAATTTTTAAAAGTGACTTCTCCAAACTGCTTCTACCACTAGTTCTCCCTTATGTGTGTCGGCGCCTCCATCCGCCGTTGGCCTCTACCTCCTGTCACCTCCGTCGTAGCCCACTGTCACCTCCTCACATTGTCGCCACTTCTCTCTTGTTCCTGCCTCTACCTCCCACCACCTCTTCCGTCTCTAGCTCCTGCCACCTCCTCCCGTCTCCTTTATCTCCTTCGCCTCCCACCTCCGTTACCTGGAGCTCTTTCTGATATATGTCCACCAATTATAGTTTTCGTTAAATCCTTATGTAACAGAATTTGGGACAAATCCCAGAGTGGAACTAGATTTATGCGAGTAGATTAAGGCTCATAGAAATGAAGCACTTGTTTGATTCATTGGTATACAGGGATATATATACAATGATGACGCCAATATGAATAAATGCAGCAATTGCTAATGTGAATACATGCGTTATCTTGAACCCCCTCCCCCCTATCCCCCACAGTTAGAACGGAAGCGGGGCGGACGTTCAAGCAGTAAATTCCCCTATCCCCCACGGTTAGAGCAGGCAGGCGGACGTTCAAGCTCTGATAAAATTCCTTGAAGGTCGCCATCCGGAGCCCTTTTTGTGAAGATGTCAGCATACTGGAAGTTGGTGGGGGCATGGTGCACGTGGACTTTACCAAGAGCAACGCATTCCCGTAAAATTGTAGGTCTATCTCAACATGTTTCATCCTTTAATGTTGAACGGGATTACTTGAGAGATATATTGCACTGATATTGTCACATAAATGACTATGGTCTTCTAAGGGGTCATCAGAGCTCCAAAAGAAACTGGTGGAGCCAGCATGGCTCGGCGATGGCATTTGCGATGGCGCAATACGCGGCTTCAGCGCTAGAACGAGACACAGTATGTTGCTATTTGGACGACCAAGACACTAGATTGTCACTAAGGAAGATGCTATAGCTTGAGGTGGACTTATGAGTCTTAGGATATCCAGCCCAATCGGCATCAATGTAGGCAGTGAGAGTAGTAGGAGGGAGGAAGGTAGCTGTAGAGGGAGAAGGATGGTGCAAAGAAGGGAGGTTGCCGAGTTATAGGAGCGAGGAAGCGGTGACCGGAAGAGCAGTGAAAGGAAGGGGTAGCGACAAACAAGGAGGAAGCAGGTGGGTGGCCGCCGGTAGTCTGGCTTGGCCCTTGTCGGCGCCGGTGGGGAGAAGAAAGGGGGAGGAGAGAGAGCAAGGGGAGGGGAGGCAAGCAAGAAGGAAGCAATGGCCGGCATTAAAACGGGTAAAGATCACCTCGGTATGGTACACCGGAGGGACGTGGACCGAGAAATCTGTCAGAGTCACCCATAGCTAGATGAGAAGAAGAACTCAAAGAGGAGGCTCGGCGCGATGGAGGTAAGGTGCCCGATCTTTCGATGAGATTGATAACTATCGATTTTGGTGGAGGTAACTCTCGTGATCCGACTACAACCATACGACGTCGCTTGCGCCTTAGCAATCACTGAACCAACTCTGAGATGTTATTGACTTAGCTGGAGGCGCGATCAACCTGAACACAAAGTTCAATCCCTACGAGCAATCGAAGAACTAGTAAGAATAAGATGTAGGTAATCTGATATTGTGAATAAGATTGTAGAGTAGATGGTATTAGAAAAATAAATGTGTGATCCCGAAGGCTGTGTTGACACGTGGTCGTCCGACACAACTGAAGAACAGAAGTTTGCACAATGGCTAAACCTAAATTCAACAAAATCCAAGTTCTAGCAAAGGAAGGCTGCGGCTCCTTTATGGGGAGACGACCAGGGGTGGCAGCCAGGGAAGTGGGCGCATGCCCCTAGGTTTACAAGGCCCATAGCCCCAAGTGGAGGTGGCGCATCACCGTTTTGACTCAGACTCAGAAACAGATATGATCTGTTTTGATGATTATGGCCTGCTCTGATGGAATTTGAAGATGGGATTGGATCTGTTGAAAAGTAGATTTGATAAGATTTTCATGAAGTCTAAGAACGTCCCAAACAGAGTCCGTATGAAGAAGTTACGTTCATTTAAACTTAATACTATCGCAGTAGTTCGAATTTAAATCCAGAACGAGCCCATCTCGAACTCTTGTTTTACTTGGACCCAAGTGACGTGGTGTCCTTCATTATGCTTTTCGTGCATGTCATGACTCTACATGCCTCTCCTTCATCCTTTTTCATATTCCTAAGCACAATTAAATCATTTGCATTAGTTAGCAGTCTATTCTCAGTAATATATAAACATACAAACGAATTTACCTTGTAATTAAGTTGTCGAGCATAAACTCGAGTAAGTGGTCCTTGTAACACTTGCTGTGGATGAGTTGTGTGTGTAGATATGGTTGTATTCATAGGAGGGATGTACTCGTCACGGCGGGTAATGCGAGCTTGGATAGAGAGATGAGGGGGATGAGCCCGGGCAGGAGGGAGCCGAGGCCGCGGGCGCTGCGGCCTTGAGGGTGCAAGCTTGAGTGCCAACGACACATCTAGCTGAAAATAATTCATCAATTATAGACCATCATTCGGCTAATAATAAACATCATTTGGAGATGGATAAAGAGCCAATGATGATATCAGGTGACGGTTTACATCATGCATGTGAACGTAAGATCGAATTTTCAGATAAAATGAAAGATATTGCTATTCTAGAGCCTATTGCTAGTTGAATCATAAAAGATGGCCAGACCAGAAAAGATCAATCAGGACCAAGGATCGGCAAGCAAGAAATAACATAAGCCGGTCCAAGAAATTGGCATTTGCTGAACTGTTGGCGAAGTACAAACATGTGGGAAACGATCGGTCACAGAAGAGCAAAAATCAAAAGACCGATCAACGCCGAAAGCGACGGAGCCAGAGCAGTATCGGCAACAAAATCAGTGGCCAATGACGATGCTACCATCATGGATGTGGTATTATCCTTTGATATTGCCTCACATCGACATGTGCTTGATCGTTGCACCTTCTGTATGGGCACGATGCTGCTGTCCAGAAATCTCCCGGCGGTAACAGGCAGAAATTGGAATCTGATCACGAATGGGCCTTAAAATGTGCTCAACTTGGGTGAATAAAAGTGACCCGGCCCAGCCTGGAGATGGATTGAAGTCCAGGTAGCTCACCCTTGTGGTTGCTGGGCAAAACCACTGAAAACATTGCACCAAATCAGATCTTTCCTAGTACGTGTTGGAGCAAAATTCCTGAGACACGCCAGCTTTAGCATTCATGCTGCTGTGTTCAGTACTTCCTCTGCTTCTTTACGTCTGTGTATGTGGTTAAGCTATGTTTAAAAAGCCAATTTAAATGCTTGTATGCACAGGAATTCGCAGTGCCTTACTGTTTTCGATTGTTCCTCTACCGTACTTCGGTGTATTTGGGTCGACCTGGTGTTGAGAGGCAAGCAGCATGGTGAGTTTGCTGCTGGATGCCGTTATACAGAAAAAAAAAATCAGGTGAATTACAATATAGGTGGAGCAGTGCTTAGCCTGCTGGTGCTTCAAAGACTGGAAGCATGCATAGCACCAGGTTTTGAACTTGCTTTCATTTGGGTTTTTGAAGCTCAAGCTTCTACCTTTTCTGACACTGTAGCAGTTTTTTTTATTGTAGTTGCTAATAGTTTTTTCAACGTAATTAATTTTTAAAAATAAAAAATAAAAAATGTTATATTATCACGAACAATAAAAAAACAAGGAAAAAGAAAAGCTTAAAAACCAAAAAGTGAAAAAAAAAACAAAATTAAAAAGCTAGAAACTAAAGAGCTTGTTCTTTTTTGTTTTGACTTATGACTTTTGGCTGCACCTTATGACTTTTAGATTATTTGTGAGAGACGGTACTTGATCGGCATAAATAAAGTCACTACAGTGTGTACTATAATTAATTTATAGATTCAGTCTTAAAAAAATATTTCGTTTAAAAGCTAATTATCGTAGAAAAGTCGAAAAGCAAATAGTTAGAAACTAAAAGTTTTAAGTCCAAATAAACACAGCTAGACTTGCGAAGTGTTTGTACTGCAGGAGATTCAGTGTTGTAATGCTGGATCTAGTTGCCAGTAACAACAGACAGGCAAACAGCCCATTCTGTCATGACAAGAGCAGCATTGTCCCATCACACACGGAATTCAGTTTTGATACGGGGTCGCCTGATCTTCTCGACGTAGGATCAAGATACTCATGTGGATTTGATGAACCGTAGTGATCTCCCGTTGCCAATGCAAAAGTTAGCACTCTATAATTCGCCCAACCACACGTGCTGAACTTCACGACCACCGATGAAATTTCATCGCGCTCCCAATTCCCAATGGAAAGGTTGAACGATCTTGATTGAAGAAAATCACTCCTAATTCCCTATGGAACTTCGGTAGCAATGCTAAACTCGAACAAACTTTAGTAGATTCATTATTCTCAAACGTGCTCTCTTACAATGGGGGTCTAACCCTCAATATATAGTTCCCTCTCCACCTCATGGCTGGCCAAGAGGTCCTAAACCAACTCCAACTCATCCCTACATGTATTTGGAAACAAACTCACACAAAAGGAAAAACCTAAAATTAAGCCGTCACAATATTTCGGTCATAACTTTTATTCCGTGACGAATTTGAAGGTGGGGCCGGATCCATTACGTAGCCCTTGAAATTATCTTTCCAACGAGTATAAGAACACCTGAATCGGAGTCCGTTTGTGAAAGTTATAGCCTTTTTAGTAACTGTCTGTCAGGCTGTCCCAAACCGAATCCGAATTGAATTCTGAGTTGAATCCGAGTTTGAATTGGATTGAGCACGTGGGAGATCCGAATTTGGCTTGAAAATCTTATCCAAAACTTGTAGTTTAAGTCCTTGTGCTCCTCCCTTTTGCTCTCCCAAGTCTTCACATGAATCATACCTAAGAATACATAAATTAATAGCATGAGGTAGTATTCCAAGTTCATCATCAATTAAAAGAAATTCCTTAAGAAAAAAATTCACCTGACAATATTTAATGCGGCTCAATACTTCTTTCCAATGAAATAATGTATTCGCCTGAAAAGTGCTAAGCATGTGCGTATCCGCATCAAGTTTTCTCAGGTGATTCTTAGGGCTAATTGGTTTGACTGAAATAAGCTGATTTATAACTGAAATTATACTGTAACTAATTTATTTTATATTGTACATGATGTGACTTATTTGGCGTAAGTAAATTAAAAAAATTAAAAATAGAAAAAACAGATTAATCCATCATGGACAATACAAATAAATATGGGAAAAAAGAAAAGGCAAAAAAACCCAAAAAACAGAAAAAGACAAAATCAAAGAATAGTGAATTAGAAGCCATAAGCCATAAGCTGAAGCCGAAACAAGCGGTGCGTCAATTTTCATGATTGTACGATGTAAACTTGAATCCATCGTACAAATATCACTCTAGCCTTTTTTTAAACTAGTATCCAGACATCCGTTTTTGTAAATCTAACTCCCTCCCATGGATCTACCGTGCGTGGCAGCACTGTAGAAGCCCTACCGCATGGCAGCAAACCTACCAAGCTACAGTACTACCATGTGCGGTAGGTTTGCTGCCATGCACTGTAGGTCTGCTACATTGTTAGCACATGCGGTAGGTCCGTGGGAAGGAACTAGATTTACAAAAATGAATGATTATGAGCTAAATTTAAAACAAATAGCTAGTTTGATATTTTTAAACTCAATTTCATAAACTTGCATGACTGTCAGCCTATTTTTTGTAGTGCCGAATTGCGGTAGCAAACATTAGTTACACATACTGTTTGAAGAGGCATGACATAAAGGCTCCGCTCCAAACAGATTTAGCTTTTGACTTCTTAATTTCGTCTTTTTGGTTTCTTTTTGGTTTTTTTGCATTTTCTTTATCCACTTATTCATTTGCATTTTCCATGTTTATATAAATTTTTTTATTTTTTAAATTTAATTACTCAGAAAAAGCTAACAACCGATATAATGCATTTTCAGTCGCTACAATAAAAAAAGCTAAAAGCCACGGCTTATAGGGCCTATTCTTTTTCTCCGAAGCTGATGGCTTTTGGCTTTTACTACAGTATCTAACATTCAAATGGAGTATTTTCTCAAGACGTGGTCTACAAGTTAAATGATCTACACGTTAAAAGACCAACATCTGTATCGTCAAAATCGCAAGTGAGTATCTGTCTCTCCGTAATCTGTACCGCAAACAACCAAAATTCAAAAATTTCAGCCAAAAACCGTAAACCACAGCCACAGCCAAATATGCCCATAAGCTACATCGAGCAATGCAAACAAGGTTCCAATAACTCAAGCAGAAAAGAACTACACGGAGTAAAAATGGCACACACCTATATTAGAAGGGGACGACCCGATCATACCCATTGAATTCTTTTCAATTTTTCATCCACTTTCCATTACCTCACCACAGAAGCAGAGCACACCACTACAAATTAAAGATCGCTCATATCAAAGCAAATTAATGGACTGGGATATCACCGAAAACTGCATAACGCAATGACTACATACGTTATCGTGGCCCTTGTTTTTGTGTTGAGATCCGTGCGCCATCTTCCTCATGTCCTCTCCGTCTCGCCTCTCTCCCCCCTTCTCTCTCCGCTCCCAAGCCACGCTGCCACCGCCCTCCCTCGAGCCGCGCTACCACCGGACCACCACGGTCCACCGCGCCACCGCAATCTGCCACGCTGCTCCCAAGTCTCGCCACCACGGTCCCATCAGAAGGCGCGCGCCCCGCCCGAGCCACAGCCCCACCGTCACTCATCGAAAACTGCACCACATGCCACACCAGAAACCACGCAAAACCCACCGTGCCGACCTCGCCTGGAACGTGCAGTATGGTCGAGGGAGTGGCTGTTGTGGCTTGCAGCCGAAAGAGAAGGGTAGAGGAGAGAAGAAGCTCACACTAATCTCAAAGCAGTTTGGACGATGAAGATAATGTATGTAGCTACATATAGTTGTAGAAAGGGATTTGCTCATGTGCTAAAGTTTAATGGTGTTTGCTCAAATGCTCCATGATGTCTCACGACATGTGGGCTCGGATCCGCATGTCGTTGAGACATCATGCAACATTGAGCAAACGCCATTAAACTTTAGAACAAAAGCAATTTTTCCTAGTAGAAAAACCACACTCCGATATCACACTACAACAAAATGGTCACCAGACAGAGACCATCTCTTTGGTCGTCACGCACGCACCATCTTCCTCTGCTCGTGAGAGCTCGAAGTTGCCGCCGTCCACTACTCCATCCGGGAGATCGAGGACGAACAGGGTTCAACAATTTCATCGACACCCAATACACAGAGATATATACCCAATGAGATCTTTTCAATCTCTCATCCATTTCCACTAAATACCTCATCAATTATGTAAACAAAGCGCATGTAGCATTACAGCTAATAATAATCAGAATTGCTAAAAAACTATAGTCGACAATGTAAGTTGCAGTTGAGAGTAAGATAACCAAAAAAATTGCCCCAAACATTCTTTCTCTCAAGTCCTGAAATTTTCTTCATTCTTGTCCTCTGCTTTCTCTGTTTTTTGTTATACAACAAAGAACTCCTGTTTAATTTGGACGTGTTGATGTGTGGTAGTATTTCCAACAGTCTCGTGCAGTGGTGGGAAGATGGGAGGACATGGTATCGTCAGGGGAAAGGCTCTTACCGGTGGCCGGCGGCTTTCCCGGTCTAGTATTCTCTCATGGACCATCCTTACCGCCCTGCTCGCCAGATGCACACGGATGACGAAATCAATCGACCCCGACGCCACATCCAGCAACACAAACTCGGCGTTGTCAACGACCCCGGCCACCGAAACAGCATCAAAGGACCAGTAACTAGATGCGGCGTTACTGCATTAGCAGGCAGCCCGCCCTGGTCTGCGAGGAGTTTCCACGCCTCACGCAGGTACAGGGAGTTCACCCGTACCCAGCGGCCTGCGCTGCGGTCTGCCATGTGGAGGAGCAGCCAGACTTGGACCTGGAACCTGTCCGCGTGGACGAGGTAGAGGAGCCCGCCGGAGCGCTCCTCCGCGCGCGAGAGCTTGAAGCTACGGCCGTCCACTCCGTGCGGGAGCTCGAGGACGGAGAAGCGTGCGGCGGCCAAGTCCAGCACCAGCATGTGCCTCCGCGAGGCGGTCACCGTGTAGACCTTGCCGTGGACGGGCGGCAGCATGTCCAGAACCGCGGTTCCGGCCTCCTGGAGCTCTGTAGTCGCCATGGTCGTCGGGGCGCCCCAGCCGCCGGAGGGTTGCAGGACGTGCACCTGCACGGAGACTTCTCTCCGGCGGGTGCGCACCATGGAGACAAAGGCGATGTCGTAGCCGTCGTCCTTGGGTAAGAACGCACGCGAGATAGGCTCCGCTGTTGGAGTTAATTCACACAACTCCAGTCTTAGCTCTCGCTAGGGAACCACTCCTTCTATTGTGTTTCTCATAAACACGTGTGCTATGATACCAATGGTTAAGATTGAATCGCTTAATTCTTTTTTTATCACTCTAGATAAACACAGAGAGAGAGATTAATACACCAAGTGTTAGGATTGAATCACTTAATCTTTTCTATTTCGACTTGGTTACAATTAATAGGAATTACATGGCTTAAATAAGTCTTATGCACACACACGACCTTCACGCACCCACTAACTCCACTAACTTGGGTCTATTCTCACACCTTCTGGAATCTCTCCACGATCCGCATTACTTGGGCAGTTTATTGACTTAGACTACGACCGCTTCTCATGGTGCTTCAGCTTCCAACTTCCATCAGTCCTCGAATGCTTCGACTGCACTCAGTTACGTCCGACTTACGAGAACCAACTATTTCAAACTTCCAACTACTAAGTACCGATTGCTACAACGATTTTTGACTACTACAGTGTTCGTTGTACAGTACTCGGAGCCTTCGACTTCGACTGTGGTTTCAACCACAGCTTCAACTGCTCCATCGACCACAACTTAGACCGCGGCTTCAATCACGGTACCAACTTTGGCTTCGGCCACTCGACCGACCACTTACAAATCATCAAAATTAATTTCAACACCCGTCCACCAGGAGAGGGTGGTGGAAGCGGTGGGAGGAGCCCGACGCCTCCCCGCTGGTTGACCATGTTGGAATTAACCCTGAAGCTTACTGGTTGCGATCGGTAGTTCCGCCTGAGGAACACGGTAGTTCTGGGTTACGGTAACACCGTTCGGGTAGTCCGGTAGTTCCGGCGAACGGTAGTACCGGCCGAGTCTTGCGGTAGTACCGGTCCGAAACTCTGTTTCCGTGACAGACTGGTTTTTCAGTTTATTTCTTTGATTCTGATTCGAATCCGTGTAAGAAAAGGAGTTGGTCTTTTGTAATAGTTTTGAGAGCCTATATAATAAAGAGAAACCTAAAAAGGTGGAGTGTGATTCGCACCACCAAATTAGAATATTTCCTCTCTAATTAAAAGCGTGCGCGGTTATCCTGTTCTGTCCGAGTTCATTGATCTTTGCCTCGATTTCGTGATTTGGCTGAGTGATTGGAGCTTCGTGACATTGGTAGACATTGGTGTGAAAGGTCCTAGCCCACAATTTGGTATCAGAGCTACGGTTTTGCAAATCAGACCAAATGTCGATGTTGTCCACGGCGAGGCGGCGCGAGAGAGCGGCGGTGGGATGTTTATCTACCCGCAGCTCACGGCGACAAATTACACCAGTTGGGTGATTCGAGTGCAAGCGATGATGGACGATCAAGGCATCTAGGAAGCGATCGAGCCGGCGGCCGGGGAGGTCGTCGACACGAAGAAGGACAAGAAGGCGAGGTCGCATCTTCTCCAAGAGCTCCCGGAAGACCTCTTGATGCAGGGTAGCCAGGAAGAAAACGGCGAAGGAAGTCTGGGACTGCCTCAAAACTCGGTTCGTTGGCATAGATCGCGTCAAGAACACACGGCTGTAGACGTTGAAGAGCGACTTCAACACCATGCGCATGCAGGAGGGAGAGAGCTTGGACCAGTACGCCGGAAGACTCAACGCCATATCCGTCAAGTATGGAAGCCTCGGAGAAACACTCGACGATGCCGCAATGGTCAATAAGTTGTTCGACACCGCGCCAGATCGCTTTTTTGAGCATAATAGCCGGTATCGAGCAATTCTGCCACATCAAGACGATGTTGTTCGAGGAAGCGGTGGGATGGCTGAAGGCGTATGAAGAACGGACACGGGCACACACTTCTGGCGGAAGCAACAATGGCGATAGCCAACTCTTGCTTGCTCAGGCCGAGTGGGAGGCAAGACAGAAGAAGCAAGGCAGAGGGCGCGGCAGAAGCGGTCACGACGGAACGCCAAGCAAAGACGGGATGATCGGCTCCAGCGGCGGTGGCCGTGACAAAAGCCACATCCGATGTTTTAATTGCGACAAGATGTGCCATTACAAATCCAAGTGCAAAGGGCCGAAGAAGGGGGAAGAGGCGAACCTCACGCGCGAAGTTGAATTTGAGCCAGCACCTTTGTTACTTGCGGTGTCACGAAGAATCGGCGCGGGCGGCGGGAACGGCAGGATATCGCACTCCTAAACGAAGAAGAAGCTTACAATCTACAGAATGCGGGCACAAGCGATGGTGATACATCAGATTTCATCATCGATGGAGAATTCAGCACAGAGTTGACGGGAGGAGAGTTTTCCCGCCAGCAAACGGCCCGGAAGCACATCTCCATCCAACTTCTTCGTCGACTCTGCAAGATTGCGAGGCAACGCTAGAAGAGACAGGTTCCAATTCGCGAGCTGTGGAGAGCACGGGTGAAGTTTGACCGGACTCCTCCACCAGTCCATTGATGAAGACGCTCACCAGACCAACCATGGCAGAAGGACCGGTTACATCTATCTCGGCAATGTCTTCACCTTCATCAGGAGGGAGTAGCAGCACTGATGAGCGGTATGTTCGGTACAGACATATCGATGACATCATGGAAGATGCTCGAAGAGTACTCCTTGACGATGAAGACTCAGAAGAGGAAGTCATACTTGCGGAGATGGAGGAACCATCCTGCTATCTTTAGGCTGCTGGACAGCAAGTCTGAGAAGACGCCATGGAAAGTGAAACCGAGTCTATTGAAAGAAATCAGACTTGGTCACTCACGGAGCTGCCGGTTGGACATAAACTGATTGGGCTCAAATGGGTTTACAAATTGAAGAAGAACACCAATGGAGAGGTGATCAAGCACAAAGCGAGATTGGTTGCGAAAGGGTACGTGCAACGACAAGGAATTGACTTCGAAGAGGTGTTTGCGCCGGTTGCGAGACTAGACACCATGCGAGTCATCCTTGGCATTGCTGCAAACCGGGGTTGGCAAGTGCACCATCTCGACGTTAAGTCCACTTTCTTGAATGGGGACTCGAGGAAGAAGTATATATTGCTCAACTGGAAGGATTCACGGTGAAGAACAAGGACCATTTAGTGCTCAAATTGAGTAAAGCACTCTACGGACTTCAACAGGCATCACGGGTGTGGAACACGCGACTTAACAAGAGTTTGAAACAACTCGGCCTTGCAAGATGTGCGCAAGAACAAACTGTGTACACAAGGGGAAAAGACCGGGTAGAAGTCATTGTGGGTATTTACATTGACGACCTCATTGTGACAGGAGAAGATCCGGACGAGATTGAAAGATTCAAGCAACAAATGATATCTGATTTTGAAATGAGTAACCTCGGTTTACTCAGTTATGATCTCGGGATCGAAGTCAAACAAAGAGAAGAGAGCATCACAATCAAGCAACAATGCGGCACCAGCTGGGTGTCGTAACATTGGGACGCATCAGGATTAAGGGGGAGTATGTTGGAATTAATCCTGAAGCTTACTGGTTACGATCAGTAGTTCCGCCTGAGGAACATGGTAGTTCCGGGTTACGGTAGTACCGTTCGGGTAGTCCGGTAGTTCCGTGACGGTAGTACCGGCGAGTCTTCTTGATAGTACCGGTCCGGAACTCTGTTTCTGTGACGGACTAGTTTTTCAGTTTATTTCTTTGATTCTAATTCGAATCCGTGCAAAAAAAGGAGTAGATCTTTTGTAATAGTTTTAAGAGTCTATATAATAAAGAGAAACCTGAAAAGGTGGAGTGTGATTCGCACCACCAAATTAGAGTATTTTCTCTCTAATTAAAAGCATGCGCGGTTATCTTGTTCTGTCCGAGTTCATCGATCTTTGCCTCGATTTTGTGATTTGACTGAGCGATTGGAGCTTCGTGACATTGATAGACGTTGATCTGAAAGGTCTAGCCTACAGACCATAGCGTAACGGGAGGGCGTGGGAGTCCACGACAAGAAGAAGGCTACCGTTCCGGCAGTCGGCGTGGTACCCCGTACCCGTAGGTGCTGAAGCAGCCGTTGTTGGCGCAGCGGACGGCTGTGACGGCGGCGGAGAAGTCATCCGTGGGATGCGGGTTGACGGGCACGAACTGTGGGCACGGGAGGTCGATGCAGAAGCCGAGAAGGCCAGGCGGGTGGAGCGTGCGGAACCTACGGGGCAAGGCCGTCTCGGAGGCGATGCAGAGCCAGAGCCTGCAGACGAGCGCGGCACGGACAAGGCTGGTGGGGCAGCTGACGCGGGGGAGGATCTGGCGGAGGAGGTCCTCAAGCTGAGCACCGACGAGACCGGCGACGCGTTTTTTCTCCAGACTTGCGTGTCATTGCACTACCAAGCAAGAAGCAACCACCAGTTTGCTTGCAACACATTGTTGCTCCCTTCCATTCTTTCGTTTTCCGTATGACGTTTTGGAATGGGGTTCACCGGCGCTAGCACTGCCCGCCCCCAGTATGTATGTTGTGCGACGCTTAGCCACGTAACAGCTGCATTTTGCAACGCTTTGATCGGTCGTGGACTCGTGGCAAAAGGTTGTTTCTTCATTTTGCAACTGAAGAAGTTCGAGAGGCTGCTGCGCTGGTGCCGTGCCACCATCTAGTTAAAAAGGCCTTTGCCTGGGAGTGTGCACGGCATGGTTTAAAAGCGACCTCCAGACGTAGCAGTCTGCACGGGATAGAGCTGGCTATCGAGCATTTATTCAGCTTTTTTGAAGTTGATATAGTTGAATATAAAATTATTTTATTTCTTGATTAAGTGGTGATTTCAAATTCAAACTAATGAGCTACTATCGAGCTAAAGACTCATTTTAATTTTAAACTCAATAACTATTTTAATCGAAGTAATTTTAATTGTAGCTTTAAACAAGTTTTTTTGCCAGCCCTAACACGGCATGGTGTAAAGTTTGCGGTTCAGTTTGCCACTTGAAGATTGTCATTTGCCTGGTTGGATCGAGGGCCGTAAGGCCAAAGATAGGGCATTTTTCCGCCCTGGTTGCATCTCTGCTGCGCCTCTCAGCAAACGCATGGCCTTTGTGAACGAAGCTTCATGTGCGTTTCAATCATTTGGGCTGATGGTGTTAGTTACAATGTCAGAATCTACTGACAAGCTAGTCCAAATGCGTGTTCCATCTTGCCAAGAATTATGGGTATACTCCATAGCTCTAGCCTCTAGGACGTCAACACCGAATGGAAGAATGTGACAATACGAACTCGACATCTGAGGCGTCCAATCACTCTGGAACGGCTGAAATCAAGGCAGAACCAGGCTTTTCAATATCGGTAATCGGAAATTTTCGGTTATTTTTTACCTGAAAATTTCAAACAAAATTTAAATTTCCAACGAATTTTAAACGAAAACCAGGCTGAAACCGTCCGATAATAGAATGATAGAAAGCACATGGCACCTGACAAAACTCACGATAACACATTCGGAACTTTATAAAATAACCAGAATATCAGATTTTGAGGCAAATGAGTTGCAACCTGAGATAACAAAGTATTTGACGTGAGTAGACAGTAATGTAAATGGCACTAATGTTCAGAACTTCATACAACATCCAGAATATCATATTCTGAGGCAAAATGAGTTAACCTGAGTTAGCAAAGTTGTCGCCCGACCCTGTTTTCCCATTTTGTCGGCCCCCGACGCTTCGGCCACCGCCGACCTCCTGGCCTCCACCCCCGACACCCCAGCCTCCACCGCCATCTAGGCTGCGCCCTACGCTGCCTTCACCGCCCTCCATAGCCAGACAACCTCCGAGGAATGGGGATTTTAGAGGGAGGGAGTAGGCAGGAAGAGATCGGGAGATTGGGAAGATCACCAGAATAGGGAGGAAGATTGGCAAGGGCGTTGGAGCCTGGAGAGGCCAAGACCGAGACGGGGTATCAGCGCCGCAGCCACGAACAAGCCTGGAGAGGCTTAGGGCAAGCGCAGCGGTGTCCGGCTTCTACTCAACACAGCCCGAAAAGATTTGCCCGGTACTGTAATTTATCAAGGGGGACCGGTAACCCTAGAAAAACGATTTTTGGCTGATTTTCGGCCGGTTATCACAACACTCGGCAGAAACAGGGAGAAGTCGGCGTTCTGCAAAGAAGGCCAAGCAGATATACAAATAAACGTGTACTATCTCCAACACGCATCATATCCAAAACAACTATAACCAAGAATAACTACAAAGTACAGCATTTTCCGATAATATGTCGTACACAAATAAGTCTTAAGTCAAGCAGGAATAGTATACCCAAGTACATGTGTGACAAGGTAAACAATATTCATCTTGGCGACAGCAAGACAACCAATTATTATTGCCAACAACAATTGGGCGACCCAACGCGTAGTTGCCGATTCACCCCAACAGTGTAATAGCTCAGCCATCTTTTAGCTTAGCCTTCCAGTTTACCATGCCTCTCGCAGAAGGATTTGATCCTGTCAAAGGCATCCTCAAGACATGGTAGATCAATGGCAAAGGTGATGCGAATCCAATCCTTCATTCCTAGTGCACTACCTGCAAAAATATGCACGTACATCGGGACAGAGTTGAGCAACAGAGTACCGGCACAGTTGTGTACTTCCTCAAACTCTTGTTGTTGACTTGTGTGCACTTGAGTCTTTTAACTCTTGAGGTCTTATCTTTCAATATAAGGTTGTAGCTATAGATGGCATGCTATAAAATTCGTGAATGGTGAAATTGCCTTCTAACTTTCTTTCGTAAGTTCATGTGCTACAACTAGCATTTATTTACATTTTACCATCCGTATGTTGAAACGGCGATAAAATGGCAGAGCTATAATAGGGAGATCTAACATAAACCATAAATGTGTCCAACACATAATTGGAAACATGAGGTTCGTTTCACAAAATCTGAAAAATACAACTCCTGTTGCAATTTACTAAGTTTTTATTACAGCCACTGAAAGAGGATAATGAAACTAGTAATATATTCCATCTGTTTCACAATGTAATGAAGATCCATTTTTTAAGGTTATGTATGGTCCAATATTATTAACAAATTTTATTATTCGGTGTTTCCTTGGTCTATACATTGCGAAACAGAGGGTGTAGTTAGCATTTCTTCTGGCAACCAGAGAGTAAACAAATATGGAATTTGCACCTGGTAAAACTATCACAGACTCCTCTTTTGCCAACCTGCGGCAGAAATCCATATCATCGTAGATGCCATCCAAGCAAGAGAGATCCAACTTTACCTGAAGAACATACATCAGCCCAAAATTAGATTCTGGATGAGATTAACATACAACTTAGCCAGTTGATCTAACTCGTGCATTTCCTTACCATCACAAACATTGATCCCTCCGGCTTGTGTGGACATGTAATGCCCCTGATGTCCTTTATTTTACCATAACATAAATCTGCTGACCTACTTAATAGATCAAGAATTTTGTTGAAATATTCTTCCTTGGTGTTGGCTATAATTTGAGGGATTGCTCCCTGTGAAAGAAGATTATTTAGAATGTATGACACTTGCTGAAAACATATGGTGCTGTGTGTGCATGCACGTGGAAATCATAGTCTTAAATGATAGAAACCATATTGTCTTAAATGATAGATGTGGAACTAAAGAGATTAAAAAATAAATGGAAATAAAGATGCATATATTAATATATATACCTGAATAAATGTTGCAGGATCAGTTGAGATGTTAATATACTTCTCGATTGATTGGTCAACCTGTCAGGCAAAATGCAGATAAGAAATCCAATCACCAGTGCGATAAAGTTACTAGTCTGACAAAACATGACCTTTTTAATATGATTGGGTACACATGGAACAGCTGAAAAGATTCAGAAATTGTAACCTACATATTGCGTTCCCTACAAAAAAAAGTTTTGCATGTATCCCGTATATAACAGGGGCAATTTGCTCAGTAGTACTATAAAGATACCACGAGTTGGAAAATAACATCGATGTGTCACCGACATGTGGCCCCATGGCCCACCTATCAGACTCACATTGGATACTATTTTCTAATTTGTACATCATTGCAATGTTACTTAGCAAATGTTCCCTATATAACATGTCATGTACAGCTTAAAATATGTTCCAAACCAATCAAACATAAGAATTTAGCTTTGAACCGCTAAACATAACCTGTCATTTGTAATTTCATACCTTCAACAATTCAAACAATAGAGTAATAAGATGGCCAAAATAAATTTAAGGACATGAAGAATAGGGAATCACTTGGTGCATAAAAACGCAGAGATGCGGGCTTAAATTAAATGTGGTATTCGGAGTTCAGATTGCTGACATGATCCTGTAAGGGTTCTTATTCAATTTTACTTACTATATACGATGCTAGAACAAGATCTTATAAATATTAATCACCGAGTGTTCAGAAAGAACAAAATTTCTAGTCTGCAATTCTATCTCTTTGCAGTGTAGTAACCAATTGCTGCTTCATCGCCACGATATGGTATGTCATTAAAGTTCGCCAACTTATATTAACTGACAAAAGAACTAGAGACAGATTCGCATTGTTTTTATCTTGTTGTCAGTTGCTAATTAACCAAAAGAAAAATATACAAACAATTGCAGCCTCATGCTCTTATTTCTTAATGATGGTTGCAAATAACATAACTGCATTAACTTGACAAATTTCAGTCACAAATCACAATAGTGTTCCTTAGTCTTCTAATCAACGCTTGTTAGCAGGTCTGTACATCCTAGCATATCTTCGTTTACTCTACTTTATGAAGACAACCAGCAAGAACAGTGAATTCATCAAATATTTCTCAGAAGAAATAATCAAGCCAGTAAGCTACAAAAACAAATACCCCAAACGCAGTGGCGGAGCTAACGAAGATGCATGGGGGTACCCCAAAAATTGGCCAGAATACCTATTATATACACCTCTAATGCGAAAGGTATACATGTTCCTCTCTCAATTTGTCTCGGCAACCTATAGCCCACGAACCCAACGGACCAATACCAACAAGTCTAATGGCCCAGCTGCCCCAAGCCAACCAAGCCACAAGGTCGACACCTCCTAGCAGCCTGCCTCAGGATCAATCCCCAAATCCAATCCCCATCGCTCCATCGCATCGTACGCTTTGCCCTAACCGTTTGACCTATCAACAGCGGCAGGTGGCAGCGAGAGGCAAAGCATGGCTGAGGAGGCACACACGAGGCCTTAGCCACCCATCTGTTTAAGCTTTGATTTTGATTTTTGAAAATACCAAATCCTTTTTTTTAGTCTTGATCTTATTCGTTCTATTTAGTCACAATTTCTATTTGTGAATGTAGATTTGTAAAACACTAAAGCATGAAGAAACACCGTACCAAGGTTCGGAAAACCGGCGGTACCCGCCAGTAACCGGATTTCTGGTGGCAACCAGGAAATGAAAAATCGGCGGTTTTTTATTTAATTCAAATTTAAAATTTTGAGTGTAAAAATTAGTTTCCCTAATGATGTTTACATTATTTAACACTAATGGAATGTATTAGGAAGATATAAGCACCTCCCATACTTGACTTTATACTTTTAACTATGGATATATTAGTCTGACGGTTTTTTATTTAATTCAAACGTAAAATTTTGAATGTAACAATTAGTTTCCCTAATGATGTTTACATTGTTTAATGTTAATAGAATGTATTAGGAAGATGTATGCACCTCTCGTACTTGACTTTTTTTTTGCCATGAATGCATTAGACATGCGGTTTTTTATTTAATTCAAATTTAAAATTTTGAATGTAAAAATTAGTTTCCCTAATGATGTTTACATTGTTTAACCATAATGGAATGTATTAGGAAGATGCATGCACCTCTGTGCTTGACTTCATACTTTTTGCTATGTATGTATTAGGAATTTTCAATTTTAAATTTGAAAACCGGTTTTAGCAGTTTTTTTCTGGTTTTTGTCCGGTTTTTTGGGCGGTAACTGGCCGGTTTTCCTGATTACCGATTTCAAATTCAAAATTTGAAACTTAAAATTTGACCAATTTTTCCGGTTACCGGCCAGTAACCGGTACCGGCCCCTGGCCGGGATTTATCCCGATAGCGGTTTTTCGAACCCTACACCGTACAAGTTGTAGTTACTGAAAAATATTTTGTGTGGTCAGTTATAGTACAAACTAATACTTTCTCTGTTCTTTTTTATTTGATGTTTTTGACTTTTTACGGTCTTTGAAATGCGATTTTGATCGCTACTTTTTATGACTTCACACTAAGATATGCTAATAAAATTATAATATTATAAAAATATTTTTAACAATAAACTGATAATGTAATTTTCGTATAGCCAATCTAGATAGTTTTAAATCTATGGCTATCAAACTTTAAAAAATTTGATAGCACAAATTCTAAGAAGTCAAGTAAAAAAGAATGGAGGGAGTAATTTGTTTCGTTTGAACTGTCATACTCATTTTTCAATCATAGTTTGGCAAAATTTAATGTGAAACTTGAAAGTTTACCCTAAGGAAAACCAATATGTAATAACGTCTTTATGGTGTTAAAGTATATCTTAAGTTCGCACCCCCATCAAAAAATTCTTGGCTCCACCACTACCCAAATGTGGCCCTGTTCTTTTCAGCTTCTAAAAGCTGCTTTTCGGCTTTTCTACAGTAACTAGCTTTTAAATAAAGTATTATTTCAAGATAGTGTCTACTAGTTAATTGTAGTACATACTTTACTGACTTCATTTATATTGGCAAAAACCGCACGTGAGTTTCTGTTATTCTGTAATCTTTCATACAAACAGCCTAAAAGACACAAGCCGCAGCTAAAAGCCACAAGCCACAGCCAAAAAGAACAGGCCCTAAACTGGTCTAGACAAGACAAAGGCACAAACAATGCGGAAAGAACGCACGGCTTGACCTGGCATATTCACATATAGATTACGTTTTCACTGAAAACCCCACCTAGACATGCAAATACTAAAAACAAGATATGCATCAGAAGACAGATAACAAATTTACCTTGGCCTCCTTTAAGATGCCATTCGGGTCGCATTTTGCTATCCAGCCAAGTCGCCAACCAGGCACAAGCCATCTTTTAGATATAGATCCCAAGGTGATCACTGGGACAGTCTCCCCAAAAACACCCATTGGTATACAAGGCTTATTTCCAAATGCCAAATGGTCATATACCTCATCTGCAATTATCAGTATGCCAAGTTTCCTTGCAGTCTTTGCAATCTGTTCATTGCAAGTACATGTACCACAAATTGCATTACATATAAAATAGGGAACGCACATTACAAGTATTTTCATGGGAAATATACTCACTTTAGCCAAATGATCATGTGAGTACACACTCCCACAAGGGTTACTGGGATTGATTATGACAATCGCAACCGTGTTTTCATCAGCAACAGCCTCCACAGACTCAAGGTCTGCCTCCCAGCCTCTTTCAGGAATGAGGTTGAAATGTCGAACCTCCAGATTGCTGAATGTGGTCCGTGACTCGTACATCGGATATCCAGGTTTTGGAAGTAAGATGTTGGAGCCAGGTTGGGCAAGAACGGATATCATGACCTCAATCGCTTGGACACATCCGGCGGTGAGGTAAATATCATCTGGTGAAAGCTCATAAGGAAGATCTCGAGATAGGTAGTCTGCAATAGCACTAATGTTTTGACAAACAAATGTAAGAGATGCTGATGTCCAAGGATGGAAACTTTAGAAACAAATCATGTGATTTTGCCAAACAGAAATGAAGAAAAAAACAAAAGTTGGAAGGTGAAAGGCTAAAAATGTACAGCTGAATATATAAAGCCACTAATTCTGTTATTTGGATGAGAAGTGTTCAAAAAGTATAGTACTAAATTAGTAAACTGTACTGTTATATGGGTAAGAAACACAGGAAAAAAATGAAGAAAGTGCTTCCACGAGAACACTCAAGCGCCCCCAAAAAAAAGGATATTCGAAAAATCTGTGAAATTCAAAACTTTTGATGTATCTGGTTGACATTTGGATTTTTCCTGAATTATTCTTTGAAGTTTTTCTGGAAATTGAGTTATGAAAAATAACTCAAGAAAATTTATACAATTAACAAAACAAATTTGAATAAAAAGTCGAATCTGAAAAGGTAATCCATAAAGTAGCACAAGAGAATTTACAGTAAAATTAATTTAAGGACGACTTGAATCATCGCTGAAATCAAAATTTGATGTCTATTTCATTAAAGCAAATTGTGAACTAAAATTTAGAGAAAGAAATTTGGGAAGGATAGCAGAAAGGAAATTGAAGTCCAGTAGTTGAAATTCTAAAATTGTAAACCATTTTCAAATCAAGCCCAATTTAAACTCAAGTATGAGTTCAATTCAAATATTGGGAATCCATATTCAGCTACCAAAACAAAGGCCAAAATTCATGCCTCAGAAAATTCAATTCTAAGTGCCTTAACTCGCGTCGCGATGTGAGCGCCGCACTGCCATGACGCCGCGCATCGTGTTGACCACCACGCCGACGACCACGCGGCGTGTAGAGAGCGCCATCACCGCTCATGGAACGCCCAATCCTCGCCTCGTCGCATGCGCACCATCCCATCAACTCACACCGCAGTGACACCAAAGATCATTGCTTCACCGCATCATCCCCTCTACCACACTGTGCACGACCCATGCCGCCCGATTGGCCCGCTAGCTATGAAAGCACGCCAAGCGCTCCATTTCCTTCACACACCCTCCTCCTCATTCTCCCCCAAGCAATTGTGTTTTCCTTCCTATAGCTCGCCAGCGCCGCCCTCATTTCCTACTTTGGATGCTTAACGCCCTCGTCGCTACAATGACCCTCCGTCCAATTCCTATTGGCTAGAGCATCACCGTCACCACCACTCACCATCTCCATGGTCAATTTAGGACTTCAGCCACCCTAGCTCGTCGTTGTCGTGCTACCTCGCCACGCCGCCTCGGGCTCTCGACGCCAGGCCACCTCGTGCATCCCTAAGCTCGCCAACCCCTTTGGTGAGCTCCTCATGTCCCCTAGATGCTTTCCGCCACCTTTAATTTCTCACTGCGTCGCCAGAGCCCTAGCCGCCATGATGGCCGAGCTTCGCCATTGCTACGCACTGTCGCACCGGTGTTGTGGCTCGCTGCCGGTCATGCTACCACCGTGCCTAGGACCGCCGAGATCCCGGCAACCCACTGAAGCTTGCCATTGACCACTCGTCGATGACGAGCTCGTGCTCCTCCGAGAAGACACTATAGCGCGGTTAGGTTAATTAAAATAATTAGATTAAGTTAACAGAATCCATTAGTTTGAGTTAATTAGTCGCTGACATGTGGGCCCAAGCGTTATGGAAACTGTTTAAAACCAGTTTAAATAAAGAGAGATGATGACATGCGGGTCCACTCCTACAACCGGGGCCACTTGTCAACGACCCATCAGTTTTTCTTAAAGAAAATAATTCAAATAGGAAATTAAAAGGCCGAGGCCCACACCTATCAATCACTCCTATACTTTCCTTTGGAGAAATAAATCTAAAGCAAATTAAATCCGTCTGGCCCCACCTGTCAATCTTTGAAGCCTTTTTCAATAAGAAAATAAATGAGGAAAAAATTAAAAAGCCATGGGCCCCATATGTTAGCTAGATGAACTCTCTCCTCTATCTATTTTAGGATTTAATCTTGATTAAAATTTTAGAAGACCCGTTCTCACTTATTTTAAATTCAAACTGAATGAAACTTATTTCTAAATTCATCTAAATTCAAGATCCTTCTAATGGAAGTAAAATCATGAATTTTGGAGTTCATTTGCACTTTCATTTGGATTTATTTGTATTTTCTAGAATTTATTCGATTCACCACGCGATCGTTTAAATAGACTACGAAGTCCAAGAAGAGCAACAGTTCGAGTCAAGCTATGATCCTCAAGGCCAAACAACTTATGAGTAAGGCGAATCAAAACTTTGATCATTTTGCACCTACTTTGAACGCAAATTATGTTGATTTAAATTATTAAATTACCTTTACTTTGTTATTAAAATTTATATTTGCATTAACTCATAGTTAATTCCCCAAGAATAATTGCATAATAATGCCCCCACTCCTTGATTTTGGACATAAAAACTTATTGCCCTAGATATAATGGTAAACATACTAGTAAGAAAAATGTATCTAAGAGTCATGATTAGTCCTACTTAGATACCTCGGGGCATTACATTGTCCCGATATCATTTCAAACATAAAACTTGTATTTGGACAGTCATTGGTTAGAAATGACTGATACTTTGAAAAGAAAGAATATTTTGATCCCTAAAATTCTAAACTTGATTAAATATCGACGAATGGTAAGAATGGTTGGTGCGGATAGAGCACGAGAATGTAACTTGTGATGGAACCATCCAAATAACCCTTAATACTGAATCTTGTACGACCTCCCAAGGTAAACTAGTGTAATCACATGTCTATAATGGGTACGACCTGGCTAATAGGTTTTCATTGACCTAGCGCAGGATGCGTCATTCGGTGGCACACGGTCAAGTGAACTGGACATAAGCCTTTGACGTGATGGCACAAGTGGGGCTTCCAGAGAGGGTGGATAGAACCCCACAGAAGTGGAAATCTTAGCGGGTGTAGCCTTATTAGGAACATGTGTTGTAAAGACCTTGTGATGACCTTCTTGATCTATATAACTAAGGAAACATGTGGAATAATAAGTTAGTTGTCTCTTTTGGGTAAAATGTGCAACATCTGTAGAATTAAAACTATTTGCATAGCCATGCCCACGGCCATAGGTAGACTTTGGGAACCTGTCGCAGTTAGTATCTATTTCTAAAAACTTTATGGGTGGGATGAAAAAACCATGAAAGGTAGATGGGACCCTGAGTATTTATTTTCCCTAGGTGAATAGACCCAGTGACTACAATGGATAGATAGAACTTAAGTATCAAAAATAGCATATGGTGGACAGAACCATGTAACAGTGGATGGAACCTACACTATTATTATTATTATTTGCACACTCTTACATTCTTTAAAACATGGTTTAGTTAAAAATGCTAAGTCTCAAAAATTTCTACTTACTGTAACTTTTAACTAAAACCCTTAGCAAATAAAATAAACCCGAGTCTTCCTTTGTTAAGCCATACATCTATATTATTGCATTATATATGTTGGCTTGCGAAGCACGGTTGTTTGTGCTTTCTCTCGCTCACTACAATAACTCAGGGCCTGTGTAGCAAGATCACTATGCCTACTACACTGCGCTGGGACCAGACAAAGAAGAGAACGGTGGAGACTAGAACAACCTATAGTAGTGTAATCCTTATCTCAGTTAGGCAGACTGTGATGGTGATTGTGTCCATATATATTATTCAAGCTTTTAGAGAATAGTAAGGCATCCATTACCCCCTCGCTTGCATGTGGCACGTGGTCTCACCCTTTTGCTTCTTGCTTCCGCTTTTGTCATGTAATCATTTGGCCTGATCGGCCTGTATTATAAACTCTACCCAATATGGATTGTTTAAACTCTGATATGTAATGTAAATGTTTGGTATAATTCATGCGATGTATAACATGATTTAGCAATGTATATGTGAGCACTATCTACTGATGCAGTAAATAATACCGTAGAATCACATAGGGTTCCAAATAGCAAATTCGGGTCCGACCACCCCTCATCTCCCTTGAAGGCATGGTAAGGTCTTCTTCTTTTTTAAAAAAATTGAAGAACAAAATTACTTAAAAATTAAATAAAGCATAGAAGTTTGTAAAAAATGATTAAATGAAAATCCTTGGCTCCATACTCAAAACCTGAGCAAATTTGCCTTGCAAACCCTAAATCTGAAAGATCGTGTGCTTTCTTGAGCTTGAGGCACCGCAAGGTATTCCAATGACGTTTTCTTTTCTAGAGAAGGTGAGATCTTAGGCCACGTTTGGAATGCACATATTTTCTCAAATTTTCTGCAGGAATTAAACTGTTTCATGTGAATTGCTGTATTCCAAAAGGTCCTAAATAGGGTTACACGTGGTGCACACAAGGTGCACTACAAGTCTACAAAATCCCTGCTAGCACATTGATTTTTCTATTTTTTGGGAATATTAAATTTTCATGGCATACAAATAATTACTTGAAACCATCTTGTTTGGAGCTACAACATCAATATCTTACTTGCTAAAGATTTCCATAACTTGATTCCTCGGCATAGCACTGAAACCACAGACTGGTCCTAAATTTGCAAACATAGATGGTATGGTTGTACAGAAATTTCTTGCATGGTCACCTTACCAAAAGCACCAATTCCAGATATGCATGTATTATGTATAGATGGTGGATATTTCGCCAAAAATATATATAGGGTAGATAAACTACTTTTTCGCTTTGCTTAGTAAAACTGGCACGGGAGGCGTGTGGGACTGCTCACCGTCGCGCGCGGGGGACACCGGTGGGGGAGTAGCCGTTATGCTCCCCGGAGCGGAGCGCGTCCACGATGGCGTCCTCGGCTGCTGGCGCGGTCCGGAAGCAGGCGGAGGCGGTGGGGTCGCCGTGGCCGAGCCGCAGGACGGGGCGCCGGCCGGAGGCATCGACGGAGGAGAAGAGTCGGCCGAGCACCGCGCGGATGCTCATGCTGCCGGCGGCCGCCAGCGGTGTGCCCGTACATGTTCGGGAGAAACGCCACCGGGTCGCACCCGCGTCCTCCCCGCTGCTGCCGCAGTTGTCCATTTTTTTTTTTGTGGCCGTCTTCTTGTTTGGTGTTTTGGTTATTGCCTCCTATTGTCTGTGTACCTTCTGCTTTTTAGAAATGTATCATCGGCGTCGTGTACGGCCACCAATTTATAAAGGGTGCGACTAGGAAGCTTCCTATGTAGCTTCTTCACTTAATCTAACTCGGATTGATTTCGATGTTCGATTTGGTACTTAATTTTCGACCGTTGTTGTCTTGTCGGAGCTCTAACTTGTCAAAGAAGAAGAAGAACATAGCGAACGGCCCCCTTTGAGCACAAGCGATAGTGATCTTAGACCAATAGCTGGCGTTAAAGTTTGAGATAACGATGTCAGGGTTTATGGCACTAGTGATTGTAGTCTACTTTCAAAGAGAAGGTGTGAGGAAGGAGAGGGTAATCTCCTAGCCACCGTCAGCTCATCAGAGCCCTAATTTACTGTAGAAGTGGGGGATAGGGGAGGAGAAATTCGATCAGTTGAAACAAATTTACAAAAGATACGCATGTATAGAGCAGAAGAGAGAGAGAGAGTAGGGGAAGAGCGGGAGGGAACATGGATGCAATGGTTACTAGCTACCGCAGGGGAAGAAGTGCTAGGATGTGAAAATAGGGATTAGCAGGCGTAGACTTGTGGGTGAATAGATAAGGATGAAAATCTAATTCCATCTAGTGCAACAACAAATACTAGATGTGCAATAATTAGTTCATAAGTTTACAATAAATCTTTGATTTAGTTGTAACAAATATGAAATCAACAAACAAAAATATGCAACAAATTTAAACTATTGGGCCAACAAATATAAGAACCTATTGCAATACAAATTAAACCTTGTTGTTGTAACAAAAGAAAATATCAAAATATCTACAACATTTGATGTCTTATGCTGCAACATTCGAACAGTTGCTGTAACAACTCAAATTACCTAGTGTTAACATTTAAAATGAACATAGAGGATGGAGTCGAGCCGCCCCATTCACCGGCGGGCTTGAATCTAGCAGACAAGGCTTGCATTGCTCACCCCGGCTCCTCTATCCTCAGCCCTACCAAATGTAGTGAGATCTAACCATAGTGGCGATAGGTCCAATGAAATCTAGCCTCTCCACGCAAAGGGCACCTCCACATGAGCTCTAGCCATCGCACATGGCTTTCCTCGAGCACAATGAGTGAGAAGAGAGAGAGAGGGTTAGGGGTGGGAGCGAGAGCATCGAGCTTCGGCCGTTGGTAAGACGCGGTGGGACAGGAGCATCTGAAGAGAACTACCGACGAGAGATAATAATGATGATATTTATGTGGTAGTGAATCAGCCTAGGCGAGACATTTATACGAGTATTCAAATTGAACGTAGGAGCCGTATTATTTTCCATTTATAAAAGACCTTTTTAAGAACGTCTTTTTATATAAAAAGAATATATTTTGTTATACATGGGTGATCGTGTTGCTAACAATCAAATACTCAAACTTACGATATAAAAAAAAAGAAAAGAAGAGATATGGCATGTACTCAGCCTTACTCTTAACTTTATTAATCTTATTGGTAGGTGGTGTATATGCAGCCTCATGCCCCCTCTTTAGACGGTGAGAGTTAGGGAGCTATGACAATAAAATAAAATAAGCAATATGACATTAGCTAATAAACGTCAAAGGCTAGCTGCCTTTGATGGATCTAGTTTTGATAAAATATCTACGCACTATCTAACCCTTGTGAACCGCTTTTTCGTCAACAAATCAGTGCAACATCCCCAACTTTGTTGAGTTGTTTCAAGAGCTCAAGCAAGCTTCGTAAAGGACAGAGGATCAGCCACCCACTAAGGCAGCGTAAATTAAATATCGCACGTCAGACGATGAGATCGAGGGAATGGGCTATCGGTTGTGGAAGGAAATTGGGAAGGCCTCGCCTGTTAGCTGTTGGGTTAAGTTGATTATCTTAATTTAACTGCAAGAGGAGACCTCACGTGAGGCTCTCTTTCGTTGCATTTTCTTTTATAGTTGTAGTACGCTTCGAGTAACGTTTTTATTTTGCAAAGTCAACAAGACAGTTATTTGATCACTAAATTATTTTATTATATATTTTTAAAAATATAAAAGTGCAATACTATGAAGGTATTTTTTTATGATAAATCTATTCTTATCATTTTCATACATCCAAATCATATGTTTCAAACAATATATTTACTCAAAATTAATAGGGTTTTCAGTTCACGTAAGCAACTCTACATTTTGCGTAAAACTAGCTGTCAAAGTCCTCGCCATTATAATGTCTTATCTATAGCCATCCATCCCACCTTGCATCCACCTTCACACACATTGCCCCACCGAAACACTCCCACTTCTCTCTCTCTCTCTAACTCTCCATCTGAAGCACTCATCGGAGATTCCTCATGGCATCCATCACCTCCTACTTCTGGCCCCTACATCGTGGCTGTGGGTGAGTGGCGTGGCAAACAGGAGCAACAAGCAGGCGTAGTGCTGTGAGAAGAGCACCACGATGAGTGGCGTGGCAGCATGGGGTGAGCACCACGACAAGCGCACGACAGCGTGGGGTGGGACTACGGTGAGTACGCATGGTTGCGACGAGTGAGCATGTTGGCCATGATCAAGTGGGCGTGGCTGCAACGAGTGTGTGATGTTGTGGCTGTGGTGGTTGTGAGGTAGCGTGGCAACAAGCAGCAGCTTGATTTTGTTTGAGTAAATAGGTTAGAAATTTACTATATTTTCAGAAACTTGCTTGAAACCTGTGGTTTTTTTTCTAAAACTTGTTTGAAAATCTTTTGAAACTCACTTGCATTTTAGAAACTTATTTGAAACTTCCCTGAAAATATGTTCAAAACTCACTTGTACCATTGAAACTTGACTAGAACTTGTTTGGAACTTGCATGAAAATCTTTTGAAACTCAATTGATTTTGTGAAACTTTGTTGTTGAAAACTCACACGAACTTTTGAAACATTGGTGAAACTGGATTGAAACTTCCTTGAAACTAGTTTTTCGATCTCGGCACAACTATATATGAAACTTGGTATTTCTGTTCTGAAACATATAACTCACCTTTTGAATATCGAAGTTTTAACTTTTTCGAACTCAAGTTTCAGTTTGGAAAACTCATTAAAACTGGAACTGCTAATTTCAGTTTGAATGTACCTATACCATCCAAACAATATACCGTTGTCTATCTTAAAAAAAGGAACTAGTATAATATGTAGAGACTTCAGTAGGAAGCTCTATCTGAATCCTATAGGGAAAAACTTTAAGGTAAATTCCTATATTAATCAATAAAAGATAGCCAGAATTTTCCATGCATTTTGATTGGAGTTCATGACAAACATGAGGTTTAACTCCGCATGTCTTGTAACTCTTGGCCGAAATTCTATGCAAGTACCTGAAGAGAAGTTGGATTGGTAAGTAATTTTAATTTGAAATAGAAGTTGTGGATAATTCGGCACCTAAAAGCACTGAAATCAAAATTAAATACTAAAATAATTAAGATTTTAAAGAAATAGGGTATCCAATGTATATAAATCCAAAAGTAAAATAATAAAGAATTTATGCCACTGAAATATGCATAAATTAGGTATTAAAATTAGAAATTTCGAAAAGTAAAACACTTTTTATTCAGAACAAAAAATCGAAACTACAATTTGATCCAAATGTTGATACAAATGCAGGAATATATTTTAAAAAATGTTAACAATAAAAACATTGTGGTAAACATGTTGGCCGTGTACGCACATGTTGATGATTAGTAAACAACATCTAGTACGTAGTCATCAGACCTGCCCGCGATTTATGCTAGATATATTATGCGCTGTGAATTATGTTCTCTTCATGTGGAATGTCTTCTGGCTGCATCGGATTCGTCTGTTTTCCTCGGGGAAAAAAAAGACTCTTTATGTCTGCCACCATCGAGATTTCAAATCGCAATTATTGTGGGGCTTTAACGAGTCTGGTAATTACGGAAGCTATATCACATAACATTTTTTTGTTTTTAACAAATATTACATTTAGCTATGGTGTTGTCTAAATTCTCAAAACTTAAAACGGCTAGAAAAATAGAAATAAGATCTTGGTTTCATTAATAAAATGGAGCCAGGGTGGATAAGACCCGTGTTTCTAAAGAATAGAAATAAAATAATAAAAAACTAAGATATTGATTACAAAAGTACCAAGTACCACTTCTATTTACTTTAATAAATAACAAAATTAAAACAAACAAAATAAATAGAATCCAATTCAACATTGTAAATTATATAGAAAAAATGAAAGTTCATGACTTGGTACTTTACAAATCTTACAGAAAAGATCTACTGTATAAACCCAATTTTAATTGAAAAGAATTAATTTTTAGAACTTGGTACAAACAAAATCATATTATAAACAATGCTAGCTGAATACCCGTATATTAGTACAGATTAATAAATCATATTACCCAGACACATCAAACTGCCATCGCCGAGCTTGCTTGTACCATGCCATCGGCAACATCAAGGCGCATGACCGTGCCTCCGCCACCATGCTCATCCTAGAACATGCTCTCAGCTCTAACACCATGCCCCGCCTATCTATGATGTGGTTCATGTCACGTCTTTATAACTGTGCTCAGCCTATGTCATGTCCTCGGCTCCGCCCCCACACTAGTCGGCCATGACTAATACCTATCCAACATTTCTATTTTAGAAAATATCCCTAAAAGGTGAACCAACCTACCAGCAAATTATAGTGAATATTCGAAGGCATGCATGTTGTGAGCATGCTATTTTAGTCATGTTTGGTCTCCAAACATGAGTAGCTAATATATTGTTCGCATGCTCTCTCGTGTTGGCTCTCCTTCCCCTCCGCAAAGAATCATGACGACATGAACAAATTCTTTTGTGTGTTTTTCTTCGCGTATCCGTGAGCTTAATGTCTCCAGGTGACTGAAGCGGCATTTACTATTGAAGCAATTAACACCTCATAAAAAGGTAGCATAAAACTGAAGCGGCATTTACTGTTGTAGAACGTATTTTTTAGATGATCTTTTTCATAAATATAGGATGTCTAATACAAAATTAGTGCGACGTTTTCTTTATACGTCTAATAAATATGTACCTTTATTTGCTATTATATATACATACATAGATATAGTGCTTAGAGATAATAATTAAGAATAATATAGCTATTTTTCTATCTGTTTTATCTATATGCTAAAAAAAATACGTCTTATAAACTTGAATGGAGAGAATAGTATGGAAAGTGGAAGTAAAACTGCATTTACAAAAATTTTCTAGATAAACATTGCGATAACATTGGTTAATCCTTCTTACTCTAGCCTCTGCATGAAGACAAGCTTCCCGATCGTTAAAAATCTATGAGCAGCAAAAGTATAAATGAGCTAAGTTGAAACTACTCGCGTTAGAATGAAGAGAAGAATTACTAACCTGCCTGCCTAGAATTACTAACTAGTTCTATCGATACAGTGAAACTTTCGAAAGCATAATTGGGACACCTCGGCACACCACTTGGAGCAGCGATGGGGGAATGCCGCCAAAAACCCACATCGCAGGAGGCACTTGAGAGATGTGCCCGTGTTCTCTCCATGGGTACACTTCGGTGGTCACGGCGCGGCGGTGCTGAGAGCTCGGCGTCTCGTGGTCATCTGTGAATGGGCGAAGATGGGACAAGGAGAGATGAGGAAGGAGGCGAAACGAGGAGAGGAACGTACTAGGACAGACAACATAGCGTTTTTTCAATCTATTATTATATATTAAGGTTCCGTTTTTTTTTGCCTTTTATCTGTCTTACAAGAAAAAAACCAAAACCTAAATAAAGAGGTGACTTTTTCACCTAGCTTATGAAAAGCTTAAGCCATTTTAAACCTAAAAGCTAAAGGCCATTGGAGAGGTTTTTTTTTGTTTTTGCGGAATGGAATATCCTTTTGTCACTCAAGTTTGCTAAAATTATCCACCAAATGCCATTCATATATAACTCCAAATCCTTTCATTTTTCTCCTTTTTTCTCCTTCCCACTCCGTTTTCTTTTCCCTCACCATCTCTCCCCATGACGCTCGACGCCGGACTCCCTCTTCCCCGCGCTCACCGCCGGCCTCCCTCTTCCCCGCACTCACCGCCGCTGGCCTCCTTTTCCTCGCCCAACGCCGTCGGCCTCCCTCGTCCCCGCACCCACCTCCATTAGCCTCCCTCTTCCCCGCGCACCGACGCCACCGGCCTCCCTCTTCTACGCGCACCGACGCCGCTGGCCTCCTAAAAGATCAAACTACGTTTAAGTTGGTTTTGGTGTTAATGATAAATATCGTAATGTGATTTTAATGATAATATCATATACCATTATTGATGCGGATACGTACAAGCTTAGCACTTTTCAGTCAAATACATTATTTCACTGGAAAGAAGTATTGAGCCGCATTAAATATTGTCAAGTGAATTTGTTTCATAAGGAGTTTCTTTTAATTAATGATGAACTTGGAATACTATATCATGCTATTATTTTATGTATTCTTAGGTATGATTCATGTGAAGACTTGTGAAAGCAAAAGGGAGGAGCACAAGGACTTAAACTACAAGTTTTGGATAAGATTTTCAAACCAAATTCGGATCTCTCACGTGCTCAATCCAATTCAAACTCGGATTCAACTCAGGATTCAATTCGGATTCGGTTCGGAACATCCTGACAGATAGTTACTAAAAAGGCCATAACTTTCAAAAACGGAGTCCGATTCAGGTGTTCTTGTACTCGTTGAAAAGATAATTTTAAGGGCTACGCAATGGATCTGGACCCACCTTCAAATTCATCACGGATAAAAAGTTATGACTAAAATATTGTGACAGCTTAATTTTAGGTTTTTCCTTTTGTGTGAGTTTATTTCCAAATACATGTTGGGATGAGTTGGAGTTGGTTTAGGACCTCTTGGACAGTCATGAGGTGGACAGGGAACTTTATATTGAGGGTTAGACCCCATTGTAAGGAAGACCACGTTGAGAATAATGAATCTACTAAAGTTTGTTCGAGTTTAGCATTGCTACCGAAGTTCCATAGGAAATTAGGAGTGATTTTCTTCAATCAAGATCGTTCAACCTTTCCATTGGGAATTGGGTGCACGATAGATCTTCGCAGTGGTCGTGAAATCAACACTAGTGTGTTTTGGCGGATTAAAGAGTGTTCATCCTTGCATTGGCATTGGAGGATCATTACGATTCATCAAGGCTCCCGTGAGTATCCATCCTACGTCGAGAAGATCGGACGACCCCGTATCATCTTGGTATCAGAGCGCGGTTTACTCGGTAGGATCTTATTCCTTTAAATTTCAGTTTATTACTTACTGTTCGATAGTCCATAAACCGAAAACACAGAAAAAAAATTCAAACTCTAGTTTCACATCTGCTATTTTCGTGAGTTTTATTATGTCTTGATCCATTAGAAATTTTGTTTACGTGATGATCGTTCGTGTTTCTTTGCGTAGCTTAATCTTTGTGTCCATTCCAAAATTCAAAAAAAAATCCAATCGCTACAGTCTTGTGAGCAGATCAGCATAAATATATGAACAGTCTTTGCTACTGATTGCAGCGTAAAAAATCTGCTTGTGGTTTGTTTCATTACTGATATCCTTAATTTTTCCGTTCATCTTTGAGACTAGTCTTTGATAATTGCATTAAGGGTTGTTCTTGATATTAATTTGCACCTGCTGAAATTTTATTCTTTTGTAGAATGGAAAACTAAACCTTAGTGCCAACTACAAGTAAAAAAAAGAAAGAAGGAAATAAACAAAGAAAGAAGGCAGCCGACAAAAAAAAGGGAAAGTGAGCATTGGCCAAATTGGGGTTAGCTAATTCTAATATATAGTTTCAGCTTGTGTATTTAATTCCTTTGAGCAATCTTGTACCCCTACATTCATATCATTGCATTGGCTAGTGTCTTTCCTAGTATTTGGTGCAAAATGAGCTATCTAATCTTTAATTTCATATTGCCTCTAGTTAGCTCATTCCATTGTTTGCATCGAGTCACATTGATCTTTGTGTGTGTGTTCATATACTTCACTTAAATCTTTTGGATCAGCACTTAGGCAAAGTATTCTAACTTGGATTATTACTTAATTTTACAACATCGAGAAATCAGATCGTGTAGGATAAATACTTCCTAACCAAGCTTCACAAAATATCCTTTGCCGTGCAATTGTGAGTCATTTTTAAATCCGCTTGATCATCACTTGTTATTATAGCCACCACCAAGTGTAAGTTTCTTTTGGCCTCAATTCACTTCGGAAAGGTAAGAACTTTACTTGGGAGAGGAAAAGTGAGATTGAGTGAACTCCACATATTGCCCATATATTTGTGGTTTTGGTGTTTTCTTTGTACAATCTAACCATGGTAGGTGGAGAAGATAACTATGGTGATGAGATTAAAGTTAATCTTAATACCCCGATGACTCGATTTCAACATCAGGCATTGAGAAGTACATTGCAACAAGAGCTCCAATCAGCACCACCGATAAGCATGTACAACTTCGGTGGATATGCAGGATTTCATATTGAGCTCAATCAACAAATGAAGGTGATACATAAAAACATCGTGAATGATATTGTGCGAGCACTTCGTCCACAACAAGAAGAAGATAGCTTTGTTCCTTTCTATGGCAGTGATGATCTAGAGGAGTATCTTGAGTGGGAATGGCAAATGGAGAAAGTGTTTAGATTTTCGAAACTTTGCAAAGATCAAGAGGTGAAACGTGTCACGAGCGAGTTTAAAGACTATGCTTACAGTTGGTGGCAACAACTATTTGGAAAACAATTCATCAAATCTTGGTCAGATTTGAAGGTGTTCATGAGGAGCGAGTTTGTGCCATCCTATTATGCGTAGGAAATGCTTCACCATTTGGAATATATCACACAAGGTAGTAATACTGTCAAAGATTACTATTTTGAACTGCAAGATGCGATGTGTCGTGCCGATGTCACTAGTCTATCAAGGGAGAAGGCATACTTCAAGGGTGATTTGAATTCTGAGATCGCCGCTATACTTCAACATAAATATTTTAGTAACTTGCATGATCTTGTGAATTGTGCTATTAAGGAGGAGAAGAGACTTATGGAGATACTAAAGGATCGCGAGTAGGCTACGAGAGCGAAAAACAAAATTTTCTACCGAGCACACAAGAACATCATGCTTAAGGAGGATCATGGATCATTACCACTAGGCAGCAGTGCAATGAAGAAGAGTTGGAGAATCCGATCCAACCACGCAGCGTCAGTAGTAGTGGAAGTAGTCGATCGTCCGAACCGATCGTCTCCTCCACGCGATCAACCACACCACGAGCGGATCCAATCAGAGGTTGTTGATGCCGATCAACGCCGCAACGAGCGGCGCCTCCACCGGTATCCACCGTCCGGGTGGAACGCCGATCGCGAGTGTACCAAGACTCGCGAGCGGCTAGGGTTTGGCTCGGAGGTGGCGGCTACGGATTAGCTCGGGATTATCGGTGCGTTCCTCACCCTCGCCTCCATATATATAGACCTCCTCACTTGGGCCTCGTGGACCGAGGCCCAATAGGAGTCTATCCGGATTTCTATCGAATTGAGCCCATATCCGAATCACATTCGAATTAGTGTTCCAACCCGTTAAGTGTGCGACCCTGTAGGTTCACGTATACTTGGTCGCGACCCAGAAACACCTTTCCGGTCACCGTGTTAATAGCGGCCTCTAGTAAGACATATTAACCCCAAAGTATACGTAAAGATCATATCGGTTGAACCTGTAATGTTCTCATGTACTAATCCCTTTGCCTCACGATATAGATTAAGCTCAAGGCGAGACCTGTGTCATCCTCTTAATAGCTCAATCACTCTCTCGATTCCGTGATGGATTATAAACTCGTGATTGACTCCTCAATCACCTTGGCATGGCCATGCACTTTCATAATCCATTACATCGAGGGGCCCAGATATATCTCCCAAAAGAAGGGCAAATTCTATCTTGATCATTCACATCCCACTACATGTTTCATGGCAAACCCAAAGACTACTTTTATGACTACCCGATTCACGGAGTAGTGTTTAGTAGTCCCAAAGTAAGCTACTACGCATCTTTGGGAACCATGATGATCTCAAGTCTAAGGATTCCACATAAACACTACTTGAGACCAACCGATGACACTTGGAATCTCTGCGGTGTCTCATGGCGGGTCTATCAACATATGTTCACTAACACATGTCCATATTATTGATTTGGTATCTCCATACCATGATCCATGAGACATGATCATCAATCAATACATATCTTGATCTTTGAATCATATTTGTTCCTCATATGAAATATAATCGGGATCATTTAGAAATAGCAACATTTTGGCATTAAGAGTCTCATGAATAAGTCACATACTCATTGATCAATAATGATAATGTCTATTTCAAGGAACAAAGCAATGTATCATAAACATAGTATGTGATATATTCAACATCTCTATGTTGCCTCTAGGGCATATCACCAACAGATACGCACATCACGGTTCAATCCATGTCCATACTTCAGCTCTTATGGTTCCACTAGTGTGACACATGCGAAGATGACCGAGCATGGGACTTTCCCTTCAGTAAAGGAGACATCTTGTGCTGCCCCAATGATACATACAACAATTAAGATGTATCAAAACTCATGTGAGAATAAGAGCCACATAGCCAAATTGAGTGAGAGTGTTAAAAAGAAGGAGCTGTGTGATTCCACCATATATGAGTTTGAGAGCATCCAAATTGAAAGTGTGAGAGATACACCAAAAAAAAGAGAGAAGTAGAAGATAGACAAAGTTAGGTTGATTTTGAAAGTAACACATTAATATCTACTTCTAATATTGTTTCTCACATTGTACAGGTTGATATTAAAGAAGAGGAGCCAAATGTTCAACAACTGGCTCCATTGGAGATAAACGATGAGGAGATAATCATAGTTAAAGATGAAGTACTTGCTGGCCCGTTGTTGTATCATGATGATTTAATACCTACAACACCTATATCAACTGAGGAGAACAATAAAAGTAACAATATTGGTGCTGAAATTAATTGTGAAACGGTGAGTACTTGTGAGAACTCATATGTACGAATGAAAATTCCATATTCTAAAATTTCTTTGCTCAATTTACATAATGTGGAATTGATTACTCATAAGGAAGTTCTTACGAAAATATCTCCTGACGATTCTTTATATTATATCATGTTTGATGATCCTAAAGAACTATCTAGTGTGATTGAGAAAGTTGCTGAAATTTCATGTTTAAAATCTCTAGTTAGTACCTATGCATATACATATAAATTCAATTTGATTGGAAATTATGGTATAGATGATAAGTTTTATGTTTACCGAATATGCATTACATGTGATAAGTTTGCTGAATTGAAATTGCATATTTTGGATAAACAATCTTGTGTGCCATATCATGATCACAATGAGATGAGTTTCAACAATAATGCTGCATGTTTCAAAAGATTTCTTAAGCCTACTTATTCATCCTTTAATGTATAATCATGTACAAATAATCAGAGTAGCGCAGTTAAAGCATGGAAGGAACTAAAAATTTTCTCCCCCATATTTGAACAACTTAATTTGGTTTGGCCCATTAATGACTTATCCATGTGCCTAGCAAAGTCGATGATGACTTTTTCTTATGGGAGGGAGAATGATATGAAAGACAATGTTGCAATGTATACATCTTATGGTTACCGTTATATTAATTTGTTTGTGTGGAACAACGAGAATGACACGATAATTGATTCATACGTATACCATGCATATGTGTTCTTTTTATCTACTACACCTTCAGATGTTCTTGATATGCTAAGCAAAAGAAGTGTTGATGACAAATATATATACCATGCATATACATTGCATTCTTTGCTTAGTACAATTTCAGGCTACCAAATTCCGATGACGGCTTTTCTTGAAGAAGGGGAGGATGATGCGGATACGCACAAGCTTAGCACTTTTCAGTCAAATACATTATTTCACTGGAAAGAAATATTGAGCCGCATTAAATATTGTCAGGTGAATTTGTTTCTTAAGGAGTTTCTTTTAATTGATGATGAACTTGGAATACTACATCATGCTATTATTTTATGTATTCTTAGGTATGATTCATGTGAAGACTTGGGAGAGCAAAAGGGAGGAGCACAAGGACTTCAACTACAAGTTTTGGATAAGATTTTTAAGCCAAATTCGGATCTCCCACGTGCTCAATCCAATTCAAACTCGGATTCAACTCAGGATTCAATTCGGATTCGGTTCGGGACAGCCTGACAGACAGTTACTAAAAAGGCCATAACTTTCACAAACGGAGTCCGATTCAGGTGTTCTTGTACTCGTTGGAAAGATAATTTCAAGAGCTAAGCAATGGATCTAGCCCCACCTTCATATTCATCACGGATACAAAGTTATGATCGAAACATTGTGACAGCTTAATTTTAGGTTTTTGCTTTTGTGTGAGTTTGTTTCCAAATACATGTAGGGATGAGTTGGGGTTGGTTTAGGACCTCTTGGCCAGCCATGAGGTGGACAACTATATATTGAGGGTTAGACCCCCATTGTAAGGGAGACCACGTTGATAATAATGAATCTACTAAAGTTTGTTCGAGTTTAGCATTGCTACCGAAGTTACATAGAGAATTAGGAGTGATTTTCTTCAATCAAGATCGTTCAACCTTTCCGTTGGGAATTGGGTGCACGATAGATCTTAAACAGTGGTCGTGAAATTAACACGAGTGTGTTTTGGCGGATTAAAGAGTGTTCGTCCCTTGCATTGGTATTGGAGGATCATTACGATTCATCAAGGCTCCCGTGAGTATCTATGCTACGTCGAGAAGATCAGGCGACCCCGTATCAGTTATGTTGTTTTGGTGATAATGATAAATGCATATATGAGACTAATATGTTGATGGTTCATCCTCACCTCGCTAGTTCAAATTGACATGAGGCTTATATTTGCGAATGTGTTTTGCAAATAGTTAGAGTTGATGTGTTGAATTCTTGTAACATGGGACTATGCATTGCGAATGTGTTTTGCAAGTGCTTGAATTCCATTGTATCATTCCTTGTGATATGGGGCTTATATTTGCAAATGTGTTTTGCAAATGGTTGAAGCTCATATTTAATCTTTGCGTCATGATTTCAAAAGTGTGCAAATATATTTTGCAACTTGTTGGAAATCATGTGTGATCCTTGTGGGCATGATACGTAGTTTGCAAATGTGTTTGGCAAAATCTGTTGAGACATCAGCATTGCTCAGGAAAATCGGAACTACCGACTCTATGTGAGCGGTACAACCGTAAGGCGGAAGTACCAGCATGTGTTGCGGTACTACTGGACGTTGGAAGTCCGAGCGGCTTTGTGTGAGCAGATGGTCAGGCCTGCGGAACTACCGGCTTTGTGTGAGCGGTACTACTGGGGAGCGGAAGTACCGACATGTGTTGTGCGGTACTACCGGACATCGGAAGCTCCAGATTTTTCTGCGGAGCTTTTTTTCCAGAGAGCGCCAAGTTTGGGCTCGACTCGAGCGGACGTACCACACCGACTTTGCGGTACTACCGGTTAGCGGAAATACCGGCAAAATGAACGGCGGTACTATCACGCCGACTATGTAACGGCTAGTTCAGAAGCTCTGACATAGCCGTTACAGCGCGTCTCATATGGGAGCGGTACTACGGCCGTTGGCGGCGATGGTCCGCTCGTCTGAATTTTTCAGGACTTTGCTCCAACGGCTAGTTTTTTGGTGTGGGATATTTATACCCCCTTGTGGCCGGTTGGAGATGTTGTTGATTGACTGGTTGGTGCATGTGTTGCACTCCTTGAGCTAGAAAAGGGTTCTCTACTAAATTGTGCATGTGTTGCACTTGGAGAGAGGGGAGAAGAGGACTAGAGTGCATGTGTTGCCTCTAGTGGTGGACTTTGTGTCCAGCGAGCTTGTGCATCCGTTGCACGTGGTGGGAGTCAAGCGAGAGGGTTGACTTATTACTCTTGGAGTTTATCGATTTCTAGACGGCGTTGGTGGCGTCGTGCGCGGTGATCTTCTCAAGAAGGTTGTGAGAAGACCCGGCGAAGTTGTGAAGGTCGGAGCTCACCTACTCGGAGCGAAAAAGAGCTACCACTAGTGGATTGAGGTGTTTCGGCTTAATTCGTGGAGCTGGTCCGATTTGTTCGGGCTAACCTCAACATAGATTAGGGGAGAGCGGCAACTCTCCGAACACCACGGTAAAAACTTCATCGTGTTAATTGTGGTTTGCTTTCTTGTACTCTATTTATATTCAAGCAATTTACATTCATTGAATTAAATTGATTACTTGTTTACCTAGAATTGCAAAATTGATATAGGCTAGAATTTGGTGCACTTTGGCGAATTTACTTGTTGTAGGTGCTATTTGAGCTAAACCAAATTGAATTTAGCTTCCGCATTATATACTTGGTTTAGACAAATTGAAAAGGTCTTGAATTAATTAGCACTAATTTATAGAGAATTTTTAAGACCGCCTATTCACCCCCTCTAGTATTAGAGCTTTGTCTCTCATATATTAGGCTTAACCGTCTAGAGAGTAAATGATGGCAACTAGTGGGATAGTGCACCTAGAAGAACCACCTCTATTTGATGGCACCAATTATGATAGTTGAAAAATCCGCATGGTATGTTATTTTAAGGCCATGAGCCTAAAAATATGGCGGATTGTAGATGTGGGCTTTTCTCCTCCTAAGGATCCTCTTGCTCCAACAATTGAGGATGAGAGATGCTCACATCTCGACGCTCAAGCAACTAACGCTTTATTTAGTGCTTTGAGTGTAGAGGTGTTCAATACAATTTGCAATCTCAATAGCGCTCATGATATATGGACAACAATTCAAGATAAATATGAAGCGTCTACATCAACCAATGAAGATTGCACCACGAGAGTGGATGTCAGGAGAAGAATGCTCAACTTCTAGCTCCGACGATGAAGAATCCACCATCCCCTCCACATCAACTCGATGTTTTATGGCAAAATGTAAAAAGAAGGTAAATTTTGATGATAACGATGATGCACCTTCTTATGATGAGTTGATGGATATGTTAGAAGAATTAAATAAATTCCTTGGGAAAGGAAAAGGCTAAATATAAGATTTTGAAGAATGAACATATTTCCCTTCAAAATGATTATAATAAATTAAAAGAAGAACATGAAATTATTCTTCTCAAGGAATGTTCTAAGTCAACCATGGATATAGGAATTACATGTAATTTAATAGATGACATGCCATGTGTAGTTCCTAGCTCTAGCAATTCATCTAAAATTAATGTATCTACCTCTTGTGATGATTTGCTTGATATTTCTTGTTGCTCAAAAATAGATACTACTAACTCCTCTATGTATATTGAGACTAACCTTGTAGAGGAGAATAATGAACTCAAGGCCCAAGTCATAAGTTTGAAAAATAACTTGGAGAAAAGTTACAAAGGGAAGGCCTCTCTTGACACAATATTAGGAAGTCAAAGAAAGTCAAGTGATAAGAGAGGTATCAGTTACACCTCCAAGCAAAAGGTGAACAACATCCCAAAGCAACTTGAAGAACAAGCCAAAAAGGTCAAATACTTTGGATGCAATAAGTTGGGTCACTTCGCCTCTAAGTGCCCCAACAAGGTAGAAAACAAGATAAATCTATCAAAGAAGAGGCAAACTGGCAATAAGCAAGACAAGAAGATTAGAAGAGGTAATATTTACCAAACTTGCTATAATTGCCGGTAGAAGGAACATTTTAGTAAGGATTATCCCAAAGGTATCATTCCTAAGCCTCCTCTATTCAATAAATATTATTTGCTTAGGAAGGATAAATATAGCAATGTATTTGCTAGAAATGTTAGCTCACATAAAACTAATGTTAGGGCCATTTGGGTGCCCAAATCTATTGTAACTAACATAAATGGACCCAACCAAGTTTTTGGTACCAAAATACGCTTCAAAGTTTTTGGTACCAAAATACGCTTCAAAGCTTAATAGGTACGGGCCCGAGATGTATCCCGGGGGAGACATCGACCGGCCGACGATGGGCTCTCTTTGGTGTCGTCGACGAGTAAGTATTATCACAGTCAGCTAATTCATTGTTATTAACGATTGTCGTACTTAACAACTTGCCTTTCTTGCAGGTACAGTTCGCGCACGTGCAGGTCACGCAGGCGTACCTGCCTTTTGTTGAGCAGTTTGAGCGCCTCACGGTAAACGGCGTGCCTTTGGGAGCCTTACGCGGATGGCGCTTTACTGAGCACGTGCTCCCACGGGCTGTCCACGCTATGCTTCGTGACCGAGCTTTCTGGCTCACGCGCCAGAAGCTCATGTACGATATCTTCGTGGAGGACTACGCACCCCAACGAGTAATGCGGCAGTTTGGACTACGGTAGGCGCTTCCTGTACCAGTCGGACAACCGTTTCCGTGGCACGCGTGAGTGATCACTTCTCATAAATATGTACGTACTTACTACTGTGTTTGCAAGTACTTACATTACGTATTGGTCATATATATGCAGGTACTCCAAAAAGGGAGTTAAATGAGGCACGAACTGGATGACGAAGATGCAGCCCTGGATTGCGCAGTGGGAGGGTGCGCTCGACGACCACGTGGAGGAGGACCGCCCATACGACACCAGGGACTACACGGAGTACTGCTGGCGGTACCAGTGCGGACACGTGCGTGCTAGTACATGTCGTAGACCCCACCACACACATCGCCGCTGCGACAGACACGTACCCCGCGCACCTCGCGCGCGATGCTCACATCACGGTACGTTACATGTAATTTCAAATATTCTCAAATGGCAATGTCGTCTCGATGATGGATCATATTTTTTGTCTTTTTTTATGTCTTTTTGTCCAGGATGCCGTCGGATCTGCGCTGTGGACCGAGTGCATCACAGAACTGGAGAGGGTCGCCCAGGGTGCGGAGTCAACCCACGAGGATCACGTCAGCTTTGTACGTCGGATGGAGGCCGGGTGTAGACGTATCGTTAGCATGTTGTCTTGCAGGAGGCTACCGACGGTCTCCACACCCACGTCCAGCGCACTGAGACGGCTCGCCCGGCGGTGCCGCCCGGCCGGCGTGGCGATACTGGAGGCTCCACGTGGGCATGTCCTCCTCCACCAAACCCGGACGAGGTGGAGGATCTGCACTGGGACGGCCTCCTACACCGCTAGACCACCGTTCGCGTCCTCCGTACATGCTGGTTTACCCACACGGGTGTACCGCCATATGCCCCTTTGCGAGCACGATGACCTTGACGAGAGTACGTATCGTACGATCTCCATTTTATGGCAATATTTTATATCTGAAACTAACCATATTACTTTCGCAGATCATTTCGAGTCCGAGTCCCGACACGGCCCCACCGCGAGCCCGGAGGATGTGGACCGGTACTTCTCCGAGTGGGTCACCAGGCCGTCTGGGTCTGCACCTCCTGAGACAGCACCAGAGGTTCTCTCCGGCAGTGCCCTCCCCGGTGCACCGGAGGGCACACATCCAGAGGTGCAGCTGACTCCAACAGCTCAGGGGCGGGTGCGACATGCTCCTGATCGTTTCACGTTTTCGGCGTCGTCACCGTTGCCCGGAGGACGACCAAGCGGGGCCGGCGTGGGCGTGGGGTGGGGCGAGCCGGTGGTGGCGCGTGATTGTATATCATTATTTCATGTACTGCTTACGTTCTTTATTTAAAATGTGAACTTTTTAGTACTGTGTCGTACTTACTTTTACTCATTGTCTACGACATCCAAATAGTGCATATGAAAATATCACTTACCGTCGTATGTATCAATTGTTTTACGGTCAATCGTTCGGAAAAAAGATTTTGAAAAATTATTTATGCACCTACAATATACAATGAACATAAACTTTTATTACAACTTCAGCAGATTTTTTGCCAGTTTAAAACTACAAAATTGACAAAATCTAAAACATTCACGGGGGACGTATCTAGTCGCCGCCCCATTAGGTGACTGCATTAAAATCGCCTAACAGTAGGGCGACTAGATGCGATCACGCTCTTCGTAGGGCTATCGTATCTACTACGCTCGTCATTGGGCTAAAATGCTTGATCGTTCAATGGTTCGTGACCGAGCCTATTTTTGTAAAAAAGAATTCCATAGGTATATTTCTGAATTTTCGAATAAAAAATGGATTATCCGTACAAAACATTCTTCAATTGCCTGTGAACATGTCGAATGACTACTATATTTATTATTTATTTTCGCTACTATTTTTTTAGGCCTTTGAGGCTATTATTTGTTAGCTTGGCCATAAGGTCGCTACTATGATAATTAATAATATTTGCTTCTTTCATAGTTAATCATGAATTTGGTTGATATTCCATCTATGTTGCCACTGCGTACACTAACGTAATCCTACACTAGTGCACTATACATAGAGAGTCTAGATTTCCATATTTGGGTCTCGATAAAGATGGTATCAGAGCCACATTGACTATAGGATGAAGCCTCATTAGTGTGGCAGATTTAGCAAAAACAATTAATACCTATTTTATAAATCAAACCAACAGATGAATATCTAGTAATTCTTTATTCTTTTCTCATTCTTAAGTGCTTATTCCTTATCTTTCTGAAACTTTGTTTTCAATTCGTAAATTGACTTCGTCTCCTCATATTGTTCATAGATGAATTGAGTTTTCCATAACCCAAGTGGAGGTTGGCCTGGAATTCTTCAAACTTTGTTGTGAAGTTTGGGATCAAGGAAGCACCCAATTTATTTCACGACAGATGAGAAAGTGATGGGCCAATGCATTGGATTCAAGACAAGATTGTATTTTTACCATGCAGTTGTGTGTGATGTGAGTTGCGGTTTTACCTCTAGCATTATGTTGCAGCCATATTAAAGATCTTAAGTTGTGGAGTTTAATGCTTCTTTGGTAACCTTTTTCTCTTAGTAAGTGTTTTTAGTTTAGGTTTTGCCCTTAGTTTTTCCCCTTAGACGAGCTTACAACTTACCTTTACTATTCCCTCTCCCCTTTGTAACCTATGGTGCCAACTTAGAAGATGGTTGATACTCAAATTTTAGTTAGTCGCAACCAGATGCCTTCATATTCTAGCAGCAGTGCCACCAATCTCATTTAATCTTGGGAGTACTCCAGCCATGACTTTTCCCCAGGAGCAGACCGTTGAATACTATTAGCTCAAGGTATCTAGATACCTCAGAGCGTTGGAAGAGGAAGCTTGAACCACGTTATCTCCAATGTCGTACTGAGTAACCAATTCCTTTAGTGAGCCTGAATCTCAAGGTTGAGATTCCATCTAAGGGAGAGGTTTCTAACATCCTAGTTTCTAGTGCCTTTTTACAGTTTTTAAAATAAAAATAAACAGTTGGATTTTCTTGAATTAATGAAAGCTTAATTAGAATTTTTAGAAATTAAAATGATTTAATATGAATAAATTAAACTTCAATTAAATCAAAAGCAGTTTTATTTGAGTTTCTTGGGTCACAAGGAACTTTTCTAGACTTTTTAGAGTTTATTTGCTATTTATTGGACATCAATTCAATTTATTCTCTTTTTCTAAAATTTATAAACCCTTGAAAATTCCGAAAACCTTCAGTGGGTCGAATCTTTTCTCTTAGCCTATCTCTTTTTCCTCCGCTCGGTAGCCTAGTCCAGCCCAACCTCTCTCTGTGCAGCCCAGTAGCTCGGCCCAGCCCGCTGCGGTCGCCACACGTCGCCGTCATATTTGCCACATCCCCATTGTCTCTGGCACGTGGGACGGGGTTGTCGATCTTACAGTACCATGTACTATTCATCTTCTTCCACCTCCTGACTTTGACTCCTTTAAGCAACCGCAACCATCTCCACCTCGAATTCCTCTCTCTTCGGCTTTATAAGCATCCTAAGACCCCCCAAATTGAGCACACTGAGTCGCCGCAACATGTTTTCGCAAGCCCAAGCCATAGCCTCATCGTCCTCACACCGCAATTGATGCCAAAGTTGTTGCCATGTTTGTTGTCTTCGGCGAGCAATTCCTTTAGCCTAGGAGTGCCCCTGCCATCGTTGACCACCACACTGGATCTACCTCATCATCGTCCATTGCCACGCTACCTCATCGACCTTTGAAGACCGCTGGAGGTGAGCTGCCATCAAAGATCCAACTGATCCCCAGTTCAAACCTCACTGCCGACAGCATCGCGCCACCTCTGACCTTAGTGTCCTCTGTCGAGTTCCTTGCATTATACTCTTCGCATGGTGCCCCTTTGTGTGCTCCACGGTGCATCGCCGTCGCCGATGACCCTCGATCCTAGAGCCCCACCACCGATGCTAATATGGCAAGCCATCTCAGCATGCCAAGCCCATGCTAGCTCTAGGTACCATCTTACCCCGCTGCATTGCCCTACCACGTCACCTCCCACGTATCACTATGTCGCCTCCTGTGACACACATGTCATCCCAGTCAGCCACCACGTCAGCACACAGTTTTGTAGACTAAATCCATTGTAAACGAAGCATGGTCCATGAGTTCGATCCACAAAACAGTAACCACAGTCCCGCACAATACTTTCTTTTCCCTTTTTCCAAAATTTCCCGGCCAATTCAACTTCCAAAAGTCTATTCTCCTTCATACGAACTTCAATTAACTCGATTCTTCTTAAATATATACATATATATACATATATATACATATATATACATATATATACATATACATACATATATACATATATATATATATAAGTTTTGGTTTTGTCAATTTTAGATTTTATTTAGATTTTACTTTGGATTTATTTGCATTTTGTTCTCTTTCTCTCCCATTTAGATAACGACTTCTAAAGAGTAGTAGCATGATTTGAAGATCAGGTTGTGGTAACAGAGCAAAACTAAGGCAAGTCGAGACCTTTGATCATGCTGAACCTATTATTTGAAATTTAAATATTTTATTGGTTTAAATTATTATTCATTGCTAATTTATTAAGAACCCTTGTACTTAGTAGTTATCAACCAATTTTGATTAAATCCCTTCCTTGATAATTTGAGTGCCATAATTCCATTATCATTATCCAAAAGTAAAAATAATTAAGTGATTTTGAAAAGCCATTTCAAGTGTACGGAGATCAAGAGACTTGCTGATAACTTGTGCTTCTATGCTGATAAATATTGTGCAATAGGGGTGTGCATGTGTGTGAGAGACGGAGCAGAAATGCATATAACGATTTCATTGCCCTAAGAATTAGTATGTGCCATCAGGACCTACAGCCCTTTCCTCGGGGGGCATTATCATAGGATCTGTTTTTTTAAGCTGTGATTTATATTTTGTGGTTGTGGTTTATGATTTTTGATCCTAATACGAGTGTTCGTGCGAATGAACCAAAAACCGATAAACCGCTTCTAAAAGACTATCCTGATAGGCCATTTCGAAACAGTGACAGAGAAATCGTTCTATTTATTTGTTCGAGAAAAATTATAAACCATAAATCATAAACTGAAATAATCTGAAAAGAACTGATCCACATGCTCGCCATATTAGTTGCCCTGGCGTATATGCTTATTTTTAATGCCTAAGTGTATATCTCCGAGTACTCCTGTAGCCGCCCCGGCCAGCCCATAAGCTAGGGTTCCCGCAAGCGCCGTGCTGACTGCAAATGCCGCCCCTGCAACCCTGCCTGCCCCAAGGCTAGCTGCGCCCAGGGCCACGGCTTCATCTCAATTTCTTACAGCCCCAAATGGGTCGAACGTGACATCTTATTAGGGAAAATGCTATCAGCCTGCAAAATTTTATCAGAGAGTAGCGATAGAACCAGTAACCGGTGGTTATTGGATTTTTTAGATGAAAATTTAAAATTTTCAGATGTAAAAAAAAAGTTTTTAAAAATGGCAGAACCAGTACTCAAACATACGACCAGGCCTACCCAAACATAGAGCCCTCCCATCAGGTCATGAGTACACTTGTACTATAAATGTGTTGCAAATTTCCTTTATACATTGATGAAATTTAGATCAATCCAAAATCTTTTGCCAGTTTGAATTTTACCGGACCCACCTATAACACCGATAACTAGTGGTTTCGATGAAATTTCAGCGGTAAGCTTTTCCCGCATCAACACTGATTTTGAAATAAATTACTACATGTCTACATCATCGTTAATTATAGATGTGCACATAAAGAGACCTATATATACTGAATAAATGTGGCAGGATCAGTTGATATGTTGTGGCGATTGATCGGTTAATCTGTCAAAGAAGCAGTCCAAGAAAATTATTAGCCTGCCGAATCATATTCTTTGATATGGTTTGACACACATTGGAGAACTAAAATGAAAGCAAAAAAATCTGGGTAGAAAACTTTCGGCAATCATGCCCAACATATATAGTTCCTTAGAAAAAAACTAGCTAGTGTCCCACATATGAAATGTCATCTCCAGTTTCAAATATATTCCCAACTGCTAAAACATATTCTGCCATTTTCTAATTAATTTATTGAACTGCTAAACATAATCTGTCTTTTGCAGTTCCTTACCTTCACCAGTCATAACAATAGCGTGTTGGAAATAATCTTACGGAATCCGTTTCAGAGTTTGTATCAAGTTGAGTCTGACTCAATTTAGAATTAGAAATTTATGTTTCAGAATCGGTTTGTGTATCTGAGTCTAATTTGTAAAAGTTGTGTATTAATAGTGGAGAAAACCAAGGAAAAGGTGTGGCGATTTGAGCACCACCAAAAGATTTGTTTATTCTATCGCTTAATTGTTTGCATTGTCACCATCGACAAAACAGAGGAATTATGTCGTAAGATTACGAGTACTCAGAGTACTCGAAGAGTACTAGAGAAGACTTGAGTGTTCGGAAGCATACGAGTGCAGAGTACCCGTGGCTTACAAGAACCATAACAAAGGAGGTTGAAGCTACGAGTACGTGCAAAAGTGGTCGCGACCAACACAACGTGGCCGTAACCATTACAAGTGATCGTAACCTTAATAGGTGGTCTTAGCCAATCAAGTGGTCGTATCCATCAACTTTGAGTGGTTATAACGACTCATGAGTGGTCGTACTCAATATCTGGCATTAGAGCAGGTGTTGATCGATTCGTAGAAGGAGCGGAGCATGGCATGAAGCGGATCTTCGTCGACAATGAAGGAAGGACTAAATTTCCTTCTGTATCCAGTTCTCAATTTAGAGAACTAACTGGCATGGTCTGTGAAGATGCGGGTGAACATGCATGCCCTCTGGGGACGCTGTAGCTGATCCAGTCGACACTAATGGAAAGGTCGATCCAAAAGGAAAGGCTAGGGAAGTTGACGTGAAAACCGATCAAACTGCTTTGGTGCTCATCTAAGCTGCCATACCTGACTCGATGATCAGTCAACTTGTCGGAAAATATATAGCACGAGAAGCTTGGATTGCTCTTCGGACTATGCACAAAGGAGTAGATCGAGTAAAGAAGGTTCGACTACAAACTCTGCGAGGGGAATATGAGGCGCTGCATGTGAGAGAAACTTAGTCAGTAGATGAGTTTACAGGTAAATTAACTGCAGTGGTCAATGAAATTCGATCTCTTGGAGGTTCTCTGGAGGAAACAATGGTGGTCGAGAAGTATTTGCGTATCCTACCCGAAAGTTTCGTTCTGGTGGTCACAACTCTTCTATATTCAAGTGATCTTCAAAACATGAAAATAGAAGAGGTAACATGATCCCTCAAGGCTCATGAGGCATTGCTTAAAGGGTGTAAGGCCAGGACTGATTAGGCATTGCTAATGAAGAATGAAGGGAAGTGTAGGACCGAAATGGCGACAGAGGGGGGTGAATGTCGTTCCCTTTAAAATCGCCCCCGAGAATTCGTACACTGATTTTTCAAAAAGATGCAGAACGAGGCAGCTCACAGAAAATTAATTCTGCTGAAAACTGGAACGCATGCGATACTAAAAAATTCAACATAAATCAGAGAGTAAATAGTAAAAAATTCAACTAAAAATAATTCCGTTTGATATGCATGCAAAATGATCAAAGATCAGCACAAAAAGATCAAAACTGAGTGTATACGGTGCGGCTTGCAGACTGAACTAGAGAGACACAAATTAAATCTTTGCTGCTGAAAGCTGTCCAAAACTAGAAGTTGTAGGAGAGGCAAAAGGTCAAAGAAAAATCAACTAAAAGCCAACTAACCTGCAGACAAATACTGACCAAAGCCAAAGCTACAAACTAAGGAAAGCAAAAAGGAAAGCAAAAGAAAGCTGCATTCAGCAAAAAGAAGAGCAATCGGCAGGGAGGTGAGCTACATTCGGCAGAAACTACAAGCACACAGCAAACATGATTTTTACTGCTGCCCAGGCACCATCTTTGTTGCAGAGAGATGAAGGAGAAACTGAAGTTGTATGGGCTGATTTAGCCAAATAAAAACTGCACCAAAGAGAGGAGTAGACTGCCAAAAATGCAAACCAAAAAGGAAGCAAACTTTGTTTGATTTCCTTCACACGACTGTGCACCAAACTTAGAAGAAATACAAACGAGCACATGGACAACTCAAGTGAAAACAGAGAGAGGAAATCAACAAAAATAGGAACCAGATAACAAAGGGTAAACAACCATATTGTTTCAATCAAAGAGATATACGATTACAAAGAGTTGTTCTACGATTTCTTAACCCAAATAAAAGCACTCACTCAAGAACACAAGTGCTGCCCTAAAGACCTTTTCAACTCATGGAGAGAGCCAAATAAGACCCTAATCCACTCTCTCAATCCTCAAGAACACCAAGAGCCTCTCATGCTTCTTGGGAGGAACACAACCCACACAAAGAGATGAATGAGCTCTCAAATGTCCTAAGGGGTATGCAGCCCCTCACCTCTATTTATAGCCCTTTGGCTAACGGGTCTCCAACCCGTTCTGTGGCTAAACCCTAACGGAGCCGTCTCCGCTTGTGCAGCCTTGCGAAATTCCGTTTCGCCCCTCCGCACCTTCCGGAAGCTTCCGCTCCTTGCCTCGCACGCCTCGCAACCACGTCGAGTCCACGTCGTCTTGACACATCATGACCATTCTGACCTCAGCGCCACCTGCGCCTAGTCCGGTCCACCGTGTCTCGCCACGACTACGCCTCGATGTCCTGCAGACACACAGACAAGAAAACACGTCACATAGCACCGCTCGATACATGAACGCGTAAATAGCATAAACAAAATCAAACCTGTCGCATCAAAAGAATATACATCCTAACCCATACGACTAAGTTTGACCAAAGTCCGACCGAGCCCGTTACGCCACGCAACGTCTAGGTCCGAACCAATCGACTCAAACTCGACTTTTCCTAAACCAATGTCAATTACTCATCATACACACGGGATGACCACCACATGGTCTCTCAATCTCCCCCTTGATGAGTATATTGACAAACCCAGAAAAAGCATGAAGTAGAGTTTGAAGAGTCCAATATGAAGCTAATGACCATGTCGACAGAAGGAGCAAAAGAAAGAACAATTTTTCCTCAAAGCTCCCAAAACTATTCTCCCCCTTTTGGCAATAAACACATCAAGGATGCAAGAAGGAGAATAAGTCATGAAAAAGGATAAAATGGCTGAAGTGATCATTTTTAGTATGAAGAGCCATGAGAATTATCCAAAATGACCATTTATGTATTACATCAAGCCATAACATACAAGTATGCTACAAGGATCATGACTATGTATGTAAAGTGAAGCTAAGCGAGATAAAGCATAATCTGAATTTTAGTGAAAGTGCTTAGCAAGTCAAGTCAAACATGATTTTAGTCTAGCTAGAGGTATCCAGAAATGAGACAGGCCATGTCAATAAGCTAAATGGAAACGAGAAGCTAGTGTTGAGTCAACTAGAGTGCTACTAGTTCAAGAATGATACAATTGTTGGAGTACATTGAACTTTTTAGCAATTGAGCACAATTGACAAACTTTGACTTTAGAAATCATATGATTGTTTCCAACCATTTTTTGTTTAGTCATGTGCTAGACCTCAAGCCTTATGCGACCACTTCAAGCAATGAGCTTAAGAAGATGATCTTGGTCATCCAAATCTCTCCTGAGTTCATGCCTTGTGAAATGGCAAGCCGTCTCATGAGAAGGAATTGGTGAGATCGGTTTTTCGCACAAAGAGATCTTTTGCTTTTAATAGATTGTACTAACTTATGTGCCATCAAGAAACTAATATAGCTCAATCTATTGCTCAACATTGATTCAAGACTCAACTCAACCTATTTGACATGGCATGAACCATAAAAGATAACACAAAGTGACTAGTCTCAAATATTAACATGACATGAATTAGGTTAAATTTATCATTTTAATTAACCTATCATGGCAAAGACTTGACTACACATATAAAGTCATGATCAAATTAGCAATGGAGTACAAATCATGGCAAGATGTAATATAATGAAAACATGTCATGAGTGGATAATAATCAAGGCTCCATTAAGTTATATTACAAAACAAATGAAGAAAATCCAGCTCCCCCTTAACTTGAGATGCAACTTTTAGTTCAAGTTGAGTTATATCAATATAAAGATCTAGAAGTTCCCAAATGAACTCCCCCTGAACCAAAGAAATAAAAAAGAGTGGCAAATAAATCAAGAAAGCGGTCCTTAAAGCATAGATAAGATAGAGAATACTAATGACTCAGACTAACTCTTATCTACCCCATATGACTCCAGGACAATAGCTGTCGAGTAAAACACACACTAGAGAGCAAACACGTACCCTGTCTACCCGAGAGTGGCCCAACCCTCGCTAGAGCCTAGAAGAAGTGAGTGAGCTCAACCTAGTGAGATAAGAAACGACTATCCGAAAGCACAAGATAAGAGCAAGAAGTCTAAGCACTCAGCAAGAGACACACTCTAACCTATGCTAGAAGGACTAAGCCCAATGCACCCGCAAATGCAATGCAGCAGTAAGGAGATAGAAGCATAAATAATATGATAAAGCAATAAAGCCCAAAGCTCCCCCTCACAACAGTCCATAAGGACAAACCACCCCAAGCTCTCCTCGCAAAGCTGAAAACCTCGTGCTATCCAAAGGCTTGGTGAAAATATCAGCCAACTGGTGGTCACTCTCCACAAACTGGAGCACGATGTCACCCTTCTCTACATGATCTCGAAGGAAGTGATATCTGATATCAATGTGCTTGGTCCGAGAGTGTTGCACGGGGTTCTTAGCAATGCTAATTGCAGAAGTGTTATCACAAAAGAGTGGAACACTGTCTATAGCTAACCCAAAGACCCGCAAGGTCGACGCCATCCAATGTACCTGGATGCGACAATGGCGGCGACAACGTACTCGGCCTCTGCGATGGGTGTGCAACAGGATGCTTCCTAGAGGACCAGAAACAAGAGAAGTGCCAATGAATTGGCAGGTGCCCGAAGTGCTCTTCCTATCTATCCTACAGCCAGCAAAATCTACATCCGAATAGGCTCTCAAGGAAAGATAAGAAGAGGAAGAGTACGAGATACCATAGTCAATGGTAGCTCGAAGGTACCGAAAGATGCGCTTCACCGCCTGGCGGTGAGATACTGTGAGGAGAAACCCGAACCGGGCAAAAGACACACGAGAAGTGTATGTCCGGTCTCGAGGCGGTGAGGTACAAGAGAGCCAATCATGCTGCGATACTCCTTCGATCAACTGACTCGCCATCCTCATCGGGTCAAGAGAAGTCGTAGAAGCCATCGGAGTTAACACAGCTTACCATCACTCATATCGAGCGTCTCGGGAGGTCTCGAGTGTACTTGCCTTGATGCAAAAGGTACCCTCCAGTGCGCTTGATTTGGAAGCCAAGAAAGAAGGTCAACTCACCCATCATGCTCATCTAAAACTCGGTGCTCATGACATCCGAGAAGCTGTGAAACTAGAGCATGAGAAGAGCCGCCAAAGATAATGTCATCGACATAAATTTAGGCGACGAAGGTCATTGCCAAGCCGGCGAATGAACAAGGTCTTGTCAACTTTACCCATCTCGAAATCATGCCTCAAAGATAGGACTTAAGCCTCTCATACCAAGCTCTAGGAGCTGCTTAAGTCCATCGACGCTTTGGAAAGCTTGTAGACATGACTAGGGTATTTGGGGTTCTCGAAACACGGAGGTCATCTCACATAGACTTCTTCCTCAATAAAACCATTGAGAAAGGCACTCTTGACATCCATCGGTAGAGCTTGAAACCCTTAGAAGCGCAAAGGCAAGCGAATTCTAATGGCCTCAAGTCTAGCTACGGGGCAAGGTCTCCTCGAAATCTAGACCCTCAACACAGGAGTACCCACGAGCAACCAGTCTAGCCTTGTTTCGAATGACTACCCCATCCTCACTTTGCTTGTTCTTGAACACCCACTTGGTCCCAATGATATTGTGACCTCGAGGGGCTCAACAAGCGTCCAGACCTTGTTTCTCTCGAAACTCTCTAGCTCCTCATGCATGGCATTGACCCAAGACTCGTCAGATAGAGCATGACAAATGTCTTTGGGCACGAAGGAGGCAACAAAGGCAGAATGGAGACAAAAGAGTGATATGCCAGATTTTGAGCGGTAACTCGCTCAAAAGGTCTCAATGATCCGCTCAAAGGATGAGATTTTTGGATATGTTTGGAAGGTCCAGGATGAGATGAAGAAGTGGCCTCTACCTCGTGAGCTGACGAGGTAGGAACAGAGCCACTAGCTCCAGAAGAGGCAGAAGGCATGGGCTGATCGCCTTGAGGTGCGATGGAAGATGGCACCTCAAGGGGTGGATGAGGGACTGGATCGGGTAGACAACCCTCATCTCCATCGTCCTCATCATCCACAAAGATGGTCTCGGACTGCTCTAAAGAACCTGAGATATCGGGCCTAGTCCCCGGACTGGCCTCGTCGAAGGTCACCTCACAGGTCTCTACTATTTTACTAGACTCAGCCTGTTCCGGACCCTATAAGCCCGAAGAAGTCGAGTAGCCTAGAAAGATCCCATCACAAGAGCGTGACTCAAACTTATCTAGGTTTCCGGACTTCAAAATAAAGCACTTACAACCAAACACATGAAAATGAGAGACGTTGGGCTTTCGCCCATATCTCAGCTCATAAGAAGTGCGGTGCAAGTGTGCCTTGAGAAAAACTCTGTTCGAAACATGGCACGCGGTGGCTATAGCCTCAGCCCAAAACTTCCGCGGTGTAGAGTATTCATCGAGCATCGTCCTGGCCATCTCGACCAAGGTACGGTTCTTCCTCTCCACGACGCCATTCTGCTGTGGGACGTGCGGAGAAGAGAACTGGTGCTCTACACCTGTCTCATCACAGAAACTCTCGAAGTAGGAATTCTTGAACTCCGTGCCGTTGTCACTGCGGATCGCTCGTAAGGCACCCGGAAGCTCAACAGAAGCCTCTTGAAAAGACCTCGAAAATGTAAAGCGTCTCATCCTTGAGGCCAAGAAAACACCCAAGAATACCTCGAGAAGTCATCGACCACGACAAGAACATACCACTTCCCTCCTGCTGACTGCACTCGAGCTGGTCCAACCGTATCCATATGGAGCAGCTGTCCCGGTGCATCGGTCATAGTAACTGTGACCGGAGGATGAGAAGCGGCAACCATCTTGCCGTACCGGCATGGAGTGAAAACAAGATCTTTGACCATCTTGAGTTTGGCGGAGACCACGAATGAGATCGTGGCCGCTAACTCGGTCAAATGGTCAAATCAATATGACCAAGTCTCCTATGCGAGAAGAGAGGTCGCGGGACTCGAAGCAAGCAAACAACGGAGAGGATCGCGGAAGACTCGGAAAAATCAGCACGAAAGATCCTCCCAAAACGTGAAATCCCGCAAACTAGACTACCCGAAGAATCAAGAATTTTGCAGTTGTTTTTCTTAAAGCTCACCTCAAAATCGTCATCGATAAGCTGAGAGACTCAAAGCAAATTGTACTACAGCTTACTCACCAAGGCAACATCTTTTAAAATAAAAGAATTATTAATGCAAGACACCTTTGGCGATGACTCGCCCGGAAGAGGCGTCTCGAAGGTGATCGTCTCATCACACGGAGCACGGCAAGGGAAGAAAACCAACGGAATCTCCGGTCATGTGTTGTGAACACCGAGAGTCTACAAGCCAAACCTTTCCTTCCACCGTGGCCCAGAGTCAAGCAGAGAATAAAGTCTCGATCTTGGGATAGATCAAGAGTGATTTTGGCACCCAATACTGAGTAACACGTCGAGCAGATGAAGTAGTCAAGCACGACTGACCTCTATCTACCCTCGCTCTCATCACTCAAAGAAGCGGAAGGTGTGTGCGGAGACTGAAGGCGCTGGCGCTCCGGCGCTACGGACGGCGAGTCGGCGCACCGGCAACAAGTGATCACGCCGTGGGTAGGCATCTCGATGGGAGAGCGAGATCTACCCTCGGGGCGGCGGAAGTCACGACCGAGAGAGGAGCACGAGGACAAAACGAAGACTCGGAAAACCATGTCCTCGGTCTTGCCCAAAGCTACCAACAAGATAGCAAGCCTAGACCTCGTGTTGGTCTTAGGTGCACTCAAAGTCTGGGGCTGACCCTGAATACGCCTAAGAGACTCAACACGGTGTCTTCGCGCGATCTTGGTGCGCTTGAATCAATGGTCAAACAAATGCCCATCCTTCGGCGAAGGTGCAATGATACCGCCTTACGAGGGTGAAGTAGCATGAGATAGCCATATACGAGAGGTCAAGCTGCAGTGAAATAACCTTCTTGTCGAAATCCCTTGGACAAAGCCCGCTGATTTAAATTGAACTTTCTTATTATTGGGCTTGACCTCAATCACACCTGCGACTACAGTGCGAGCGCGACGGTGGATGCTTCCTCACATCCTTACGAAATCATATCCTAGACCACGATTGAACTTGCAAATCTTTGATTGGTCTAGAATAAGATTGAGCTTCTTCTTGCCTCCTACAAATTTCTCGAGTATTCATAAGGTCTGACACTCCCGAAAGAGAGAGGTGCAAGAGGAGCAAGGAGGAGAAAAACAGAGAAGGTAAGGGAGCGGAAGAACAACCAACAGCGGAGGAAGGCGGCTTGTGCACGCACAACCGACTTAGAAGGATAGTCCTACGCTAGCGAGGTTGGTTCGCGTCGCTAGGCGTCTCTACCTTGCAGGGGCTTCTCCCTTCTCCACAACCACATTACAAGCACAAGGTGGCTTCTCTAGTAGGTCCTTAGTTAGCTTCACATTTCTCATCCAATGCAATCAAGTTAGATTTTAGTTTGTTACAACTAATGCATGGTGAGCTAACAGGTCCTTAGAAGCAAAGCGAGCCAACTTCTTATCATGATCAATCATTTCTTGAAACTGTTTGGAAACAGATTCAAGCTCGTGATCGATTTAGGACAATTCACACATGAAGCAATAGGCTCAAGTAGAAAAGCTTGTAATTCACAATTTTATGATCCGCCTGTTTTAGGTTCATCTTCAAATTATTACAACCTTCACAAGTCTCGGGCAGATCGAGAAGCATAGTGTAAAGACCTCTAAAAGCATTATCCTTATCCTCACATGAGGTGCAAGAAATAGTCTCAATAGTAGAAGATGAAACAAGAGCTACCCTACTCATCTCAAGCTCAGCAAGTAGACTAACATTCTTCACCTTAATCTCATCAAGCTCAGAGGACAGACTAGCATGAGAGGTCCTTAGTTTCTCCATGTCTCCAAGCAAGGCACGGCATGTATCACGATCGTCAAGGAGGGAGCGAGATATAAGTGAAGTAAGCTCCGTGACAATCTATCTCGCTTCCTTCTCCAACTCGCTACATCTAGCTCTAGATCTAGCATGAAATCCTCCTAACTTAAGAAAAGCTTCATTTAGTTGGTCATAGGAGGGACATACCTCGTCGGAGTCGGAGTAGAGGTCGCTGTCGCTGATCTCGCCCTCGAGGGCCATGAAGCACATGCCGGAGAAGTTGTCGTCGTTCTTGGGTTCTTAATCACCCGTCCCGTCGTCGTTGCTCCATCCCTCCACCTCGTCGAGGTCGAGGTCGTCGAAGGCGGCGAGGATGCGGTGGAAAAGCTTCTTGGCCTTCCCAAAGTCGCGGAACTTCTTCTTGCCTTGCGTCTGAGCTGGAGTCTTCTTGTTGCGGTTCTTGTCGATGTAGTCGTTCTTGCTCGAACCGCCGAAGTCAGCTTTGCCCTTCTCCAGTTTGGGGCAGTTTGCCCGAATGTGGTTGGGGCCACCACACTCGAAGCAGATGACTGGTCCGCCTCTCTTCATCCCTCCTCCTCTTGTAAGTATGGGAGAACTTCGAGCTAGGAGGGCCACTGTTCATCCTCTAGCTGCTCTAGCGATCATCGATTCGTCACGAGCGGCTAGGAGAACCCACCAAGTGAATCGGCGGAAAAACCGAAGCGGGCGGGATCGGTGACTAGAGCCATCGATGTGACTTGACTTACGAGACAATGTCGATCTCGTGCGTCTTGAGGCGCGAGTACAGCGCGTCAAGCGTCAAAGTCGAGAGGTCGGTGGTGTCCTTGATGGTAGTCACCTTCATCTCCCAGACACGAAGGTCGAGTGCAGCAAGCATTTGACGAGCGTTGTCCGAGTCGGAGTATGTGAGACCGACGGCTCGGAGATTGCTCAAAATTTTGTGGAAACGCGCAAAGCACTCATCAAGGGACTCGCCATCGAGCATTTCAAACTTGTTGTAATCTCGCTTGAATCTGGTCTGTCTCATTGTCTTAATCTGGGTGGTGCCCTCATGGTATGCATCGAGGTCTCCCGATATCAGCAGACGGAAGATGAGAGATGCGGCCAAACTCACTACGACTCGGGCCACGAATAATGATGTTCCTTGCCTTAGCATTCGCCTCAACATCAGCTATGTTCCCGGCATTGATGTTCTCATCGGCAGGAACAGCAAACCGGACCTTGACCTTGCGCCAGATGGCATACCCACAGGCACGGATGTATGTCTCCATTCGGCTCTTCGGAAGGGGTAATTGATGCCATCGAAACAGGCGACTGGTCGAGTACTTGTCCGTCGCCATGACTCTTGAGACCGGTTAAGATCTATGGATTAGAGCTAACCTGCTCACGATACCAATTGTAGGACCGAAATGGCGGCGGAGGGGTGAATGTCGTTCTCTTTAAAATCGCCCAGAAATTCGTACATTGATTTTTCAAAAGATGCGAGCGAGGCAGCTCACAGAAAATTAATTCTGCTGAAAACTGGAACACATGTGATACTAAAAAATTCAGCATAAATCAGAAAGTAAATAGTAAAAAATTCAGCTGAAAATAATTCCGTTTGATATGCATGCAAAATGATCAAAGATCAGCACAAAAAGATCAAAACTGAGTGTATACGGTCTGACTTGCGGATGAGCTCGGAGAGACACAAATTAAATCTTTGCTGCTAAAAGCTGTCCAAAACTAGAAGTTGTAGGAGAGGCAAAAGGTCAAAGAAAAACCAACTAAAAGCCAACTAACCTGCAGACAAATACTGACCAAAGCCAAAGCTACAAACTAAGGAAAGCAAAAGGAAAGCAAAAGAAAGCTGCATTCAGCAGAAAGAAGAGCAATCGGCAGGGAGGTGAGCTGCATTCGGCAGAAACTGCAAGCACACAGCAAACATGATTTTTACTGCTGCCTGGCACCATCTTTGCTGCAGAGAGATGAAGGAGAAACTGAAGTTGTATGGGCTGATTTAGCCAAATAAAAACTGCACCAAAGAGAGGAGTAGACTGCCAAAAATGCAAACCAAAAAGGAAGCAAGCTTTGTTTGATTTCCTTCACACGACTGTGCACCAAACTTAGAAGAAATACAAACGAGCACAGGGACAACTCAAGTGAAAACAGAGAGAAAATCAACAAAAATAGGAACCAGACAACAAAGGGTAAACAACCATATTGTTTCAATCAAAGAGATATACGATTACAAAGAGTTGTTCTACGATTTCTTAACCCAAATAAGAGCACTCACTCAAGAACACAAGTGCTGCCCTAAAGACCTTTTCAACTCATGGAGAGAGCCAAATAAGACCCTAAGCCACTCTCTCAATCCTCAAGAACACCAAGAGCCTCTCATGCTTCTTGAGAGGAACACAACCCACAAAGGGATGAATGAGCTCTCAAGTGTCCTAAGGGTATGCAGCCCTCACCTCTATTTATAGCCCTTTGGCTAACGGGTCTCCAACCCGTTCGCCGGCTAAACCCTAACGGAGTCTGTCTCCGCTTGTGCAGCCTTGCGAAATTCTGTTTCGCCCCTCCCGCACCTTCCGGAAGCTTCCGCACTCCTTGCCTCGCGCCTCACAACCACGTCGAGTCCACGTCGTCTTCAACACATCATGACCGTTCTGACCTCAGCGCCACCTGCGCCTAGTCCGGTCCACCGTTTCTCGCCACGACTCCGCCTCGATGTCCTACAGACACATAGACAAGAAAACACGTCACATAGCACCGCTCGATACATGAATGCGTAAATAGCATAAACAAAAATTAAACCTGTCGCATCAAAAGAATATACATCCTAACCCATACAACTAAGTTTGACCAAAGTCCGACCGAGCCCGTTACGCCACGCAACGTCTAGGTCCGAACCAACCGACTCAAACTCGACTTTTCCTAAACCGATGTCAATTACTCATCATACACACGGGATGACCACCACATGGTCTCTCAGGAAGGTTGAAAATAAAACTTGGTGGGAATCAAATCCAAGCCAAGGTGGAGGCCGAGGATCTGGAAATTGGCGTGGCTGTGGTCATGGTCCAGGTGGCCGCGGTTTTGGTTGAGGAGGCTGTGGTTTTGCTGCTGGTTGTATAGAAAAAGCAATGTGAGCTGAGTTCTCTTATAACCGAGACAGGCCAAAAATCAAATGCTTTACCTGTGGTAAAGAAGACCAGTATGCTGCAAACTACAGAAGTCACATTAAGCGCTTTGAGTGTCAAACGTTCGGGCACTATTCTGCCAACTGCCGATACAAGAAGAAGAAGGTGGAGGCAAATTTAATTTAAGCCAAAATAGAGTAGGAGCCAACACTTTTGCTGTCCATATGTGAAGAGAAGAGTACACAACTTATGATGCTAACTGAAGAGCATGTTCAGCCACAACTGCTAAAAGTTGGAAAAGAGATGGTAGAGTCAAATCTTTGGTATCTCGACAATGGTGCTTCAAACCATATGACTGGACAGAGGGGAAAGTTCAGTGAATTAAATGAAGGCTTTCAAGGAAAGAAGAAATTTGGAGATGGGTCAGTTGTTCATATAGAAGGAAAAGAGCACTATTTTGTTGCAAAGCAAGAATGGAGAGCAAAGAGTTTTGAATGATGTCTATTATATACCACGATTATGCAATAATATCATAAGTCTGGGTCAGCTGACTGGAGCTATGTGTCTCTAAGTGGACCATACCTATTATTGCATGACCATGTGGGACAGCTGCTGATGTAGGTAATGCGAACACCAAATTGACCGTACAAGATTGAACTCAAGTCAGCCAAACCAGCTTGTTTTAGTGCTGAGGTGGACAATACGGCATGGTTGTGGCATGACCGACTTGGCCATGTGAATTTTCACTCTTTGAAGATGATGACAGAGAAAGGATGATTCATGTTCTACCACCTATTAGCCATCCATCTCAAGTATGTGAAGGCTATATTATTGCCAAACAAACAAGACTCTTGTTCCCTCAGAAAGCACAATATAGAGCTATATAGCTTCTGAAATTGCTTCACGTTGATCTAAGTCAAATGCAGGAAATAAATATTTTCTACTTCTTGTTGATGATTGTTCTAGAGTTATATGGGTATACATGCTCAAAAGGAAATCAGAAGCCAAAGACATGTTTTAAAAATTTGTGACACTACTTGAAAAGGAGACTGATCACAAACTCAAGACGGTGAGATCTGATCGTGGGGGTGAATTCTTGGCACAAGAATTTGTATCAATCTATGATATGAAAGGAATTACAAGGTATTTCATAGCTCCTTACAGTCCACAGTAGAATAGAGTACTTGAGCAAACAAACCGAATGGTAATGAATATGGCAAGAAGTAGGATGTTACCGGGAAGATTTTGGGCTGAGGCTATAAGGCATGTTGTATATATTCTCAATTGAGTACCCACAAAAGCTCTAGAAGGGAAGACTTCGTATAAAGCATTAAGCGGAAGAAAACCAAGTATAGAACACTTGAGGGTGTTTGGTTGCTTGGCATATGCAAAGGTGCTCACTCATCTAAAAAAATTAGATGACAAATCAAAGGAATTGATCTATTGGGAGTTGAGGCAGGAACCATAGTTAGTTGGTTGTACAGTCCACATGAAGATAAGACTGTAGTGAATTGAGATGTTGTCTTTTGTGAAGATAAAGCATGAGCGTGGGCGGCAAAGCCATCAGAAGAAAATAATCTGCAAAAGTGGATTTCTTTCTCAGTTGAAGGAGAGAACAATGATGAAATAGTTCAATTTCATCCTCAAGAACCAGCTACACCCATGTCCAGTGCATCCGCCAGTCAACATGTGGCTACAGAGGATGTTCTAGCATCTCCTCAAATTGATCAAGAAGAGGTAGAGACCCCGCTGAGGAAAACACCTATTTTATCGAAGTCTAGCTGAGATTTATGAGTAGACCGAGACAATAGACATAGAAGAAAAACTTTAGCTGACAATAGCAGATGAACATGTAAGTTTGCAGCAAGCTCTCATCGAACATCATTGGAGGATTGCTATGCAAACCGAACTGGATTTAATAAAAAAGAATAAAACTTGGATATTAACTGATCTACCTCATAATCATAAAGTTATAGGGCTAAAGTGGATTTTCAAGGTGAAAAGAGATGGAGAAGGGAACTTTGTTCGCTACAAGGCAAGACTTGTAACAAAAGGCTCTGTTCAAAAAAAGGGCATAGACTACGAAGTGGTATTTGCACCGGTTACAAAATCAAAGACAATAAGATTGACATTTTCTCTCGTTGCTCAATTTGGATGGGAACTACAACACATAGATGTCAAATCTGTATTTCTAAATGGTGATCTTACTGAGGGGGTATATGTATCACGACCAGAGGGTTTTCAAGTGAAGGGTCAAGAAGGCAAGGTATATTGACTCTTACATGCCTTGTATGGATTGAAACAGACGCCTAGGGCCTGGAACAAGAAACTAGATGGTTCATTGATTAACCTTGGTTTTAAAAGATACAAACAAGATCCAACTTTGTATACAAAAAAGACGAAAGAAGAAATGTTGATACTCGGCATATATGTTGATGATCATATTATCACAGGAACGTATGATCGAAGGATTGAAGAATTTAAGGAGATGATGCAGTAGTTTGAGATAAGCGATCTCGGACTTTTGGCTTACTACCTTGGTCTGGAGGTGAAATAAAATAAGCATAATATTTGAATCAAACTGTTGAATTATGCAAAGAAGATTCTTGAGAAGGCAGGTATGATGGGATGCAACCCTTTTCAGTACCCCATGGAGTCAAAGTTGAAACTCGACAAAGATGAGGCAGGAGAGCCGGTCGATGCGACTAAATTTTGAAGTATAATTGGTTGTCTACAATACTTGATACATACTCGACCAGATCTTGCATACTCAGTTGGAGTAATTAGCAGGTTTGTGGAAAGACCAACAATACAACACAAGCAAGCATTAAAACATGTCTTTGAGATATCTAGCGAGAACTGTGGATTATGGGTTAGTGTATGTCAGGCACGATAACACACCAATGCTTGAAGGATTTTGTGATAGTAATCTAGCCGATGATCTAGTTCATCGTAGAAGCACAACTGGTATGGTGTTCTACCTTCATGGAAACGTGATCACATGGTGCTAATAGAAGCAAAGAAGTGTATCCTTGTCATCACACGAAGCAGAGTTCACGGCAGCAACTTCAGCTGCATGTCAAGGTATTTGGTTGATGAGATTGCTCCATGAATTGACTAAACAGATCATCAAGCCATTCACATTATTTATGGACAATAAGTCAGCAATAGCGTTTATAAAAAATCCGGTGTTTCATGGAAGAATCAAACACATTATACTTGGTATTATTTTTTTTCAAGAATGCGTTGAAGGACTTGTGGTTGTTTCACATATTTCAATAGAAAAAAGAGGGTTGATGCACTCATAAAGCCATTAGGACAAGTCAATTTTGGTCAAATGATTAATTTACTTGGTGTCAAGGAAGTTGGTTAAAATCGGCAAGGATTAGGGGGTGTTTGTTAGAAATAATCCTACCGAATCCATTTCAGAGTTTGTATCAAGTTGAGTCCGAGTTAGTTTAGAATTAGAAATTTATGTTTCAAAGTCAGTTTGTGTATCTGAGTCTAATTTGTATAAGATGTGTATAAATAGTGGAGAAAACCAAGAAAAAGGTATGGCAATTTGAGCACCATCAAAAGATCTGTTTATTCTATCACTTAATTATTTGCATTGTCGCCCTCGACAAAACAGAGGAATTACGTCGTAAGATTATGAGTACTCGAAGAGTACTAGAGGAGACTCGAGTGCTTGGAAGCGTACGAGTGTAGAGTACTCGTGGTGTAATATCCTGAACGTCGATTCGGTGTACATTCCTAAAATAATCACGGAGATTCCCGATTTTTCGGTAAATCACGGAAGGTGAAAATTAAATTGCAGAATTGTACAAAATTAAAAAAATAAAACAATTAATTTGGATATTTTGGGCTGTCCGGAGGGGTGGGCCAGCCGCTTTGGGCCAGCTAGCCCAACAGGGGGCCCATACCCCTCCCAACCCTAGCACCCCCTTTATAAACCCCCTCCCTTGGCCCCTCTCCCCTCTTTTCCACCCTTGGCGCAGCCTCCCCTCCATCACCCCCACAAGCTGCCATCCATTGGAGCAAAGGAGAAAGAGAAGGAAGAAGAAGAAAGGGAAGAGAAGGAAGAAGAAGAGAAGGAGGAGAAGAAGAGGAGGAAAGAAGAGGGGTGATCACCAAGGGATCCTCTAGGTAATTTTTCCTAATCCCAAACCCTCTGTTTTATGGAGTAATTAGGGTTCTTGCCACGGATTTTGAAAGTAGTTAATAGATTAATTACCCAAATAGAGATTAGCTGCTATCTGCCTGTAGATTGATTCGCGCAGCGCGTCTGTCCTCGCGGATTTAACCTAGTAAACGAATTTTCCTGCGGACTCTCCCAAAAGGAAAGTTGTAGAGGACCTCCATATGCGTCTCCTGCAATTTTTTCGGAATGTTTGGCCGTGGGATCTGGGAGATACGGGGTCGGGAATACTGTTGTTCGTCAGGCGAGCAGATTGGTACGGACCGACGGTAATATGGGAATTTGAGGTAGTAAATGATTTGTATACTCATGGCCGTAATTGAGAAAGTTGTAGATAATTTGGTAATCTAGCTACTGTAGAGATTGCAGAATTTTTAGACCCCTGTATTGTTGCTGGGGCGCAATTGAACACTGCTGTCCAATCTGCCAGAACAGAGTTCTTCCTCTATTTTGGGCATTAAATTACCCCTAATTGTGATCAAAATAAAAATATGTGTTCTACTTGAAAAATGTAGGATTTTAAGTAATGATTCTAGAGAGGTATCATTTTCTGTATTGAATCATTATTTTTAAAGATACGAAAATGTGAAGCAGTGCTGCTGCAGAGGGTAATTAGCTGAATTGTTGAGCGGAGAGGAGTTTATGCGGGTTCGGGGTTCTAGCGATGCCTTTAATTATTTTAGTCATGTTTATATGCTGTGGCTGTGTGATAAGAGTTGCCTTTTGGACAGGTGGTCTTGTCCCTGAGCGCTCTTGATTTTACTTCGCTTCATCAGACTGAGGCAAGTAAACATAGCGGTGGTTGCTACCGTTTACCTTGTTATTCCTTCTACTTGCAATTTACATTATTATCATAATTTGATACTTTATGCCATGATTGCATGATATTTCAATTGTGGAGATGGTAGCAAGTTTTGATCAATTGATAAGTTGATATTTTGCTAGTAGACATGTGGAATCCTTGCTTAATGTTATAATGTGGAACATGAAAATAACATGTGATGGATGTTGATATGTTGTGAGCATGATGATGCTCCTTTAAAGATGGATTAATGTGATTTATGATTAACATATCATTCATATCATATCATATCATGTCATATGCATGTGTGGATGTCGCCGCACCTTGCCGCGACCGTACCGGTACATCATCGTATATTGCCGTAATACGATGCAGCTCTTCGCCCGCGGGAAGCATCGTATATTGCCGTAATACGATGCATTGCAATTCCTGCCCTAGCAAGAGTGATGTGGAGCATAGCATGAAGCATTCATATGCATTGCATTGTAGAAAGATTCATTTGCATCTATATGTAATATATTATGGTGATGTTATTTTGTAGAATATACAACTTTCTAGTTGTAATGTGGAATTGGCTCATGTGAGCTATTTGTGGTATGAAGATTGTGGATGTGGTCATGGAATGAGACTCGTCCCTTGTGTATGGTAAGGGTTGTGATTGTGGCATGAGATTCTTTCCTCATGTAGTAATTGTTGATAGCAATTGTGGATGTGAGAATTATTAAAGTAGTGAGATGATCATTACATATGTTTTATTGTCTTGGGTGGTGATACTAGTTGATGTTTTAAAGTAGTCAAACAAGATTTATTTGCTAATGCTTTACCGTCATTGATGGTAATTTGAGGTTGAGGATATAAACATTGTCAATTGTGGAAGATTAAATGTTGACGATTAATCTATTGTGGTTTGTGTAAGATTAAATATTTCAATTGCATTTAATTGTGGATAAAATGATTGCATTCATATGCCAATTAAAACTGAAATTGAAGATGTATGATTCATGGAAGTTTGTGGTGGTTTAATAATTGTGGACATGAATGGGTAGTTATGGTAGTATGGAATTATAAATGATGATGTATAATTGTTTGTAGTTTGAATAGCCTGTTAAACAGTTTGCTTGCTGAGATTTTATCTCACCCTTGTTTCCCCCTCCCAACAGGTGGACTTTGAACATGCATGTGAAGGGTAGAGCGGCACCACACTGATGCATGTGAATTATATTTTTATGCTGTAATAAAGTTAAAAGGATTCTAGACCTTTGCATAGCTTTGTTTACATTATCTTAATAATGTTAAATTTGTGAACTATGTTTTAGATTAAAATATTGGAGTATGTTTTAAATAGTGAATTTCTATCATTATCTTGTTATTCCTTAGTTGTTTATGCTTCTGCTTATACTATCTTGTTTAGTAATTGTTGCCAGTTTAATTTATCTTGCAAATTGGCTAGTTGTAGAGCAGTTTTAGTAGTATCCTAGGGTAATATGGGTCCAGGATGTTACACATGGCTTACGAGAACCATAACAAAGGATGTGGAAGTTACGAGCATGTGCAAAAGTGGTTGCGACCAACTCAACGTGGTCACAACTATTACAAGTGCTCGTAACCTTCACAGGTGATCTTAGCCAATCAAGTGGTCGTATCCATCAACTTTGAGTGGTCATACTCAACATAGCGGAATGAGTTGGCCAAAATAAAATTTAATAACATGAGGAAACAGGAATCATTTGGTGCATTTACAATTAATTTTATACAGAGTTCTAGATGATGAGATATGAATTTAAACAATATATGGTTGGTCTTCGAGGAATTTTTTTAAATAATTGATTTTTTATTATGAGTTACAAAAATATACTTGTGATTTTTTTTGCACTTTTTGCCTCATGTCACCCAATCGTTGGGGCGATTTTGGGTAGTAACCCAACTGTTGAGCAACACATGGCCAAGTTGCCCAACTGTTGAGCAACACATGGCCAAGTTGCCCAACGGTTAGGCGACTAGCCAAAATCGCCCAACGGTTGGGTGACTCGGAGACTAGTCGCCCAACGGTTAGGCGACTTTGCTCCTAGCCACCTAACTATTCAGCGATTTTAAATAATCATGTAATTATTGTATTCTTCCGATGAAAATAATTGTGTGGGAGTAAATGAGAATGTTTGTAGGTAATATATTTAAGAAATCTTGTTTGTAGTTTTTTTAATAAAAGGATAGATAATGTCATTTGATGCATTTGTGATTTCGTACATTGTGAATGGTCTGAAACATGTTAGAGCCGCAATAATATTTTTCGATCACCATACGTTATTGTAGTACGAGGAATTTCTAAAGAATTTTACGAAGATGATTGAGGGCATGTTCTTTTTGGCTGCGGCTTATGGCTTTTGGTGAAATTTTGAATTTTAGTGCATTTACAGTCTGATTACGGAGAGATCGATATTCACTTACGATTTTGGTGATACGGATGTTGGGCTTTTAACGTGTACTACGTTTAACTTATAGACCCTGTCTTGAGAAAATACTCCATTTAAAAGTTAGGTACTGTAGCAGAAGCCAAAAGCCGCCCGGCTTCTTGCACATAAGCAGACCACGAGATAGCAACAATTCATAAGTAGGAAAGAAAATGATATTACAATGCAATAGATAATTCATACACAGAGGAACACAAAGCAAAATATGTACACAACAAAAAAGTACACATAGCAAGAGGAAGATCTACTACTCACCACAAGCTACACCACCCGCAGCACCACCTCCATTGTCGCCACGTCCCACCCCCGTCCATGGCCGCCCGTACGGCCCTGTTTGGTAAGTTGACAAAAATACTGAAAACTAACTTGAATAGAAAAATGTGGAGCTTGAGCGGCGCTTGGGGGAGAAGTTAGGTCAAGGAGAAGCTAAGAAGATCAAGATGGATCAAGGCTAAGGACTTAGTGGATTCAGGTTATGCGCTTTGAAAAATGTTCATAAGAGTAGTGCATGAGTTAAAACTCGTGTGTGTGGTTATCAGGTTTTTTCATTGTGCTAAGTGAATAGTACTACTAAGGGTTAGATGGGGTTGGCTAGTCCATGTATTTAACGAGTTGGGATGGAGACTTGTTCCTCTCATTGAGACCAAGTGTTCTAAGGTTGGAGTTTGAGGAAAGTTGAGTACTGTGATGTGCTCTCTTGTTTTTAAGATGAAGTGGCTATAAAATCTTCATCCTTAAGTAGAAATATATCAATTCTTATTCATCTCCTATAGATTCATCTTGTATTAATTGATTTGCTCTTGATTTGGTTGGTTTTTGTTTTCTCTCTTCCCTTCTTAATTTTATTATGCCAAAGACATGTAAGAGATGGAGATGACCTCTCGAAATCAATCTTCATCTATTTAGACACTTGGTTGGCAAATTCATGAAAAAAACCTAGTTTTTGTTCTTTTTGACCTCTCTGAGTGATTTCTTAATCTAGTTATTTCTACCTTAATATTTTTGGTATTCTAGCTTACTGTAATATGTGGGAATACATTTAAATCCATCTTAGCTATCATACCCACAAGCAAGTCATATTCACCATTTTTGTTTTTTTACCAGTTTTGGTGAAACCTTTCGTTAAACGGAAAAATGTCAAAACTTTGGCTATGATTTCAAAAATCATTGATTGTAAACGATTTTTGACATCCTAGAGAAGGTATATACCAAATTTCAAGTGATTTATAGTTTTGATTTGAGAGTTAGCTCAATTTTAAGTTTTAGCCTGGCTTTCGTGCAGAAGAGCTTTACGAACCAAAATATCCCAATTCTCTTAATTTCTTTTAAGATTTTTGGTTAGGGTAGGTTCTTAAGGATATGATATAGCTTTGGTTTAAGTTTCAAGTCTTTTGTACCTACTGATTAAAAGTTTTATAGATTTTTTATTTAAAATTAGTGTTGTTTCATTGTTCACCGGATGAAATTACTATAGCATCGAGATTATTCGGAAATTTTGGTCCTTGATCTTTATAGCTTCTTATAGCTATTAGAGTGAAGATTAGACGAATATTTGGGAGGAAATTTGACGGTAGTATTTATCTCCCTCTGTCATCGGTCTTATAGATAAAAAAAGGCCCTGACTTCGTAGGCTTAATTTCGCGGACACGATTGAAATAGAAAAATTCTTGCACATGCAACCCAAATAGAGAAATAGCACATTTGCATGATGCATTAATAAAACAGGGGAATGCTACTTTCCAGATTTTCACATCGTTAACTGTACAAGAAACTGACTTACGCAGTCAACTAAAAGCGGGACTAATATCAGCTATGGAGTAGTTCAGAAGTTCGCCTTGTGTAGAACATACAGGAACAACGGTTACATATGAGTACACATCAAAATGCACATTTCTGAAAAGAATTTGCGGGCACTGAGAGATGAACCAAAGGCATTTTATTTGGGGAATGGGATATGAATCAAAGGCTCATTAATTCACGTACTCGCTTCAAAAAAAAAACATAACCTAAGGTGGTGTAAACTAGTGCATGGATGCGTGCATGACTCTGAAAAGAATCAAGAACATGTGTCTACACGCCGATGACACAGAGCTCAGGATCTCGCAGACTGATACATGCAGAGAAATAGATATTATTTGCTTAGATGCTGTTTATTTATTATTTATTCTTTTTTAGAAAAAGATTACTGTTTAGTACGCGGGATCCTATATTGATTTCGTAAGGAAAGACTTGCTACAAAATTTCCAGCTCCAATCGGAGCTTTAAAAGCGTCAGGCATGTCATGCGAGGTGGGCAGGGCAAGGAGAGCAGTGCTCGCCGGCGTGCCTGGAGGTTGCCAACGGTGAGGGATTGTATCCGTTGTGCACCCCCGGAGCGGAGTGCGTCCAGGCAAGCGCGGTCCGGAAGCAGGCGAAGGCGGTGGGGTCGCCATTGCCGAGCGGCACGACAGGGCGGCCCCCGGAGGCGTCGACGGAGGAGATGACGCGGCCGAGCACCGCGCGGATGCTCTTGGTGGTTGGTGCCGGCGGCGTCCAGCGGGGCGCCTGGGGACAGCCGGGCGAAGCGCCACCGCGCCGCGCCGTCCTCCCCGCGGCTGCCGCCGTTCTCCATGTGCTCGTGGTCGGATTCTGACGATGACAGTAGGAGAGGTTTCGTTTGGCGTCGAGCAAAGCAATGGCTCTGCTGTTTCGGTTATCGGCGGTGTACGGCCATGGGAGTTGATAAGCCACTGCCTCATGTTCCAAACGAAAAATCTTTTTTTTTTCCCGAAATGGGAATAATTGTACATTCATTTGGAAGATAGTCCCGTGCTATTATCCTGACCACTAATTCTAATTTTAATTTTAGGTCGCCAATAACGCGCACGCACTAGCACGATCACTTCCTTTTTCTGTTGCTGCACATGTACCTCATATTTTTTTCTTTTTCTTTTTTTTTGAACGCTTAGGGAACACAACAAGACGACCAAGCACGTAACTAGCCAAGATAATTTCACGTGAGTTTTGTACTTATCCATTATTTTATCTTCAAATAATCATAACTATAATGAAATGTGCGTCTTGTATTCTGTTTGAATCATTATATTCTATACAACAAATTAAATAAAACAAGACACATTACATATTTTTGATGTGACATAATGACATACTAAATATTAGTGGCCAATATCTTTAGAGTTGCCAGGTGTGATCACCTAGAGTTGCTAGTTGTTAGAACTTAAGTTGATAGTTGCCAGCATATCCATACTAACAACTATAATATGTTAGTATACGAGATTTGATATTTGCTAAACAACATCTAAAGTTGCTAGTTGTGAACATCTAGGGTTGACAAGTACCAGCACCAAGAGTTGCTAGTTGTCAATACCTAGCAGCCGAAATTTGTTAGTTAACAACAAATTAGAGTTGGTAATTAACAACAAAAAATGTTAATAGTTACTAGGACCCACGATTATTGTTGCGAGTGGAAAAAAATACCCAAGTTCACTAAGATTTTCACCCACTGCCAGTTCAACCACCCGATTTTTGTTAGTCACCATGATGAAAATTGCGTTAAACATGTAAGTATTTTTGATATTTTCTTGCTATTCATAGCCTTTCTTTAATGGCTCACACTGAATTTCGTAGTTGCTAGATGCTAATAACTAATGTAGTACAACAAGTAGAGTGTTAGTAACTAATGTAGTAAAATATAGTAAGTAACACATAGAGTTAGCAACTAATATAGCAAGTAAACATGTAAAACTAGCAACTAATATAGACTTTGATAGTTATCAACACCTAGAGTTACTAGTAGAGTTAATATTTACTGATACTTAGAGTTGCTAATAAGAAGTACCTAGGTAATGAAATATGTAAGTACCAGTAGCAAAGATTACTAGGTGTTATCATGTAGAGTTACTAATAGCGTATACTGAGTTATTAGTTAAGAAATAATTTATCGCTATGTCTTTAAACATATTTAATATGGGTCTTAATTTGTTGCTATTATCATATATCATAATAATATAGGCAGAATACAAATCAGACACTTGCTTTAAGAGATATAACTATTTAAAGAAAAAATGACAAACGTGTATAAAGTCACCTTGTAATTATTGTATTCATTTTTGGTGCCCTTCTCAGCATCCGTTCGGCGCACGTCTGGCCCGACGAAGAAAATCACATGCCTCTCTGTCCTTCCCCCGCATCGGACGGCGTGCATGACTGGTTGCGCGATAGCGCTAACGTGTGACTAGGGCTAGGCAGTCCGTTAATTTTAATATAAAACAAATTACAAAACTTTTATATTATGAAAGTACACTAGATGATAAATCTAATAATAATAATTTTGTGTGATTACTCTAAGCTAATGGAATTGCACGCAAATGCAAGATTAGACTCTACAATATACCATCTTCAAAAAAAAAATTCTACGATATACAATTATATTTGTATAGGGTTGTACTTGTTATAGGTAGATTCTATGATATATATTTAAGCCATCAAAGTAAGCAGTGTGGATCTTCACTTTTTCTTTGATTAACGTAGAAATTTCTAGAATCTCAGAGCGAACACACGTGAAAGCTTCATTTACGTTTTCTTAATGACAAAATAGGTATATTTTTATAAAGTTAGGTAAATCTAAAAAAATGTTTGGTTGTAATATGACACTTATTTTTGCAGCCAAAGAAAGAGAATGGTTTTTCCACCTACATATCTAAAGACATAAATTGTCACCATCATTAAATGCATCATGTAATCGATACAAACTTTCAAAATTCAAAGCATCATCCTCTATGAGAGATACGGTACTCCGTACTTCACTCCTTAAAATATGGTGTAAATGAACATAACAATTCTGAAATTTTTGGTAGCATTGACACAAAAACGACCTATCATACCACAAAATTTCAAATCTAAATTTGATCTACACATGGAGAAATAAAAAAGACAAATTTTACTAAAAAGGACAGAAGCATCTTAAGGATGGGAATTATCAAACATTCTCTCTCCCACCCTCTAGTCATTGCAATGTCCTTGTATCTCGAATCACTTTGGAGCAGAGGCGGATCCAAAGAGACCCATAGAGGTGCACAGGACACTGGGTTCAAATGAATATTTCCTTAGGATCAGCTCATATATACCACGTGTGACACCCCTAGCCCAACTTGCACCGGGCCTCCACAACTTCGAGGCCACACAATAGGCCACCAAGCCACCAGTAGAGCCCAGCAGCACGCGAATATGGCCCAAAAAAATGCGTGGCGTAACCCAAAGAAATGTGAGGCGTGGCCGCGATAAGGCCCATGGGGATAGGATGACACGACAACTACGATAGGGCACACCCACGATCCTTCCATGAAGTTATGTTGTATTCGCCTTAGTCCTTCATTTTTTGTTGCTTCACATCGTGCTAGCACCAGCCTACTCGATTCAAGATAACAAGTTTGTGACACATGCGGAGCACTAAGCTGAGAACACCGCCTCGCTCGCCTGGCCGCAGCCTACCGGTTGCCAAAGACCTTGCCTACAACCTTCTGCCCTCACCCGCCATAATCCACGGCTTCTCCTGGTTACCATCACCCATCGATCTCCTTGACAACAGAGGAACGCCGACAGCTAGAAAGGATTGAGTTGAGTTGCAAATCAGCAAAGGTATTGCTTCTTTGTTTTAATTTTCTCCCGATTTCTTTCAATAAATGGAACTTCTCAATTTGATTATTGTTGTTTTTTCTATCAAATTGTAGCGTTATGACTTAGGGTTTCAAATTGGGTATTTCAAGTACCGACAAAATTGCAAATTGTAGGCAAATTTTTCGAGTGATCTTGGTCTAGTGATCCATAAGTATTTGACTAGTTGAGTTCTTTTATTCTTCAACGTGACAATATCTACTATTTTTGTACTTGGATATTTTAATTCATTTTGTTCTCTTCTTTGTAGGCCATTGAGGTCGGATGACATACTTACCAATGTCGACCATCTTTTGACTATGTTTTTGGTCCTTAATCCCTTCACTCTGCTACAATTAACCAATTGTATTAGTAGGTTTCTTGATTTTGGTAAGCACTTGGATAGCTACTTGTTTATCATTGCAAATTGCTATATGTTATGTTGAATTATTGATGCTATAAGTTGTCAGATACATTTTTGTTTAGTATGTCATTTCTTGAAAATTATACATAGCGTTATATGTATGATGAAGTGGTAAACCTGGGTCATTTTCATTCTGGTTTTGCCACTACTTTGGAGGGCTAAGATAATACATAAAAAAATGTAAATTTCAATTATATTCCAACATCCATATTGCGAATATTTATATAACTATCAATATAACTACACCTGATTCCAGCAAACTCTACACCTTAGAGCCGATTTTCATCCTGGACCTGTTTCTACTTGAATTTGTTTGTAAGAAGAAAACCAACCTAGCACAAGAGAAGCGAATAATGAGAGGATAGATAAAGGACATGCAAGCACTTTTATAAGTCATTTTTGGTTTGTTAACACATGTCATTCTTTTTTGCGATCAACACATGTCAATTTTATCGTCTAATTATTATCCCCATCTCTCTGGTTCATTTTTATTTTGATATCTCATCAAGTCGTGAGTCGTGACACATTAATGGCCAAACAAGCATCTCTAATCACCTTACACAAGGACAGCAGTAAGGGACTAGGAGAGACTGATTAATGGGTCCGATGTGATGGATGCTAAGGAGATGCTTGTGTGGCCACAGAAAAAATCTCTAAGCGAGGGTCCTAAAACCTAGGGGTGCAAACGGGTCGGGTTAATCCCGACCAATTCGGCACCGAATCCGATTGGTACCGAATCCGGAGAAAAAAATATGGGTTAGGATATGGTATGACAATATCCGTCCCGAATCGATCGTCTTCAAGTTTGATTTCAGGTTAGTGCTACTATTTGACGTTTCATTTTCTTTTGCAATCGTAAAATAAAATCTTCCACATCAGCTATTAAGTAGTAACATCAAGTTCTTGACGATCGTCATCCTACTCCATTTGTTGTCTTGCATGCATTTCTTACAAACAAGTAGGGTGCAAGCGGCTCGGGTTAATCCCGACCGATCCGACACCGAATCCGATTGGTACTGAATCCGATTGGTACCGAATCCGAAAAAAATATGGGTTAGGATATGGTAACAATAATATCCGTCCGAATCCGATCCGTTTGCACCCCTACTAAAACCCTTCCTTAGAAACCCCATCCCAGATTTTGCCACCTAGCCAACACTAATCTCAAAGCAATTCATCCCCCTTCTCTTCTTCATCCCATCTCTTCTCTACCCCTATGTCTTCTCCACCTCTCTCCCTTCTCTCCCATTTCTCTTCCCTAGGGATGCAAATGGGTCGGGTTAATCCCCAATGAGCCAGTGGTGAATCCAGTCGGTACTAAATTTAGAAAGGGAATTCAATATCCGATCGGATTTGGTATCGATACTGGATACTTCACATTGGATGTAGTAACAAAATCAAGAGAGCTACAACCCGACTGAATAGCATCAGTAAGCGGATAGCCGAATAATTATCCGGCCAGATACCTATAAACAAACCATCGGCCCAAGCCCACAAACCATGTGGGCATTTGAAACACCTGGAGCTTATGGCTTTTTGGTTGGGCTGGAATAGTAGTAGTTGGAAGTAGAAGCCACTGGAAGTAGAAGTTTGGTGTTTGATTTGGCTTTTAGTTAGGTTGTTTCGGCTTTCAGTTAGCTGACCACCACATCACCACCCATTCTGCTGTCTTCAGTTAAGTTGTCACAAAATCTTTCACATCACTTTATGTTTCAGAATCACCTCTAACTTCCCCCACTGCTGCAGACAGCCCTATCACAGACGGTTCGGAACCGTCATCACGAGCAACTCTGAACCGTCGGTGTTTAGGTGTCGATGATAGTTGGTGGTTATCACGAGCGGTTCTGAGCCGTGCATGCTAACTCACATTACAGAGCGGTCTTGACTACTAACAAATGCAGCGATAGTGCTGATATCCGAGCGGTTGTTTATAAAAACCGTGCGTGATAGTCTAGTATCACGAGCGGTTTTGTAAAAACCGTCGTGATACGAGACTATCACGAGCGGTTTTATAAACAACCGTCGTGATACCTCACTATCACGAGCGGTTAGTAGTCAAGACCGTCGTGATACGATCTATCGCGAGCGGTTTTGTTTAAACAACCGTGCGTGATACTCGTCTATCCGCAGGCGGTCGGTTGTAAAGGCCGTGCGTGATATCATTCACACCACGAGCGGCACTCTTTGAAACCGTGCGTGATATTGTACCGAGACGGTTTGTAACAACGAACCGTCTGTGATACCATGTGCATCATCCATTTTATTTGCTGCTTTTTGGCTAGCCTCAGGATATGCTAGCCATGCCCTCTGGCGACAAGCGGCGGATCTGAGATAAATGATAGATATAAGTTAATTGCAACTCATAGTAAATTACAACAAAATTCGATACGAGATGAATGTAACAAGCGGCGTGGATCACATACATATATATATAGAATGAAAATCGTTACACAACATCGACAAATGAATTCAATTGAAGGAGAATTGTTTGATTATGCAGTTGAATCAATGTTTCAACATCTAATTATCACCATTGCGGTGTGGAACTCTCCATTCTTATTTATGACCTCGCTAGCAAGAATTGGGAGATGATTCCACGAATATCGACGAGATTGTCAAGATCATATGCACTTTCGTCGAAGTTCACCCGCTGTCGCTAGGAGCAATGTTAAGTCATTAATTAGCATGTGTGTGTAATATAAATACATATATATAATCAAAAAATAATAATTATTGGAAGGACCTGACAAACCTCTGGATCATTGATCTTAGTACCCATGATTTCCTTCATATGGCGGCAAGCGTAGAATCCACATCGTTGCCACAGCAGCTCTTGGTGGCACTGCAAAAATAGAATTTTATACATTGGTATTGTCAATTCTAGAGGCATTATAACAAAGTATGATATATGATTGTTGTGTTGTAGCGGTACCGGAAATCGCGTGTTGTGTCGTAGCGTGTCCTTTGGATTTTTGTCGTGTGTTCCTCCTTGGGCAACATAATCGGCAAACGCCCTACGTGATTCAAAAAACTTAGCCTCGGTCGTGGCAAACAAAAGAAATATTACAATAGAGTTATGTATGGAGGAAATGAGTTTACCTGTTAAGTACTTCTTGCACACGACTGAAGTCGTGGTAGCTCCTAAGGAGGGAATCAAGGTATATTACCTTGCTCCACTTTGGTACAATCACAATCAAAATCCAGTGATGCCTAGTTATGTGTGTCATACGATGATTAATCCTAAGTTCATCTTGCATGTAAAGTACAAATGAAACATATGTGTGGCAACTAGTGAAGCACTTACCCTTGGTTGTAGGGTACCATGATGTACTCCTTGTCGGTGTGAGCAATCAATCCCTCGTTATGTAACCTTGCACGAAGGATGCATACGTGTTGATAGATTGCTCGGAGACCAAGCGAGGGTCGAGGAAATCCACCGGTCGTCGCGATTGCGGACTTGTTGGATCATGTATCTATACATAAAGAAAGAGTAATGACATTTATCGTATAACGTGAATGTAGAACTTCATTATACATTACACTTACGATGTCGGCATCGTGAAGTGAGGCGTCGAGTTCGTCGAGATTGAATAGTAAGAATAAATCTTGAATGTCACGACGATGTAGCCCGGTGGTGGAGGAAATGTGTCTCGTTATATTTCGAGTGAATGCACTCTGCGGTTTGGCTTCATGTTGGACTTCTCCATGTACCGGGCATGCAATCTATTGCAAATCATACCAAGTGGCGTAATTGTGAGTCGGGCTGCGACACTCCTAGAGTAGCGTCCATGGCACGGGGCGCGGCTTAATTTTCTTCGCATGAGCCTTGGAGGCCTTGGAGCCTCGCTTGTGATATGTTCTCGGTGGCGTCTCGGCGGGAGCCGATACAGCAGACTTCTTTGGATTTGGAGGTGGAGGTGGAGCCACCGGGCCGATGTGCCAGTCGAGCGGCGTCCCTCTTGGGCCTTTGGATGTGAAGATTGTGGCATGGACATGTCGAGGGCGATGTCCCTCTTGGGCCATTGAATGAATGTGTGGACGGCATCCCTAATGTCTTAATCTCTTCGTTTGGGGGCTTCTCAAGAGGACGAAATTAAAATATCATTAATCATGTCCACGGACCTTTATGAAACCGGTGTCTACTTGTACACGTGCACCGGCGTCCACAGCAGCAATGGATACACCATGCCTCGCCCGGCGTCAGCGGAATAGAGCCAACAAGCGACTTTGAGGCGCAAGGCATGGGCTCCTTCATAACGATACAAGAGATGAGTTAAGGCGTCCACGGAGAGATCTATGTACTATTCTAAAGAGGTACATTACAGAATGTCATCAATACGTGGCGGTCGTCGCTATGTTCGAAATTGGTGTGGGCCAGCTCTCTGCGACGTTGAGTGGGGCTGGGTACCGCGATACTAGGAGTGGGTTGTGATTGGTTGCGGACTTGTCTCGGTTCTTCCCATACGAATCTATCTCTCCTCGAAGTGAGGCGATCGCTCTTGAAGTGAGGCGATAGTTGTTCCTCAAGTTGAGCACGAAGCTCCTGTTTTATTTGTTCGCTGCGGTACGCCTTGGATCTCTTCCTACTCCTATATGTCTCGGAGTAATCTGGAAATCCGTGCCTCTAAGGTACATAAACCCCCATTCCTCGTGTGCGACCTGGGTGCTCCTTGTTTCCCAAGGCCTGAGATAGTAAATCTATCTCCTATATTCTTCAAAGGAGCCACAAGAAGATTCCGTAGTCAATGATTGCGCAAGAGGCAATTAATCATGTTATTTTTGAACCCATGAAGTTCAAGAGGTGTTAACAACTATCTTGTTTAACATATTTTACAGGCGTTAGGACACTTCCTTATCTGCGGGGTTTTTGAAAGAGACACCCGAAGATGTGGTTGATGACCTCGCTCTTAACTAGTTTCGAGCGCGCTCGTTTGCGATCCGGCAAATGGCGGAGGGCCTCCGATGGGATTGCGACCTCATCCGCATCCTCCATTGCGGGATTTTACCCGCGTACCAGCGCCGAGTGCGTGAGGGTGCGTGTTTTTGATTGGAGGTCCTTGTGCGCCGCACTTTGTTGTTCAAATTCGGTCGTCGTCTTCATCGCACAAAGGCCTCCCATGTTTCGGCGACACGAAAGGATACCGTGAAGGGCGTGACATCCTCGACCACGTGCCGTCACAAGAGTGCTCTTAACATTCTTCCATGCTATTCCCATCGCGAGGCGCTGCCGTTGCGAGTCCTGTGTGTAACACCCGGGATCCACATTACCACGGGATGCTCTGAAGTTGCTCTACAACTAGCCAATTTATAAAAATAAACTAAAACTAGCAACAATACTACGCAAGATAGTATAAGCGGAAGCGTAAACAACTAAGGAAAAGCAGAATAATAACAATTCAATAATCATAATCAACTATAACAAAATATCTATAGGAATGTTACACAAATTTAATATTGCTAAGAAGAAACATTTGTCAATAAGATAGCTAAACAAAGACTAGATTTCTTTCAACTTTATTTCAGCATTAAGATTATAATACAAGTGCATCTATGCGGAGCTGCTCTACTCTTCCCAATGCATGCTCAAAGTCCACCTGTAGGGAGGGGGAAGCAAGAGTGAGATAAAAATCTCAGCAAGCAAACTGTTTAACAAGTTATTCAAACTACAAGCAATTTAAAACATCATCATTATAATTCCATACATCCACAATTACAGTTTATGTTCATAAATATTAAACCACCGTAAACTTTCTTGAATCATAACTCTTAAATTTCAGATTTAATTAGCATATGAATACAATCTTTTTTTATCCCGTATTAAATGCAAAAGAAACATTTATTCCTCCACAAACCACACTAGATTAATCAACCACATTTAAACTTCCACAATTAACAATGTATATATTCTCGACCTCAATTCACTATCAATGACGGTAAAACACTAACAATTAATTCATGATTGACTACTTCAAATCCTCAACCACTACCACTACCAAAGGCGATAAAACATATGTATGTCTTACTTCAATACTATATTACTTCTCATATCCACAATTACTATAAACAAGTAAAGTAAGAGAAATGAGTTTATGCCACCATCACAATCACACAAGGACGAACCACATTTCAAGATCACAACCACAACCTTCATTCCGTCAATAGCTCACAAGAACCAATTCCACATTACAACTATGAAGTTGTACATTCCACAAAATAACTTCACCACATTAGATTGCATATGTATGCAAATGATCATTCCACAATGCAATGCATATGAATGCATATGAATGCTCATGCTATGCTCCACATTACTCTTGCCGAGGCGGGAAGTGCGATGCATCGTATTTGACAATATCTGAATGCTTCCAGCGGGCGAAGAGGTGCGTCGTATTACGACAATATCTGACGCTGTGCTGTGCGGTCGCGGCTATAAGCGGCGACATCCACATTCAAAGGACATGATATGACATGTATGGTATGAATGACATGGAAATCCATTAATCACATTAATTCATCCGCAAGGAGCATTATCATGCTCTCAACATAATCAACATCCACCACATATTAATTTCATGATCAACATATTAACATTAAGCAAGAATTCCACAATTAAAATATCATGCAATCATGGCAATTGTATCAAATTACGATAATAATGTAAACTGAATGTATTATGAACAACGGGTTAAGCGGTAGCAACCACCGCTACGTTTACTTGCCTCAATCCGATGAAGCGACGAACAACAAAAGTCAAGGGCGCTCAGGGACAAGACCACATGTCCATAAGACACCTCTCAGCACTCCATCACAGCATACAAACACGACATAAAACATAAATCAACGCTAGAGACCGAACTCGAAAACTCCTCTCCGCTCAAAATCTGCATTCTAGCCTCTGCAGCAGAGCTGCTTCTTAATTTTGTATCTTTAAATATATACATCGAAAAATAGCAAATAATACCTCTCTGGTTTCATGACTTAAATATCTACATTTTTCATGGAGAACACCTATTTTTATTTTAATCATAGCTAGGAGTAATTAAATGCCCAAAACAGAGGACATGCTCTGCTCTGCAGATTTGGGCAGCCGCATTCAAATGCGCAGCCCCGACAACACAGAGGTCTAAAGATTACCAAAATTTTACAGGAGCTAGATCTCTAAATTATCTACATTTTTCCCAACTACGCCCAAGGCCATAAAAATCATCTACTATTTTTAAACCCCGGATTACAGTCGGACTATAACAACCCGACCGCCTGCCGGACAGCGATATTGTCGTCTCCGTTTCTCCTAGATCCCGTGGTATAAAATTTTGATGAAACTACAGGAGGTACATATGGAAGTAATCTACAACTTTCCTTTTGGAAAGACCTGCAGGAAAAATCGTTATGTAATTTTAAACTACGGTTTACCGTCGGCTGCGCAGATCTGGCCGCCTGCAAATCAGCGAGTTTGGCGACCCCGCATCTCCCAGATCCCTTGGTGAACAAAATTGAAAAAATTACAGTAGCTAGATCTGGACGTCCTCTACACTTTTCCTTTTGGGAGACCCTCAGGAAAAATCTATTTCTAGCCCAAAACTGAGAGACAACCGGCGCTGCGCGAATAGATCTCAAACCAATCCGCGGCAAAATTCTAATCGGGTGATTGATCTAATATCTATCCATGAATATCGTGCCAAGAACCCTAATAAAACCAATAAACAGAGGATTGGGATGGGGATGGATTACCTAGATGAAGAAATTTTCCCCCAATCTTTTCCTCTTCTTCTTCTTCTCCTTCTTCTCCTTCTCCTCCTCCTTCTCCTTCTCCTTCCTCTCTTCCCTTTCTTTTCTTCCTTGGCACCATGGCAGCAGCAAGGGGAGAAGGGGCGCAAGGGTGGTGGTGGCTGGTTTGGGGTGGAAGGGGAGGGGCCAAGGAGGGTTTATAAAGAGGGTGCTAGGGTTTGGGAGGGGTACAGGCCCCATTTGGGCCGACTGCCCAAAGTGGTGGCCCACCCTCGGAGAGCCCAAAACATCGAATTAATTATTTTAATTTATTTAATTCATTTTACAATATTCTACAATTTATATTTTCCCTTCCGCAATTCTAGAAAAAACCGCGATTTCGCGATTGATTTAAATCTTATGCCGTAACGACGTTCGGGATATTACAACGTAACCTGGGGAACTCGAGCAATTTGTAAGTTCCTCCCATAGCTGATTTTTTGATCCTTTGTCAAATCTTTCCGACTTGCTATGGTGATGGGGACCCGTTGCCTTCCAATTATCCCGGTGATGCGAAATGATGACGCTGCTTTCGACGGTTCCAGAGGGACCCCATCCGGAGAGACCACTGTGATGGTCATTCGGACTGTGGCCATTCGATACTCCTCGGCCACGTTTAGATTTCGCGATCTTGGGAGCGTGAGACCCGGATGACGACGACGAAGACGTGGGCGCCATCTCTTCTAAGAAAAACTAGCGAAGAGAGCTATGGACCCGACTTGTCAAAGTTCTATGAATCAAGTGACAAAGTTCAAGCGATTAGCTAATTGCGGTGAGCTATGGGCCTTCAAATAGACCTTACGACTAACAAGTGCAGCATATATTATATGCTACATAAAATACATGTGAAGCATATATCATAAAGCTAACATGTGAAGCATATAACATGTGAAGCATATAACATGTGAAGCATATAACATAAAATACATGTGAAGCATATAACATGTGAAGCATATAACATGTGAAGCATATAACATAAAATACATGTGAAGCATATATATCATAAAGCTAACATGTGAAGCACGAGGAGGGACCGGCGTCGGGAGGCGGCGTCGGGAGGTAGCGGCGTCGGGAGGGACCGGCGGCGTCGGAGAGGCGGCGTCGGGAGGTACCGGCGTCGGGAGGAGAGGCGGCGTGGGAGGTACCGGCATCGGGGACCGCCGGCCGGAGGGCGGCGTCGGGAGGGCGGCGGCGTCGGGGCGGCGGCGTCGGGAGGAGGGACCGGCGTCGGGGACCGCCGGCCGGGAGGCGGCGTCGGGAGGGACCGGCGGCGTCGGGAGGGACCGGCGGTGGGAGGAGCAAAACCTAGCTAGCGAGGCGCTGCGAGTGGAGACAAGAGATGCGGCGAGCGGACTCCATGAACCTAGCTGCGGGTATTTAAAGATGATCTATCACAGACGGTTCTATCAATATAACCGTCTGCGATATGCATTATCACAGACGGTTCTATATATAACCATCATGATATGCATTATCACGACAGTTCTATATATATAATCGTCATGATATCCATATTATCCGCGAGCGGTTATATCGATAGAACCGTCATGCGATGTGTTATCCTGAGCGGTTTCTTTTATAAACCGCTGTGATAGTTCACTATAAATACCAGCAGCTAGCTAGGTTCCTATGTCATTTCACAATTACAATATGGAACATAGATACATTTATGAAAAATAAAGCATAACCATAAATATAACTATTTCATAGTTCCTTAGTCATTTACAATTACAATGCATAGGTTCCTTAGTCATTTTACAATTACAATGGAACATACATACATTTATGAAAAACACAAGCATAACCTATATCATTTATTACACTTTGGCTATATCATTTTAAATAAAGCCCTTCACGATGATCGATCGCATATAGCTTGCTTCATCGCCTTGTTCTTCATCGAGCACGATGCCGTCTCGAATGGAGGCAAATCATCAAATTGATTGTACTCTTCCTCATCCACAACATTCTCAACCCCGACAATCCTTCTTTTTCCCTGAAGAACTACATGGCGCTTCTTATTTGTCTAGTCGGTTACATAAAATACTTGAACAACTTGCCTCATGATACGAATGGTTCGTCTTTGTATCCTACACATTCGAGGTCCACAGTGGTGACGCCGTACTTGTCAACCTTTACACCCCGTGGGAGTTGGACCCAACGGCACCGAAATAGAGGAATTTTGAAAATTACGTAGTCAAGCTCCCAAATCTCCTCTACAAGCCCGTAGTACGAGCTTGGGCCAGCGGTGCTGCCGTGCGAATCATAGGCATCTATGCGGACACCTGAGTTCTGCACTGTGCTCTTTCTATCTTGATCTATTGTATAAAATGTGTAGCCATTAATGTCGTATCCTTGCCATGTCACAATTATAAATTTTGGCCCTTTTGCCAACCATTGTAGTGTTTCATTTGACGACCTCCTAGTCAATTGCGCCTTCAACCATTCGTTGAGCGGCGGTTGTGTTGTCTCGTGATCCAAACTTCGGTAGCCCGCATTCTCCTGACGTAGCATGTCCTTGTGCTCTTCAATATATGGGGTCACTTCAGTCATGTGTTGTAAAACCATGAAATGGGCTTGAGCATACGTATTTTGATCCGGAGTTATTGCTTTCCTCCCGATAGTCCCTATACCTCTAACCTCCCTCGTGACGAGATAGAGGTACACCTATCGGCTCTACGAGCCATGTAGCCGATCACGAATTCAATGACCTCTTCTGTTGTATAACCTTCGATGATGCTACCCTCCGGTCGAGATCGATTGCGTACATAGGACTTCAGAATTCCCATGTACCTCTCGAAAGGGTACATATGACGTAGAAATACGGGGCCACATATTTTATCTCTTTCACAAGGTGGACAATGAGATGGACCATGATATCAAAAAATGATGGAGGAAATACATCTCTAGATGACATAGAGTTGTCACCACCTCGGTTTGCAGAGCATCTAGTCCATCCGGATCAATGACCTTCTGAGCAATTGCGTTGAAGAAATAACATAGCCTTATGATTGTCACTCGAACCTTGTTCGGCAAAATACTTCTAATTGCAACGGTAGCATTTGAGTCATTAGCACATGACGATCGTGAGACTTCATGCCAATTAATTTCAAATGTTCCATGGAAACAAGTTTCTTCATGCTTGTGGGTGACGGATGGAACTTTCACACCATTTAAGGACGGCACAATTCAGTTCTCTCGGACTTAGGCAGTGTAACATCTTTGGGGAAGGTACGTCCGCCTTTATCGGTCTCTATCGGTGCTAACTCGGTCCACGATGTTCATAGCGACCAAGTCACGCCTTGCGTTAACACCATCCTTTGTTTTATCGGGAATATTCGATGAGACCAATCAAGCATCACATACATTCTTCTCTCGTGCATGACATCGATGCAATTGCGAACTTCTAAGTGCTCCCAATAAGGCAAGTCCCAAAATATTGACCTCTTTTCCACATGTTCTTCCTCAATTTCGTCCCTTGCCAAACACAACATTTATATCCTTGACCATATCAAACACCTCTTTCCGCTAAAAGGTCTTGATACTGAGTCATCCTCTTTTTTCCGTCAAATTGTTTCTTCCTCTTGCGGTATGGGTGATACTTTGGAAGAAACCTACGGTGACATGTACACAGTTTTTCGCGAGTTGTTCAACCACACACTCTCGGTATAATCTAAGCAGTGCGGACACGCTTTGGCTCCTTTTATACTCAACCCCGACAGGTTACCAAGGCGGGAAAATCATTAATGGTGCGAGAACAACATGGCGTGTAGAGTGAAGTTCTCTCGTTTGTCCGCATCCCATACATGTACCCCTTCACTCCACAAGTTGCAAGATCTTCCACCAATGGGGCTAGGAACACATCAATATCGTTGCCGGTTGCTTGACCCTTGGATAAGTAGTGACATCAAAATATATTTCCGCTTCATACACAGCCAAGGAGGAAGGTTGTACATGCACAGAGTCACGGGCCAGGTGCTATGTCGGCTGCTCATGTTACCAAAAGGATTCATTCCATCTGTACTCAACCCAAACCTTATATTTCTCGGTTCCACACCGAAATCTACAAACATCCTATCGATGTTCCTCCACTGGGCAGAATCAGCAACATGTCTTATCATTCCGTCTTTCTTACGCTGCTCGCAGTGCCAACGCATCAATCTTGCATCCTTGCGGTTTGCAAATAAACGCTTCAAACGGGGAATTACAGAAGATACCACATCACCTTAGCGGGAGGTCCTTGCTTCACCTCGATGCCCTTCCCATCATCGAGTCATTTTACGCTTGTATCGGGATGCTTTGCACACGGACAAACATGTAAGCTAGCATACTCTTTACTGATGCAGGATACAATCATTCCGACATGCATGTATTCTTTCTACTTCCATTCCTAATGGACAAAGAATCTTCTTGGCTTGGTAGGTGGTTCTCGGCAACACATTTCCCGTTGGAAGCATGTCCACTAGGAGACCTAATAATGCCGTGAAATTCTTGTCGGACCAACCATTGCTTGCCTTCAATTTTAGCAGTTCTAGAACTGATGACAACCTCGTGTATTGCGGCTTGCAGCCCGGGAACAAAGGTTTCTCCGAGTCCTCCATCAAGCCCTCGAATTTACCAAACTCTCTCTCACTATAGTTCCCTTCTGCATCACGTAACATCTGATCCAGTTGTCATCCTGCGACCTATCCTCATGATCCAGTTGTCATCCTGCGACCTTTCCTCATGATCGAAAGAACAGTCCACAACGGGCATATCGTTGTCTCCTCGACTATGTCATAACTACCTTCTTGTGTACTCTTCCCTTCACCGTGATGGTCCAACATTTGTACCCTTTTACGAAACCCCTTGAATCAAGTGAGCTTCAATCTGCTGTTGAGTTGCTAAACATCTTGAGATTATCACAATCAATACATGGGCAATACATATATTTCATCCCTTCTTCAACATATCCACTCGGTAGCCCTTCTAAGCGAACACGCCGATGTGTACTCTTCACTCACACGGTTCTCAATATACATCCGACTTGGTCCATCTACGCTACACAAGTGACAAATGGGTGTCAAAATGATTATTACCCTACTACTAACCTCGATCGGATCACTAAGAATGTTAAGTAATTGAGTACTAATCTCTGATCAGATCACTAAGAATGTTAAGTAATTAAGTATACTAACCTCGATCGGATCACTAAGAAGGCGGTGATATTTTTCGCCCCAACTCCTAAAGCCGCCGCCTTGCTCCACGTCGATGCGGCGCAATGAAGACAGATCGGTGTCGACATCCTTCAAGCAAATCGCCAAGCAATTAATACTATGCGAGAATATCACGACGGTTCCAACCACAAGCGGTGCGTGAAAATGATATATCACGAGCGGTTCGACGGTTCAACTTAATAACCGTCGGTGATTGTTACCTATCATAGGCGGTTCACATAAATAACCGTGCGTGATAGTCTACATTATCACGAGCGGTTCTTAACACGAACCGTCTGTGATGCATACTATCACAGACGGTTCTTAACACGAACCGTCTGTGATGCATACTATCACAGCGGTTCGTGTTAATAACCGTGCGTGATTGTTTATCCGACGGTTCGTTAATACAACCGTCAGGATGCCAGATTCTTCGGCGGCCGCATTGCCGACTTCTTGATTGGCGACTATCCATCGCTTCTTTCCACTTCTTTCTTCATCCGAGGGCCTGCTGCGCTGTGTCTTGAGGAATGCCACATCGAAGACCGGTTCTTGACCGACTCTAGGCGTCGTGATCCGAGACCGAGATGAAGAAAAGAAGGGAAGAAAGATGGATAGTCGCTCACCAATCGGTATCGGCATGCTCTCCAAAGAACTGGAAATGTCTTTTGAACTTTGTAATAAAATTGCCTTGTATTTTGCGGGAAAAAGAAGGATTGTCGGAGTGGACATCACATCTCGACGGTGAGTCGGCATCGTCGAGGAACATGCAAATCGAGGCAAGCACAAAACTCAACAACACATTCGGATCGATCTATTACGGGATAACAAGCTAACAAACCCTTCGTGGCACGGCGGTCACACTAAACAAGACACACTTACGACACTTACGGCAAGAGTGTGTTCTTTAGTATGAACCGTTCGTGCCGCGATGAAATGCTAGCTCACGGCGGAGGAGATGCGCATACGGGAAGCTAGCTAGTGGATGAACTCACGCGTGGCTAGTACCGGTGGAAAGGTTGATGGGGAGTTATTAATAAAGGTCTGGCCGTGGGAGGAACTGGTGCCAGCCATTCGATGTGGAGAGAATAGACGGGTGAGATCGAAATCCTGCGTATACGCCAATTATTGGTGACATGGGATTATTACAGACGGTTCTTGCGAGAACCGTCGTGTTATCTAACTTTTCACGACGGTTTGTGTTAATAACCGTCGTGAACTTTCCTGACAGTTCTTAACAGGACCCGTCGTGTTATCTCGATGGTATAGGCGGTTCGTATTAAGAACCGTCGTGAAAGCCTGACGGTTATTAACAAAAACCGTCTGTGATGTCTCAATTATCACAGATGGTTCATGTTAATAACCGTCTATGAAAATATCACAGACGGTTGCCAGTAAAACCGTCTGTGATGTACCCGTCCAGTATAGCCTCTTCTGTAGCAGTGCCCTTAATGAATTTGATCATTCTCGTAGCTTATAACTTGATTTGGGTCATCTTCCCCGTCATCCAGATCGTTGCCGCCGTCAAATTCGTTGGGCTCGATGAGCATCTCCACAATCCTTTGCACCCATAGCATCAAATTTATCCCCTCTATCTTTTCCCCGCTTAAATTTGGTCAATGTACCACTAGTGCCGCCACTACCACAATCTTGTCAAGCTCTAGCTGCTACCCGATCTCCCTCTGGTGAGGTTCTGTAGAACCCAACTATGTCACAACGTGTTCCACCTTCCTACCAATTATCACCCTCAGTTATTTGCATTCTCTAGTAGTCGTTCACTGGAATTGAGCTGTCTTCCTTGTCATCACCTGAATCGCCACTGTGGGAAGATGATTAGAGAGATGGTTAAGGTAGGAAGATGATTAGATAGAGAGAGAGGATATCAGCAAATATAAGTAGGAAATAGTAACTGCCATTATTTGATATTTGCATATTTCAGAGTGCTATATGCCTCCGCCCATCACTTGCCCATCTTATGAAATGGCACCCCTATCTCCGATGTGATCGTATCATCTCATGTTTGAATTTGAACTTATGCTCCGATGTGCACTAGGATTTTATGTCATGTAATAGTTGTGATTGTTATGTACTCATGTTTAATAGTTGAAGGCTTGACGTGACGGTAGTATGATTCGACACATTTTCCTTTCTATATGCATGTACTATCCGTGTATATGTTCCGTTTCCTATTCGAACCTATCATGCATCCACCCCAACAGTACTATAACCAAAACTCTGAATAATCCGAATTCGTATTCATATCTAGTCATATTGTATATAACTTTTAATCTAAGAAAAAAATATTGGTTAAAATATGGTACAAATAATATCCGCTCGAATTCGACCTGTGCACCCCTGCTCTTCCCACACCCCAACCCACTAGAGCCACCCCACAAGGGCCTCCTCCACTCCCGACCTCGTCACCACCATGCTCATCCGCGCCACGCCGGAGCTGCGCCTCACCGGAGATTGGGCGCGAAGCCGCTCCCGTCCACGCCTCGCCAGAGAAGGTGCAGCGATTGAAAAAGCCATGCTCTGTTGAGATAAAGAAGAGATGGGGATGGGGAAGAGAAGGGGATGAATTGCTTTGAGGGTGGTGTTGGTTAGATGGCAAAATTTGGGATGAGTCTCTAATTAGGGGGCTTAGGGTCCTTTGCATAGTACTTTTGGTTATAGTCCTTTGCTACTGTATTACAATTGGGCAAGGAATACACATCATATTGATGGAATCTCTCTGGCAGTTTCTTTTTTCATACTAAAATCCAACAGGCTAAACAGTTTAGAAGGACAAATTGGTGGGGCCGATTAAGTTGTCCTTTTCTCTTAAAAAGCAGATTAAATTGCCCTGCTCAGTTCGAAAGACACAAAGTCACATCTTATTTTATGGGTCTATTGCCAAGTTTGCTTGGTATTGTATTAAAGATTTATTGGAGTAGGCTAGAATCACATATTCTTCAAGTCAGGGCAAAGTTCTCTATAACATTAGAGGAATACCCTGCGTGTTACTGCAGGAATTTGTAGAAATCAATTTATTAGTCGTAATGTTTGAACTAATCAATGTAAAACATGGTAGAGCATAAAAGAATTAGAAGACAATGCAAATGAGGAACATCTATGATACTCAATTTTTATTAAAAGGTTGTAAATAACAGGGGCGATGTGGCTGTATAAGAGAAGAAAGAAATAGCATTGATTGTAGTTAGTGGAGACTACTTGTTTAATATATATAGATTACAAAGCTCATGCCATTTTGTAAAAAAAAATCGGTGTGTCGCTTAAAAGTGACTCCAGATCTTTACAGTAATACATTGCCGATTTTCCCATTTCCTGATTCTACATTCTGCAGAAACGTGGCTTGGGCGAGAATGTGACGTCTGGTTGCGATGGTATAACATTTTGTGATACAATTGGGATGGGTTTTTTTTGTCAAGTATGTAATGCCTAGCATGTTGTATTGTTGTTAGTGTGTTTTTTTTGGGAAATTCATGTAGCTTCACCTTGTAAGCTGCAGGTGTTCCCAGTTCTTCGATCTTCATTGGTATATGTGTTCTTTTGTTTTTAAATAAGAGAGCTACTGCGGCATAGTATGCCGTCTCATACCTCCCTCTTGCCACTACTCCCCCTCTCCTCCCTCTCTTCTCTCAAACCGGTGCCATCGCTCCCTCCCTTCCACCTGCCTCCTCCTGCATCGACTGTCGGCCTCCTCTCCCTCTCTCTTCTCCGCGCCCATCGCAATCCTCACCTTCTTCTCCAGCGTTGGCCGCAGCTCCACACTCCTCTGCCTCTCCCTGCTCCTTCCTCCACCGCGGATAACCGATAGCGACTCTATAGCCTCGCCGTGCCGCCCTCTCCCCCTCTCCCACCGTCCCCACCCCATCCAACCTAAAATTCACCGCACCGCCGCCTTACCATGCCACCCTCTAGTGCTGCCCACCATCCTCCGTAGCCGCCCAACGCCCTCCACCGCCATCTACCGCTGGGCCATCACCTCCCCAGCCTCACTATACAACCGGGGACGCGTGGTGAACCCATCTTCGACAGCGCTGGCACTTCCATTGGTAGACCTCTGCCGTCGTCCTCATGGTGCTCCGCCGACGAGTGAGAGAGAAGGGGAGAGAGGGGATGAATCCACCGTTGCCCCGTCGGTTTAGATTTGCACGGTATACTGTGCTGTAGTTTCTCTCTTTAAATAAAGCAGGGTGTAACACTTGTCCGAACTTTTTGGAATATTATATCAAGGGCGAGTTGGATTTATTTAACAGATACTACGCATATGATGCGTGGTAGTGGCCACACACTCGGGATAAACAGGCGCACACGCAACCACTTGGTTGCACTTCGTGCTTGCGAGTCCCAACGCACGACGATCCTCTTTCATCCTCACTCAAACACTTCCCAAAATGCAATAGATGTTGTATAAAATAGCAGCATGTGTCCTCCACAAGTACCAGAATTATACACGTCCCATGCATTTCAAATTGCACTATCAAATATCTGCAAGCTCAACCATCATTGAACTTGGTTTGATTGTGCACAATTAGGGTACATACGTCCTTCAGTTTGACGATACAAGCATCTGAATTTAGTTTCTCTATTTTTTTTTATTTCTCAAGCAGTGTGCAACGCGAGTTACACATGCACTATCGGACTTTACTTTCCGAGGACCCAATCCATGCATATATAAGTTCACATTTCACAAATTATTCTTTTTAGGCAGATATATTTCACTAGTTCACATCCTTCACTTTGCCATACCTTTGGCAGAAAGACTTGACCCTCTCTAGGCCATCCTCAAGTAATGGCGGATCAACCGCGAAGGTTATACGAAGCCAATTCTTCATCCCTAGCCCACTCCCTGCATTGCATCAGTTTTTTGTTAGTTTGGTTACAGACTTACATACAGTCCTACTAGTTCGTGTGCATGTGAATTTCGCATATGTGAAAAATGAAAGTCAGGACATTCTTTTCACTTAATTAGGTGTCATGACGACGTTACTATGTTATCATAAAACAAAAATGATGTAATTGTGTTATCCTAAAATAAAAGAACATATAGCTTAGGTTGCTTGTGTGGATGATCACGCGAATTCTGGACATTCATTGACAAGGAAAACAATGGATAAAATTAGATATGGATGGAAATTAAGGGTTGATCAAATGTGTTTGCCAGCTGTAAAGGAAAGCTTTTGAAATTCATACTTTTAAATAATGCTTTAGAATCCATGTTGTTAAAATTTCCAGCAATTTGTTAAAAATATCTATATTGGCCAATACCAGTAGATTTGTCATTAAAAGTAATTTCAGAATATTTTAATTTTATTAGTCTATACTAATATAAAGTTTTAAAAAAGTTAAGACAGAGTCACGTCTCAAAGACCACGAAAAGTCAACAACATCATTAGAAAAAGAACAGAAAAGGGTAGTACTTAATTATTCAAATTAATGCTTAATTACCTGGGCATATCACCACGGATTCCTCCATAGCCACCTTGCGGCAAAAGTCAATATCATCGTCTATGCCATCCAAGTATGACAGGTCCAGCTTGGCCATGACAAACATGGATCCCTCTGGTTTGTGAGGACAAGTTATGCACTCGATTTCCTTCAGTTTTTGGTAGCATATCTCCGCTGCATCTCTCATCACGCCCATAGCCTTCGTGAAGAAAGCTTCATCTGTGTTTGCAATGATCTGGGGTATAGCTCCCTGTTTATTTTGATGATGGCGACAATTACAATTGATGTTCAGAATCTACTGACAAGCTAGTAAGCTAGTCCAATTCCATGTCCTTCCCAGGATTTTTGGGTACTAACCTGAACAAATGTTACAGGGTCTACCGAAATGCCACGGTAGGTTATTATTGACTCAATAACCTGCTCCAGAAAAAAAAAATCAAGTTCTCCATCAGTTTGAACAAGCACAAGCCAGAAAAATTAGGAAAATTTGATATGTGCGACAAGATTTCGCTACTCGAAAAAAACATCAAGTTCTCCATCATTTTGAACAAGCACAAGCCATAGGCAATGTACCTTCTTCTTCCTGAGGACCCCCTTTGGATCAGTTGCTGCAATCCACCCAAGTCGCCAGCCAGGCACCATCCACCTCTTGGATATGCCTCCCAAGGTCACCACCGGAGCTATCTCCCCAAACACGCCCATCGGCACAAACGGTTTGCTCCCAAAGGCGAAATGGTCATACACTTCGTCACTAATGACCATTATTCCAAGCTTTCTTGCGGTCTCTGCAATCTAGAAAGCTAAGCCTAATTATCATCACATTGGAACATATGCGAATTACCACAGCACCATCGAACAATTATTACTCTGTCACAAAATATAGATATCCGACATTGCTATTATCTCCACATGCATTTAATTATCTTAAATAGCCATCATTGTTGTCCATTGGGGGAGGTTAAACTTGTCTATATGATGTCCTCCTTTAGAATCCCAAAGGTCGATGACGTCATCCACAAAGATACGCAGAGCCAAACCAGCCCCTCCTTTGCGCACTCCCGCACAGGCAGCACCACGGTGGCGAAGGTCAACTCGGCGCTGGTGTGGAAAGAACCCAGCTGCTAGCATACTCTTTTGGTGCGCCGTCGGCCACGGCATACAAGTATCTGCTACATGGTCACTTTCCATGCCGTCCTCTCTCGCCTCTTTCTCAGTACTAATAAGTATTTCTCCAACTAGAAAAGACTAGAAAAGAATTAATACCACTTGAAGCGTTTACTGTTTTTAGGCCAATATCAATGTTATGGCAGGAAGATCAAGGCATCAAAAGATATCATCTTGTCTATTAGCCTTATGTGTGTAGACCAAAAGATCAAGTGGTCCGGGTGTTATTGATTTGAATGTCATGAACATTTGCAATGAGAGCGGCTATTGGCAACAATTGATTAGGACAAATATCTTAATAAAGTGTACTTTGTCTCAGGTTGATTGTAAGCTAGGTGCTTCTCATTTTTGGCAAGGGCTTATGAGATTAAAAATTGTTTTTTGTCCTTTGTAAGAGAAAGGTGGGAAATGGGGAAAGAACATTGTTCTGGGATGATCTGTGGATTGGTGATAAACCATTATCACAGAATTCCCCAGATTGTACAATATCGCCTTTTCTCACAAGGTTACTGTGGCTCTTGTGTTTGAAAATGGATGGGGTCGTATCAGATTTAGAGGAGTTTTATGGGGGGGAAACTTTGCCTATGTGTCATAATCTTCAACAAACGTGTGAGGGTGTAGTTCTGAAAGAAGAGCATGATAAATTTATATTGATGATTGGTGCAAAAGGCATTTTCTCTGTCGAGTCTTTTATTGTGATCTGAAAATGCAAGAAAACATCTAGGTTTTTGTGGAAGATAAAGCTGCCTTTACTAGGTTTTTGTGGAAGATAAAGCTGCCTTTAAAAATTGAAGTGTTTTTGTGGTTGGTTTTAGGAAATAGCATAGAAGAGGTTGGCATGGGGGCAAAAATTGAACTAAAGACAACTGTAGATCATCTTTTCCTGTCTTGTCCTCTGTCGAGATATCTGTGGAACATGCTTGCCTGCACTTTCAATTTTAAATCGGTGTCTGGGAATGTTCAACATCTCTTGGGATGATGAATAGAACAATTTCCGAAATCTAAGCGTCATTTGTTGTAATTTGAATTGCGGCGGTGATCTGATCAATCTGGAAAGCCAGGAACCTTGCCTGTTTTATTCACATTCTTCCTTCTGACCCTAACGTTCTCGTTTTCAGTGTTTGTTATTGGTTGGATTTTTGGGCACTTCTTCATAAACCTGCACGCAAGGCTAGACCTGGTGGTCGGACCGGTAGGTCATCGGTTAGACCGTATGTTTTATTTAAATATTGGTATTACATATTATATGTAAAAGTTTACAAATATATCTCTATAATCCTTTTTATGTATAAAGTAGATGAGCATAACTATATGTATTATTTAAGGTACATATGATGCAATGATAACAAAATGTTATACCTTTAATACTGTATCCTACAAATTGAAAGGTTGTTTTAGCACTCTCCACAAAAAAGCCACTTATTTTACCATGTATTCATTTCTTTGTTCCTAGTGACATGTGAAGCTGAATGCCCAGTTGGCTAGCACCTCTAAGCCTAACGCCTTGCAGGTTCAAAACCTGGCGGGCGCATGTTTAGAGTAATATTTCTCTGTGGGCCCAACCGGGTTAACCACACGCCGGTTCACAGAAAACCGGCCGGTTCAACCTGGTACGCACCGGTTTAAAACGGGCTGATTGCATCTTGGATCCATCGGTCTGGCCCTGGGTCTGGTTTTTCCGGTCCGGTCTGGGTCTGATAACTGTGGACAAGGCACTCTTCGGCAAGGGACGAAAGGTGTTACGCTGTGCGGCGAGGGAGGTGTTCAACAAGTCTACAGGCTGGAGGGAGATTGCTGCAACCGGAACGAGCGAGATGTCCTCATGATGCTTAAGCTCTGTCTCATGACAAACCCGGGGAGTTCAGAGATTGAAAGTCAAAGATGCAGGTGTGAACTTGTTCTACGATTTTGTACCTTTTTAATTACTCCGTAAACTCTGATGGCTGTTGGTGATAGCTCAGCAGGATGCTGTGCGTAGGGATGGTAATGGGTTAAAATTTAACCTACCCTCACTTAAAAGAAAGCTTAAAACCCTACCAATTCAACCTAAAAAGCACCTTCCACAACCCAACTCATATGGTATTTTCACCGAACCAAACCCAACCCAATGGTTGAAATGAGTTGATGCCCATTTTCAACCCATTTCAACTCCATTGCCAACCTAATCTTTAAGAGTCTACAACATAAAAGTGCAAGTGCATTTATAGGAAATTTTTGAAAAAATTCGGTATTTAGAATTTCTAATTCACGTTCATATTATAAAAGATTCACGAAATTGCTTGAAATTTACTTTATGTTATAGAGATAATTTAAGTTATAGAGGCGCTAATTTATGTAAATTTTTAAGCCCAGACACAAAGGTGGACCAATAGACTTTTATAGGAAATTTTTGAAAAATTTCGATATTTAAAATTTATAATTCGTGTTCACACCATAAAAGTTTCATAAAATTTTCTGAAATTTATTATAAATAATTTTGGGTATTCAGACACTATTTTATACAAATTATTATGCCTAGGCTCATAGGTGGAACCAATAGACTTTTATAGAATTTTTTTGAAAATGTTCGATATTTGAAATTTTTAACTTGTGTTCACACCATAAAAGTTTCACGAAATTGATTAAAATTTAATATAGATAATTTGGGGATGTGGAGATACTACTTTGTGCAAATTTTTAAGCCTAGACACAAAGGTGGGACCAACAGGCTTTTATAGAAAACTTTTAAAAAAGTTCGGTATTTAAAATTTGTAACTTGCAGTCACACCATAAAAGTTTCACAATTTTTTGAAAATTTATTATAGATTATTTCGGGCATGGAGATGCTACTTTGTGTAAATTATTAGGACTAGATATATAGGTGGAACCAACAGGCTTTTGTAGAATTTTTTTGAAAAGGTTCGATATTGAAAATTTCTAACTCATGTTCACTATAAAAGTCTCACAAAATTACATGAAATTTGCTATAGATGATTTAGGGTATAGAGACGCTACTTTGTGCAAATTATTAGGCACATACACATAGGTGGGACCAACAAACTTTTATAGAGAACTTTAAAAAAATTCGTATTTAAAATTTATAGCTCGCGTTCACATCATAAAAGTTTCATAATTTTTTGAAATTTACTATTGATGATTTCGGGTATAAAGACGCTACTTTGTATAAATTATTAGGCTTAGATGCCAGATGAACCCGATGGGTGGAGCTAACCCACAGGTAAGCCATATTGCATCACCACGATTTGAATCCGATTTTAGAACCTATTCCTACTCTACCTAACCCTTTATGAGGTAGCCCAACCCGACCAACTCAACGCATTCATTTTTTCAACCCATTTCTATCCAACCAAAACCAACCCAACAAGGACCTAACATATTTAACCCATTTGAACCCAACACATTAACACCCGTAGTTATGCGCTATCCACTTTGTGTTTTCCTTTTTTGCCCTTTCGCTTAAGATGATGTATGACCTTAACTTATGAGTGAATTTCACAAAACTATATCTATTCTTACCAAACTATCGGAAAATTACACTGTTAGAACTAGTTTAACAAAACCACCCTTAATCTTACCAATCGTTTCAAAAAACAATACTTCTCACATGCAACCGTTCTGACAATGTGGACTCGCATGTCAATGAGACTATAGCATCTAGCCCCGTTACGCCTATGTGGAGGGCATTGCTACATGGTTAACTGAGATGGCATGTGGGTTAAAAAAACAGAATGGCCCCATGGCTTAGGGGTGTGAATTTAGTCGCCGGAAGCCGGGAAGGGTCCTTCTCTCGGAAGATATTGAACCAACCAAGTCGGTGTAATGGGGTTAGATGCTGGAGTCTTAATGTTATGTGGGTCCACCCTATTAGAACAATTGCAGATGATAGAAGTGTGGTTCTTCGAAACGATCCATAAGAATAAGTGTGGTATTGTAAAACTAGTTGTAAAGAATATAGTCTTCTGATCTAATTGTAAGAATAGATGTTGTTTTATAAAATTTACTCTTATCTTATTTCTCTAATGGAAGCTTGTGAGGCCTCGTCTCACATATCAAAACAAACAAAAATCATTGTGATATGACGTGTTATAAAAATACTTCAACAATATTATAATTATAATTATAAAATTAATTGCCAAGATTTCTCCGTGAAGACTACGCAACTTCTTAAAGAAATACGCTCCACACACTAGTTATAAACAGAGCAAGACGCACAGACACCGACCGATAACAATATTATGGCTCAACTAGTGTGTCACCTCAGCGATACCTAAGAGGCGATACCTAAGAGCTTGAATGTGATCACCAACCGTAGGTCGAGTGGATTGTTTGTGCAGATTTATCGATATGATTAAATCTTCATCGCAAAAAAAAAATATTCAATCCGGTGGCATATGAGTAATTACAAGCCTAAGATGCAAATTGTTGTCGCTAGAAAAAGCACATGCATCTACCGAGTAATTACCAACCTTGGCCAAGTGCTCATGCGAGTAGACGCATCCACAGGGGTTGTTGGGGTTGACGACGACCATGGCGACGGTGTTCTCGTCGGCGAGGGCCTCTACGCCTCCCAGGTCGACCTCCCACCCTTTCTCCGGCAGAAGATCGAAGTGCCGGAACTCGAGGCCGCCCAAGGCGGCGCGCGCCTCGTACAGCGGATAACCCGGCCGCGGCAGCAGCACGTTGGCGCCCGGCGCGGCGAGCACGGCCATCATGATCTCGATGGCGTGGTTGCAGCCGGCAGTGAGGAATACGTCGCCCACCGAGAGCTCGTAGGGGAGCTCGCGGGACAGGTGCGCGGCCACGGCGCTGCAGTACGCATACACCAAATTACAAGAAAACGACGAAGCAAATGACACCGGCGACGCCCGGAGAGGTTGCAGTACGTACCTGCCCGCGTCGGCGACGCCGGCGGCGGGGGCGTAGCTGTTGTACCTTCCCGATCGGGCGGCGGCGGCAACTGCGTCCTCGGCCGCGGCCGCCGTGCGGAAGCACGCGAACGCCGAGGGGTCGCCGTGGCCGAGCGGCGCCACGGGGCGCGGGTCGCTCTGGTCCAGGCAGCCATACATCTGGTACACGAGCGCGCGGATGCTCTGCGCGCTCGCAGCCTTCAGCGCGGGGTTCTCCGCCCCGAAGCGCCACGTCGCCTCGCCGCCGTTCTCCATGCGCGCCAGGGGAGCAAGCTAGTCTGTGCGCGTGTGTTTGGCTAAGCCGGCCTTCCAGGGGCGTCGTCTGACCAGTTGTCTACTTATCATACTGTAACGGGTTCTTTTTAATTTTGGTTCCATAGAGCGATAATTATTTATTAAATTAATAAATTGTTATTAAAAGTCATAAGTCTTAACTCAAAAAACCATACATATAAGTATCCAGTTTGATATGGACATGTTAAGAGGGAGACAGCCCCACTTGTCATGTGTGGGTACTGTGCACGAACTCTCTGTACTCATGGTACTGTAGTACAGTGACTAGTAACCTGTCTTAATTGTGGTAGTACAGTGACTAGTAACCTGTCTTAATTGTGGTAGGATTTCCTTTTTCATTGCCTTATTTCTTTTCGAAAATTCTGAGTTGGTGGAGATATTTCTACCAAAATATACGTTAGTATTTGGACCTAACAAGTTAGTTAACATAGGAATTGCAGGAGCAATTGAAGTTATCGAGAACAAGCCCCTGAAGCCTACAGAGAATAGACCAAAAATATTGAAAAAGGAGGTAAGTCCTTGTAATTGATCATGTTGAACCTAATTTTTAAATGCAATATTTTACTTTCAAATAAAAATGCATGCTTGTCATTATATGTATATAGATTGCCTAGCTACACCATACAATGGTGCCTTTTATCTCTCCTTTTGACATTGCCCTTCTCTTGTCACCATAGGAATCTCATATTAGTATTATTACTATATCATGGTTGTGCTTAGCTATGCTTTAGATGTAATAGCAAATACGACACAAACATTGACAACTGAAACTTGAAACATGATAATGGTAGTGGTAACGTGGGTTACCACTGGAAACATGGAATGTTTTATAAAATGGTGGACTCAGGTAAGTGGTTGGTTTAAGACAGGTGCAGGTGCCCGAGGTCTAGATTGTTGGTTTGTCTCGTCTGAGTCAATTAAGAACCGAATTCATGTGCGCTCATTTCTACACCTAATCGTGCAACCACAAGTCTAGTATGGGATGAACATAGCCAATTAATTTATTTGATTTCGGTGTAGACTCCTGCGTCAGCATAACAGGTTAAGGATGGCCCACGGGGTCATTACCCGGTTAAAAGTGATGAGAATGAATCTATAGGGGTCATTGCTCGGGAGGGATCCAAAAGGTCCCTGAGCTTACATAGAGTGCACACTCACCAGAAGGGAATGGTTATCACTAATAATGGGGGTACCTTAGCACTGAATGGTTCATACCTTCAGAGTGTGGAAAAGCATCGAAACTAAGCATTTATAAAGGTCTTGTTATGATTACTCAGTCGCACGCCTATGGAAGCATTTAATGGTTGACATTATAAGATAATCATATATTATGGATAAAGTTATATGCCTCTGCAGTGTGTTATAATCTATTCAAATAGCCATGTCCCTGGTCATAGACAAAGTGTGAAAATATCATAGTGTAGTTTCCATAAAATGTTCACTGGTATGGTGGTATAGTAAAGGACATGGACATAGGTCCATGAACTGGACATAGTAAATAATTATGAGGGGAGTTGCCCCTACAAAGTCATTTGATCTTGGACAATTTGATTTTTTTATTAAAAATAATGAAGTCATAGGTTTGGAAACTATCTATGGTATGATATTGACAAATTGGCTTCACACAAAAGAAACATAATACCATCATTTGATTAAACCCTGCATATAGATAATAGCCATATAAATACATCCTGCTATAGGGACTTGCTGAGTATCTAGTGTACTCAATCTTACTTATTTTCATCAGAACAAATGCGAGAGGAACAAAGAATGCTTCAAGCTTACATGTCAGGGTTATGACCATATTCAAGTGTTTCCATGGGAATTTCTTTGGTTCTTCTGAATGTAAATTAATTTTTGGGCTTAGACATCCTTGAAATCGCTAAAGTTGACCGATATATTATATTTTAATCAAAGTTAACTTTTTTTAATTATTCATAAGCAGACACAATACTCTTTATATCATCAACTAAACTTTTAATCTATTGCGGAAGGTACAACGGCCTTTTTCTCAAAATAGGGCTGTTATAGGGCGCAAAATATCGTCTTGGTTACCCTCATAGACGTGCGCGTGTCACAGATTCTAGTAATGATATATCAGTTCCCTATGTTATGAGTCAGGGATTTAGTTCTTGGTGCCGACCGCGGGCCTATCAGGAATACATAAGATCGTGATTTTTGATAGTGGCATATATCTATATATATTCATATGTTTAATCTCAAGATTTATAATGACATCACTACTACAAAAAGGCTAATATTAGATGTCACATCATAGATATTTTCTTAAAAATATCTGTATTAAATACAATCACAGAAGTTTTAGTTTAGAGACCGTTTATATTTCTGCATGCCCTTAAAACCGTCTATGAAGAGGAAATACACATACGGTTTACGGTGAAAACTATTTGTGAAGTATCACAAACGATTTTTTATTTTAACCATCTATGATAGTTTACAGATGGTTTGTATTCAAAACCGTCTGTGATAACTAAGTTATCATAGACGGTTTGTATAAAATCATCTATGATAATTTCACTATATTAATTACATGAAGAGCCATCAACCCTCTGTCTTAAATTCCAGATCTACACTACTGCTTTGAGCTAGAGGTAGGGCTTTGAGGCTATTTGGTGAAAGGAGACTATTTGACAAAAGTAATTATAGATCCATTAAATTGTTTACTACCCATGGCTAATAATTTTTCCTAATTGCATTATAATTTAGATTTATAACTTTTGGTGTAAGGAGAATTGAAGATGGTTGACCTAGCTAGCTTGATGTAGAGAGAAGATTATTTTACATCTAACATGTTTTAGGGTTTAGGGTAGTTAATTCATAGTCTATTTCTACTTAATTCAATTTAATTAATTATTATGCTATATATAGCTACTTAATTTAGATTGTACATATATAATATAGTAATTAATTGAATATGTTATACTAAATTGTTATATGTGTAACATAGGACCGAAGCTGGCTGTACGTTGGGAACCGTGTGAGTGAATAGTATATTAATGGCGTTTCTACTTGTACAAAAGCTGTCGAGGAGAATATGTTGAATAAAGGGGTGGAATATATGTACTATTCATGCATTGACTGCGAGAATCTAAAGATGTTTAAGAACCAAGTGTAGACTGAAGCACACTTGATTCGAAGGGTTTTCAAAAAGGGGTATGCACGTTGGGCCAGTCACGGTGGGGAGCAGATTACAAGAAGGTAGTAATAATGACATCACCAATGAAATTAATGATATGCCATCGGATGATTATGTCAATTGTGGTTCCAATTCGGATATGCTGAATGATGACAATTTGGATCAGATACTTTGTGATGTAGAAGGGAACTGTGATGAAAGAAAGTATGTTAAATTTCATGGCTTGATGGAGAACTCAGAGAAACCTTTGTTCACGTGTTGCAAGTAAAAATACATGAGGTTATCAGCCATACTTGAACTTCTGAAATTGAAGACAAGTAATAGTTGGTCTGACAAGAGCTTCACGACACTATTGGGTCTATTAGAGGACATGCTTTCGGAGGGCAACGAGTTGTCCAAAAGCACCTACAAAGCTAAGAAATTTCTTTGTCCATTGATAATGGAAGTAGAAAGAATACATGCATGTTCGAACGACTGTATCATCTACCGTAAAGAGTATGTAAACATGCATGTATGTCCGGTGTGCAATGCATCCCGATACAATTGTAAGAATCAATCAGATGACGGTAAGGGAATAAAGGTGAGGAGGGGACCTCTTACTAAGGTGGCATGGCATCTTCCTATAATTCCGCATTTGAAGTGGTTTTTTTGTGAACCCAAAGGAGGCAAACCTACTACGTTGGCACTCGGAGGAGCGTAAGAAGGATGTAATGCTAAGACACCTTGCTGATTCCACTCAGTGGAGAAACATCGATAGGAGGTTTGAAGACTTCAGTGCAGAACCGAGAAATATAAGGTTCGGATTGAGTCTAGATGGAATGAATCATTTCAGTAACGTGAGCAGCCGACATAGTACTTGGCCTGTGATTCTCTACATCTACAACCTTCTTCCCTGGTTGTGTAATGAAGCGAAAGTATATTTTTCTATCGATACTTATCTAGGGCCAAAGCAACCTAGAATGATATTGATGTGTACCTAGCACCGTTAGTGGAAGATCTAAAAATATTGTAGATAGAACATGTATAGATATGGGATGCGTACAAATAAGAGAACTTCACTTTATGCTCCTTGTTGTTCTGCACTATTAATGATTATCATGTCCTTGCTAACTTATCGAGCCAAAATACAAAAGGGGCAAAAGCTTGTACTCACTGCTTAGATGATACCGAGAGTATGTGGCTGAAGTACTCGCGTAAAACCATGTACATGTGTCACCGTAAGTTCCTTCGGAGGGCTCACCCATACCACAGGTTGAAGAAACAATTCGATGGGGGAGAACTAGGATAGTTTAACACCAAGGAATTTAAGCAGAAAAGAGATATATAATATGGTTAAGGATTTAGATGTTGTGCCTGGAAAGGGACGTAGATCGACGACCTGTGAGAAGAATGTTTGGAAGAAGAGATCAATATGTTAGGACTACCTTATTGGGAGCACCTAGAAGTTCTCCACTGCATTGACGCCATGCACGTAGAGAAGAATGTATGTGACACTTGATTAGTCTCTTACTGAACATTTATGACAAAACAAAGGATGGTGTCAATGCACGGCTTGACATGGTTAATATGGACATCAGGCCTGAGCTAGCACTAATAATGACTGATAAAGGATGAACTTACCTTTCCCCTACTTGTTAAACTTTGTCCAGGGCCGAGGGAACTGAACTGTGTCAGTGCTTGCATGGTGTGAAAGTTCTGTCTGGTTACTTCGTCAACATGAAGAAACTTATGTCGATGGAAGATTTGAAGTTAATTGACACAAAGTCTCATGATTGTCATGTGTTGGCAACATAGGTGCTCCCTATTGCAATTAGAAGTATTTTACCGATCAAGATCTGAGAGATGTGTTATTTCTTTAACACAATTGCTCAGAAGATCATCGATCCCGAAAGACTATATGCTCTGTAGGATGAGGTGGTGACAACTCTATATTATCTTGATATGTATTTTTCTCTATTTTTTAATATCATGATCCATCTCATTTTTCACATTGTGTGGGAGATAAAAATGTTCAGACTCTATATCAACCAGCACAAGGGCGTGCTTCGGTAATAGAATTCGGAGTGGCCAGATCCCGGAGTAACAACTCCAGAACCCTCTGTGTTAATCGCACTAATCCAGGATCAGCTAGTGCACACAGTGGATAACAAAGACAAATATCATGCATAATGACAAAATTTATTTAACTGAATATGGGCCTGATGGCGAAAGATTACAATAACGGCTCGAAGCCAAACATAAAGTAGACATCGGAAGATGAATTAAATAAAGTAGCAGCTCATCCAGCTTTCCCACAGGTGAATGAATGTAATATGTGGCCTATTCATTGCAATCCTCACCGTAGTCGTCGAAAGCTTTTTCTGGAAAAATGATGAATTGAGCAACGTGAGCACATAAAGTACTCCACAAGTTACACCAGGAAGTTTAACATAGTTAATACATGCATAAGGAATGGCAAAGGAAGGTATAGTAAGGTTATTTGAGCATAAAACAACATTTAAGAAAATATAGTAAATAGATTGAAATTGCCGAATTTAATACAATATAAAAACAACATTGTAAGCAAAATAGTTACCGTTAGTGCAGGTCCATCCCCCACACTAACCTAACCACGGGCATCCCACCCATACCATCTTTCCTAAAAAGATCTCATATGGATTCCATCCATCCATAAGTTTTTCATAAACCATTTTGAAATCAAAGTCTAATATGTGAAAAACTTTACTCAGCTTGCCCATGACCGTGGGTACGGCTATGTAGGATAGATTATACACTCTGCAGAGGTTGTACAGCTTTACCCACAAGACACGATCATCCCAAATTACCACCGGATAAACACACTTCCTTTGGTGTGCGGCGAGGAGATCATGACAAGGCCTTTACAATGCAAAGCCTTCAACCTGGCCAAGCCAACACTAAGGTTTTACCACAATTTGAATCCATAAGTTGGAGCCCCTCTTGAGCCGAGTGAGACTTCTCATGGCCTACACCACGCTCACTTTCAACCTACAGCGAGACTCAGGTTGGGACCCATAAATTAGTCAGCCAAGGTTGTCCCATGCCAGCCTTGTGGTAGTACAAAAGAGCTTTGTAGTAGTAACTCACAGACTGGTCCTCACTACTACAAAAGAGGCTATACTGGATGGCTACATCACAGAAGGTTCATACAGAACCGTCTGTGCTTAAAATATCATAGACGGTTTATAGTAGCAACCGTCTGTGATATTTGTACAGACGGTTATTAACACAAACCGTCTGTGATAATTGAGACATCACAGACGGTTCGTGTTAATAACCCTCTGTGAACTTTCACAGAGGTTCTTATCATGAACCGTGTGTGATAATTGAGACATCACAGACGATTTGTATTTATAACCGTGTGTGAACTTTCACATACGGTTCATATAACAAACCGTCTGTGATATTGCATACATCACAGACGGTTCATGTTAAGAACCGTTTGTGAAAGTCAATTGCTTCTTAGTGATCAGAGGTTAGTACTCAATTGCTTCTTAGTGTTCAGAGGTTACTACTCAATTGCTTTTAATAACTTATATGCATGCTTTTGTAATTGAAAGAGATGATAGATAAGTTTTTGTTTAGATCCAGCTAGCTAGGTTTATAAAGATAAAATTGAATGCAAGCAATGGTTGGTCTGACAAGAGTGTTTCACGACATTGTTAGGTCTCCTAGCGGACATACTTCCAAAGGGATTCCCAGATCTTAGTCTTCAGGGCTTCATATGCTTCTTCTTCGACTTTTGGAGTTGGAGGATCATCAACCGCTAAGTTCTCAAATGCCGTGAAGATTGTCCTTGCTCTCTGCACTTCCTCCTCTAGACTAGGCAAATCATTAGCACTATCCATAATCTCATAGAGGATGCCATGATAAGCTTCCTCACAATCGGCCGCTTCTGCTTGATCGGCAATGTTATCTATGTGTCTCTCCACTGCCGCAAGAGCTTCTTCCGCTTTGTGCATATTGCAGAGAAGAACGAGGCTGATGGCGGTTTCCCTTTGCTAAGTGGCAACAAGACATCTCGATCGACGACGGATGATAAGGTCCAGCTGACGGATTATGGAAGCGAGTAGAGGAAGGAGATTAGCAGGGCATGAGCAGAGGAGTTGCTCCACACGTAAATTATTGGCCTCCTATGTAAGGTTGCGGCCGAACAACTCATGATGTATAGATGAGAAGAAGGAGATAAAAAGAATATTAGATGCCATTATTGAGAAGTCTAGCGAACAAGATGAGAGGTCAGTTTAGAAGAGCTAGATTAGTGCTCGTATGTTTAAGAGTTATCACAGACGGTTCGTATACCAAACCGTCTCTGATATTAATATCACATATGGTTCGTATAACGAACCGATCCGTGGTGTATCTCCCAGGATTTCGATCTCACCCGTCCACTCTCTCCACATCGAAAGTTGCGAACATCACATACGATTGATATAACAAACTATCTGTGATATTGTGGACATCACGGAAGGTTCATATTAATAACCGTCTGTGATAATTCACAGACGGTTATTAATACAAATTGTTTGGGATTTATTGGTATCACAGACCGTTTGTGGTTGGAACCGTCTGTGATAATCTGCCCAATTTAAATACTGAGCGTACGTGGTCGATCTCAACACAGAATTGTCTTCATTGCGCTACATGCAGAGGTCCAATATGAAGCCACACCGGCATAGTGGATTCACTATGAAATATACAGAGGCGCATTTCCTCCATGACTTGGGTTACTTTGTCGTGCTATTCGATGACTTATTCTTACTATTCAATCTTGATGAACTCGACGCCTCACTTCTGCGATGCTGGACACTGTAAGTGTATTGTACAATGAAGTTCTACATTCACGTCATACCGATAAATGTCATTACTCTTTCCTTATGTATAGATACATGATCCAACAAGTCCAGCGACGGTGACAACCGGTGGGTTTACTCGACCCACACTTGGTCTTGGAGCAATCTATCAACAGAAATGTATCCTTCGTGCAAGATTACATAACGATGGGATTGATTGCTCATAACGACAAGGAGTACATCATGGTACTCTTCAATCAAGGGTAAGTGCTTCACTAGCTGCCACACAAGTTTCATTTGTACTTTATATGCAACATGAATTTAGGATTAATCACTATGGCGACACATATGATTAGGTCTCACTGGACTTTGATTATGATTGTACCAAAGTGGACCAAGGTAACATACCTTGATTCCCTACTTAGGGGCAACCACAACTTCAGTCGTGTGCAAGAAGTAATTAACAGGTAAACTCATTTCCTCCATACATAGCTCTATTGTAATCTTTCCTTCGTTTGCAATGGCCGAGGCTAACTTTTTTGGAATCATGTAGGTCATTTACCGCTTATGTTGCCCTAGGAGGGAGACATAACGAATCCAGTGACACGCTGCAACACAACACGCGATTTCCAGCACATAGGTGACACATAGATAGATTGATCATGAATGATCAATCCTAGCAATTCTCAATGAATTAGCAAGAATAATGAAGATAA